>OZ023242.1:987738-1432607 GCA_964006365.1 Trididemnum miniatum
CATCCCTTCAATGGTGTAGCAGTAAGGCAGTATTCAATCGGCATCAAACCGAAACGGTATAAGTTTGATGATCACTATCGTTGTCCCATCCGTAAAGACCATGCAAATAATTTACGTTTTAAAGCCTGTCTTTGTTCGAAATGAAATGTTGTGTGGTTTTATGGCGCTTTATAACTAATAAGGTCCTTCAGCGCCAGGACTAAATTTTGTCAAGATTTCACTGACATATTTTTATTCTCTGTTTATTTCATCCTCAGCGCTACACTTAATTGCTGAGCGCTTACCGAGTGTAACAGTAGATACCAGTTATAAAGTCTTTGGTTTGACCAGACTGAGAATAGAACCCAGCCTACCAGCTTTCAAGGCGAACGCTCTTAACCACTACGCCATGGTGCTGGTAAATCAAAAAAAAAAAGCGCAATGAGCAGACGACATAGACGCCAACTTTTTCTGGAAGGCATTTATGGCACTTTATAACTAATGAGGTCCTTTAGCGCCAGGACTAAATTTTGTCAAGATTTCACTGACATATTTTTATTCTCTGTTTATTTCATCCTCAGCGCTACACTTAATTGCTGAGCGCTTAGCGAGTGTAACAGCAGATACCAGTTATAAAGTCTTTGGTTTGACCAGACTGAGAATAGAACCCAGCCTACCAGCTTCCAAGGCGAACGCTCTTAACCACTACGCCATGGTGCTGGTAAATCAAAAAAAAAGCGCAATGAGCAGACGACATAGACGCCAACTTTTTCTGGAAGGCAAACAACAGGGGGAGAAAATTTTTACAGAAACTTTGTTTTTTACGTTCAAAAAACGACGTTTCAAGGTACCAGTAGCACTGTAATGGATGTGTTTCTGTTTTTAAATGTTGTGCGGTTTTGTAACGTTAAGTAAGTTGAAGTCTTTAATTCAACGTGCTTAGTTCATCAATGGGCTGTTTGTGTTGAAAGTTTCACGTAATTCACCCATCATTGCAGATTTACAGCAGGATCGATTTTTTGCAGTAATTTTATGGTATTTAGAAACTATAAACCTTGGATTTATTAGTAGCTCTGATGATAGCGCAAAGCCGCAAAACATATGAAAATTCAAACTTGCTTTTTTCCACCGTTTAGCGTAGTGGTTAAAGACATCACTATCGATGTGGGAGGCTCACTACCGCTGCGACGTTGTTTTTTTTGCGGAGTTCGAAATTGTGTTGCACAGGCGCAGAGATGGGCTCCACCTCTCGCTATATGCTTCAACGCAATACCACGAGTATAATGACAATTTGATCTTTTTTGAAGTTTGCTTTCGATGGGTATCACAAATTGCTCACAAGCGCGAAACAGCTCAGATGGCCGAGTGGTATAGAGCGTCTGTCTCTTGAGCTGTAGACTCGGGTTTGATTCCGAGTCGGGTCAAACCAATGACTTCAAAATTGGTATTCACAGCTTTCCTGCTTGACGCTCAGCATCAAAGGGACAGTGTGGAGAACAAGCCAGCAAGTTTACTTGTTGTGCCGTTGGAAAAGGCACTTAGCGGGATTCCCCCATCTTGGTGTGGTAGACAGATGGCTGGAAACTCCTAAGCGAGCTCGTATAGCGCATTGATCGCTTTCTCGTGATAGGAGGATAAATATGCAACTAACTAACCGCAAAAATCAACACATGCGTGGTAATTGTTTGCTTCACCAGGCTCAATTGCTTTACCAGGCCACACGCTTGATAGTTTTCCTCTCGCTTTATATATAACATGAGCGCAAAATTTCGTGAAAACAATGCTAAGATTTTGCTCTGCTACATTTTGGAACTGCTTCAGCTACCTTGCAATGTGCATGCAGTCAATTTTTAATGTACAGCAGTAATAAAAACACCCCGGAGGCCGGACATATGATATGTTACCCCTTTCGGTATTAGACCAGAGGAAGCACTGCTCCTGGTCCCGCCGATTAGACGCCTATAGTGGCCGACCAACTTGGCGTCCAATTTTCGGCACACTTTTCGCCAAAACCTTACTCAAAAAGCTTAGCGTTGAAAACGTGTTGCTACGCAAACGTAGTGTCGTGGATCGGAGTTGAATCAAAAGTGATCAATGATATCAACTGAGCTCCTGCCACTCGACCGCGTTGCCGTTTCGGCCAACTTAGAGTAATGAAGTCCATTCTTAATGACGCAACATTTTTGAAAGTTTCCTGTTTGTCACATGACTTCATGTTGGTGCTACTATCCGGTATCCGGCCGAATAGTGACGCACCGAATATCCGGTAAGTTAGATTTGCCGGATATCCGGTATCCGGCAAATTTGCTATCCGGCACATCCCTAATATAAAACAAACCAACTCCAGCGTTCCATGTTGGAGTAAAAATATGGGACAAAATACCTGATTCGATCAAACTTGACACATACCATCAATTTATTAAACAACACAAATCGGACTTACAAAACAATTGAAATTCCCCTCCTCATTTTTTTTCTTCTTAATTAACTGCTGATCAGCGACCAACCCCTCACAGGCCCATTGTCAATTAAACTTCAACAAAAACATAACAACTTAATAAATTTTTAACTGTGGGTAGCTGCTTGACTAGAAGACCTTCAGACGGTCATTTTGCAGCTTCCCTGTTGCATAAATTGTCAATAATTGTTTCTGTTACTTCTATTCTACGCTTGCATTTTTTATTTCATCAGCTCTCTTTGTTATTGTTACATGTGTTGTGTGATGCAAATGCAACGAAATAAATAAATCTATCCATCAATCTGAAACGAAAGCAGGATTTGCTCAACCCACTTTTGCACCAATGACCAAGTACTGCATTATGGGACGAACTAGCACCTCGACACATTTTCTAGACTTCGTTTACGAACTAAATTGACCAAAGCTAAATTAATGCACTGGACTTACAATCCTTCTCAGGGAAAACATATCTATCTCCATTTATTGAGAAGCAATGAAAACGTCATAGCATGCCTGTCTAAAAGTTTCCGGTTGATTAGCATCTACCTACCATCAAAATTGGGGGAAACACGGTAAGTGCCTTTTCACCACTTCGAAACACATTTAATGCTAACTACAATTTATTTCAACAATGCAGCAAACTAATTCTCTGGTTACAGACCTTTTCAAAATAAAATAAAAAAGGCCACGCACAAATATCGACAGGCAGTACCAAGTGGATGTTCTTTTAAAAGGACAATGAGCTCTAATGGGTTAACGCAGTGATTCTCAACCTTCTCGATATCACTTCACAATTATTCGTAACACCTGCCAACCATCGAGTTGAATAAGATAGCACAGGTTGAAAATCAATCGGTTGAAAACAACCAGTTTCCCACAAGTTCCAGAATTCGAAAACAGAAGTATTGCCCGTGTTCAAACCTATTAAGCAACTCACCGAGATATGATTGGTTCTTTCAACTTCCTTTCTTCTTCTTCACTAAATTCTTTCCCTCACGAAGTCTTTGCTCCCGAGTGATTGTGGCCAGAACAGTAGCAGCTTGTTCTCCTCCCATTACAGAGATGCGTGCATTAGGCCACATATAAACAAACCTATGAAAAACGACACGTTTAATGCTTGATACTGTCATTACCAAAGTAATTTCTAACATACCAGCACCTGCTTATTTAGGTATTTTGCAATCTCATTAAATGTTTTCAACGAAAATGATCCGACAATGCAAATTAATTAATAAGCTTACAATTCTTAAACTCATTAACTTCAGCCATTAAGTCACCAAGCTGCAGGCTATTCACACTCGTACTTTTACTTTCAATTTATGAGTATGCATAAATCATAGGAAAGTGTCAATGAATGTTTTGCTGAAAATTTCGCTGAAAGATAACACAAAACATTAAATAATTGGTCTTGGATGCAGTTAACTCGAGGTGGAATCAATCACCTCGGGGACTAACTTCAAGTAACAGCAATAAATCGAATATCAAACTTGTACGAATTCACCTCAGTTTAAAAACATCTATTAAAACCCGACAGTTTGTTTCACCCTAGAGGGATCATCAGGGTATCTGAAAATCACGTAAAAAGTTAAAATTATGAACTAAAACAAACTAAAACACTGCATCTCTCAGGCCTTGTAGACGGTGACTGGCACTGTTTGCAAGCGTAACGACTAACGGCATAACGATTAACGAGATGTCATATGCGTCACGCAGCAGTAGTAGCGTTGAAAAGATGATGGCGTGAAAACTAAGTCCTAAGAAAAAAAGCAAACAAATGCCTGGGGTTAAGACCAGAAAAAACGTACAAAGGCGGAATGAGGTAAAATAAAGTAAAGTTGATATGCTTAAACATAAAACCAAAACACTACGAAAAGCGGTAAAATATTATTATTAAAATAGATGGAAGTATTAAGTTATAATTTAACGTTATTTAGTTTGAATAGACTTTTATGCCGGCATTTGTTAACTTATTCAGTTCGTTTGTTTAATGTCGTATTGGGTCGGCCGGAGGATCGTGTACTTTTTGGCAAGACAAAGGTTACAGTGTCTGCTGCCATGTTGATACGGGCTAGTGTGACAGACTGTTCTCCATGTGACCGATGGTTCATAACCCTCATCTTTGCAGTTTTTGATCGGTGTTTGAAAGATTGGGAATGTTGTAAAATCTCACTTTAAATTTAGTTTCATAAAGGCCATTGTAAATTCTTGTATTACCGTCACACTCAACTTACGCTTCATACACAATTCCTTTATTCCGACACCCTTCTGGCATGGGCACTTAGTTTTGTTTCTGCAGTTGCATGGCTTACGTTCAAGGTCGTCATCTTTGTTAAGGAGCAACTTTTTGTTATGAGCTGATATTATGCTGGCCATGTTGGGAGTGCAGCTATAGCTCAGCTTGATGACGTTTCGATTGCAGATCTTATACAATCTGTGCTTGGGAGGTAAATGCTTTTGACGGAGATGGAAGAAAATTTTATCGATGTTGGTTCGTTGTTGTATGGTGGGTTGAACCACACAATGTTCCACTTTCTTGTACGCTTGACTTTATCATCTTTGTTACTGGGTTGGTATTTTAATTTAATATCATATCTGCTTTGCTGCAATGCCTGGTTGTACAGCGGGATTGATCTGTCAAACTCTTTTTCATCACAAGAGATTTGCAAAATACGTTTTTCAACTGTGGTGAATTCGTACATTTGCTCTAGCTGATTAACTCAGTTATCGAGCACTTTTTGAAACACTGATTCCCATTGTTATTGATCCTGCTCCTTTACAGTTGAGCACTTTTGTCAGCAGTTTCAAGCTTCAAGCCATGGAATTGAAACAAGTAAACTTCGGATATTCCCTCAAGAACATTCGGTACCAGCAGGCAGACATACCTAAGAGCTATGCTAGGTAAACTAGAGCACTTCATCAAGCACTTGCAATGGAAGGCGTTCTTCTTCGATAAAAAGGTGGAAGATCCCACTCAAGATGAAAAAGGGGGGAATGCTTCGGATTTAAATCTGAAAAAACACCCCCACAGCACGAAGGGATCTTTACAGTATAATTAAATCTATTAAATTTAGACATTTAGACAAGCAAATAACGTGTTTTAAGTGCAACTAACCCGCGACATGAATAAAATCAAGAAGTACCCCTATATGCTCATTCCCGCCAATAAAACCACCTACATGTACGAGCTGAGTGTGGACAATTACAAAAAGCTGCTAAAGGACAATATTACCAGAGTTCATCATAAAACAGGAAAGTCGACCTTGGAAAATATCAATGCAGAAGCGAAATCTATCGCTTAGCGCCTCAAACTGGACGATAGAATAGAAAACTATCCACCCCGCAACGCATTCATTACGCTAAAAGACCATAAAGACAAGTTTCACAACCATCGTAAATGCAGACTTATTAACCTAGCCAAATCAAAAAATCGGAAAAGTCAGCAAGCACTATTTGGACATTATCAATTCTAAGCTAAGAGAAAAAACGGAATTAAACCAATGGCGCAACACAGCATCAACACTGAGCTGGTTCGATTCCCTCCGTTCGATTCCCTCCCACGCAAAACTAGTAGCAAATTCTTGAAGTTTGATATCATGGATATTTACCCTTCGATTACAATCGACCTCCTTTCCAAGGCCATCAATTTTGCCTGTAATTTTACATCTTTTGACGACGACATTATCAACATCATCATGCACTGCCGTAGATCACTACTGTTGTGATAATGAAACCTGGGTAAAAAAATCTGGTGCCCAGTTCGATGTTGCTATGGGATGGTTTGACGGCTCAGAGGTATGCGAACTAGTTGGCCTCTTCTTTCTCTACCAACTCTCAGAAATATTTGGTAAAGACAATGTGGGCTTTTGCTGTGATGACGACCTGGCTATTCTTCGTAACACACCTGGCCCAGAAGCCGACAAGAAAAGGAGTGTCACAGCTTTTTCAAAAGCACGCTTTGAGTGTTACCATTGACACTAACCTCGTCCAAACAGACTTCCTGGACGTAACTTTTAACCTCAGCACAGGGAAATTTTGGCCCTATAGAAAGCCGAATGACCAGCCACTGCACGTTAACGCAAATTCTAACCACCCTACGATGACCATCAAACAACTACCGTCAATGGTTGAAAAACGTATTTCGCAAATCTCTTGTGATGAAAAAGAGTTTGACAGATCAATCCCGCTGTACAACCACGCATTGCAGCAAAGCAGATATGATATTAAATTAAAATACCAACCCAGTAACAAAGATGATAAAGTCAAGCGTACAAGAAAGTGGAACATTGTGTGGTTCAACCCACCATACAACAACGAACCAACATCGATAAAATTTTCTTCCATCTCCGTCAAAAGCATTTACCTCCCAAGCACAGATTGTATAAGATCTGCAATCGAAACGTCATCAAGCTGAGTTATAGCTGCACTCCCAACATGGCCAGCATAATATCAGCTCATAACAAAAAGTTGCTCCTTAACAAAGATGACGACCTTGAACGTAAGCCATGCAACTGCAGAAACAAAACTAAGTGCCCCATGCCAGAAGGGTGTCGGAATAAAGGAATTGTGTATGAAGCGTAAGTTGAGTGTGACGGTAATACAAGAATTTACAATGGCCTTTATGAAACTAAATTTAAAGTGAGATTTTACAACCATTCCCAATCTTTCAAACACCGATCAAAAACTGCAAAGATGAGGGTTATGAACCATCGGTCACATGGAGAACAGTCTGTCACACTAGCCCGTATCAACATGGCAGCAGACACTGTAACCTTTGTCTTGCCAAAAAGTACACGATCCTCACGGCCGACCCCAATACGACAATAAACAAACGAACTGAATAAGTTAACAAATGCCGGCATAAAAGTCTATTCAAACTGAATAACGTTAAATTATAACTTAATACTTCCATCTATTTTAATAATAATATTTTACCGCTTTTCGTAGTGTTTTGGTTTTATGTTTAAGCATATCAACTTTACTTTATTTTACCTCATTCCGCCTTTGTACGTTTTTTCTGGTCTTAACCCCAGGCATTTGTTTGCTTTTTTTCTTAGGACTTAGTTTTCACGCCATCATCTTTTCAACGCTACTACTGCTGCGTGACGCATATGACATCTCGTTAATCGTTATGCCGTTAGTCGTTACGCTTGCAAACAGTGCCAGTCACCGTCTACAAGGCCTGAGAGATGCAGTGTTTTAGTTTGTTTTAGTTCATAATTTTAACTTTTTACGTGATTTTCAGATACCCCTGATGATCCCTCTAGGGTGAAACAGACTGTCGGGTTTTAATAGATGTTTTTAAACTGAGGTGAATTCGTACATTTGCTCAAGCTGATTAACTCAGTTATCGAGCACTTTTTGAAACACTGATTTCCATTGTTATTGAATATCAAATTTGAGTTGTTCTTCATTTTCGTTGCACGTATATCCAACACAGTCAATCATTGTTACTTAAAAATTTTCAACTATTTAGAGCCGGAGCTGGTGCTTTCTTTTGTGGCAACTGAAGGCTCCAGCCCAATCAAACATGGTTGGTGCCGCGGTAGATTAGTTTCATGTATACAATACTCAGTACTTCTTTGTAACTTTGCAATGATGGAACAAGCCGACATTTTTGACCACCTGAAGAAGTCAGATGTCCATTGCAATGATTAATGATAGTTATCCATCAGACACAATCAGTGGCGCCGCCAGGGGGGGCAAGATGGGGCAAGGTTTTGCGCTGTTTTCCCAGTTCGTGCAAATCCGTTGAGAAAATTTTTTCGAAGGTATACCCCCAACCCCCCAAACTTTTCTCGATTCTTTTGCACCAGACGGGATACGTTTCGACTATTAAATAAAGTCTCTTCAGTGGTGCTTAAAACTTCAAATCCATGAAGTAAATCCATCAACATAAAATGCATTCTACCTAGCATCTTTAAAGGTTACTTCTACATCAAACTCAAGTTTTTGGCCCCAAACAACGATACCCAATGAAAGAACCCACAACCACCAACCCACAACTAAGTTCCCGGTAGCCCAACCAGCCCACATCACCAGAAGCCCCCACGGCAACCCACCCAGCCGCAGACGCGCCCCGACCTTACCATGGTCTCACCAGTGCAGCACAGCAACCCCCCCACCCTCCCGAAAAAAAAAATTCTAACCTTCAAAAGAACTTTTATGCGCTAAACCTCAAAGTTTTTCCGAAATATTTGTTGCTAATAAAATAGAGGAGCAATGTTTTTCAGTACTTAAATTTATTACAAAATTTACAACTCGATTACAAAGCGATCAGTAGTTATCTAAAATTTAAGTTTTATGCAACAAAAAAATAAGTTTTATGAAATCCTCATTTCCTCTATCAATTTGAACAAAAATACCGTATGAGTAGGGAGACCAGACGTCCCGTTTTCAACGGGACAGTCCCGTATTTTCACCTGATTTTGAGCATCCTGACTTTTTTTGTTTTCGTGCTGTTGCGTGAGAACATAGGTGAGAAAGAATACTTAAAAATAGCAAAAATATCAAATCTGAGTGAGGCTCAATCTCCTCTGGCAGAGTGCTCAATATTGTGTTTTCTGGTGGCGTTGGATTTACTTCCTAAAATGCCTTCGTTCAAAATTTGTGTCAACTTTTGTAAACTTTGGAATGGAGGTGCACATTATCGGATTGTTAATAGCAACTCTTTTTTACGGGTCCGCTTTGTCAATGTGCACTTTAACGTGGTAAAGTTTTCTTTGCATTGGTTTGGCCAGTTTTCTTTGGGAATTGTTTGTGGTGAAACAGCAGCAATATAACGATTAACCGAGTACAGGGGTCTGCGCTGCTGTAACGCAGTGCTTTCTTAGTACCATTAGCAATAACGTCGATGCTTTTTAAAAATGTACCGTTTTTGGTACCATTGTTACTTTTTTGACTGTTTTACTTGATACTTCGGTAGCTTTTTCAGAATGGATTTTGAATGCATTACGGAAAACTTCTAATAAATGAACACAATCTTCACTTCAAAGACGATCACTAAACTGTGACGGTTGGACCCGCCATTAATGCATGATTACAGCAGAGTGAAAAATCTATATATACCTAAATGTGATATTGTACTGTAAGTGCTGCAAAACATTACTTTCTAAAAAATTGGTCTGTGGTAATTAATTTCGCCAGCGTTAGGCCCCTGAAGAAAATTTTGGCTAAGTGCCTCTTCGCAAGTCAGCTACAGGTATTAAAAATTTGCCATGACATGCGACGGCCATGCAGCAAAAGTTGAACACCAGCTTCGCAGCTACGGCAGAAGAGTAGACCTATATGGAATCATTAAGACTTTCGACAGTCTGTTTATCTTGAAATGAGCTACTAAAACTAGAAGACATTCGCTACGCGTTTCATCAAACAAATTTTAAAGTACTGAGTGCCCAGCTCTGACCAACCATAGAGTTAACACTGCAATACAAGTTTTTTTCATTTTTCATAGCATTTTGTATTTTCTTTCCACTTTTAGTCGATAGCATTGTTTACAAAATGGTCAGCGATGGGCTGGATCGATGTTGTAACTTGTAATCATACTCTTTCTCTCTTGGCCTAACTCTTATCCCTTTCGACTGTTTTGTACGGTAAGAGATAGCTCCTTCACTTCTGCATTTGTTTATTTTTTTCTCTTAAAATTTCCTGTTATCTGTTTTGAAATGTCCCGTTTTTTCAGTCAAAATGTCCCGTTTTCGTCACAATTTAATCTGGTCAGCCTACCTATGAGCCATTAGTGTAGGTTGTGTAACATCGGGCAGTAAAAGGAGGTTAAATCGGGTTAGGTCAAACAGTACACTAATGGCTCATACGGTACTTTCGTTCAAATTGATAGAGGAAATGAGGATTTCATAAAACTTATTTTTTTGTTGCATAAAACTTAAGTTTAGATAACTACTGATCGCTTTGTAATCGAGTTGTAAACTTTAATAAATTTAAGTACTGAAAAACATTGCTCCTCTATTTTATTAGCAACAAATATTTCGGAAAAACTTTGAGGTATAGCGCATAAAAGACTTTCATTATTTTATGATGACGTATGAATACTACCCCAATAAAAGCGGGAAAAAAATAAAGTCAAAGTAATACTTCGCAAGGTAACTGAATGCTAGCTTTTTAGTTTTTCTTTTTCAGAATACTGACTCAAGGGTTTTGCAGTTAAGTGAGAACTGTAGAATGCATTGGAGTCCTGCTAGGCTACCTTGCCTCTGTGACGTAACAAGGGCCATTGACGCATTCACCATAACCAGGACGATAAGCCTGGTCAGTTTATGTTTCAAACAAAAAGAAATTCACAGGTCAAACAGTGCATTTTCATGGCTTGTTTCATTGGTGGAACATCGAATCGAGAAAAGTTTGGGGGTTTGGGGGTATACCTTCGAAAAAATTTTCTCAACGGATTTGTACGAACTGGAAAACAGCCAAAAACCTTGCCCCATCTTGCCCCCTCTGGCGGCACCAATGATTGTGTCTGATGGATAACTATCATTAATCATTGCAAAGTTACAAACAAAGAAGCACTGGGTATTGTATACATAAAATTAATCTGGCGGGGCACCAAAACCAACATTATGTTTTGTTTTATGCTGTGCTCTCATGCAGCTATCTGAGAGACGAGGATTGGTGTTTAAGAACACAGATCATCTTAAAACAGTAACTGTGGTCTTCTTCGTTCTTCCCCAAACTTTGAAATCATTTGATCTATGAATTTTTTTTTATCTTGTTTAATTTTGACTTTGTGCACGCTGACCATTGTCACCACCATGCACAGGCCTCATTCCTCGAACCAGATAATCTTGGCTGCTTCCCTTTTGCGTATTAGTAAAATATTGTGTCGTGATATAATATACCGATTGATTGATTGAATTCCCTTGAATTTGTTGGCAGGCTTCAGCAAACCATTTTGCGCTTGTGCGATTGTTGGGTTGGGGGTCTTATTTGAATAAAATTCTGTTTGAGTGGTAGCGTGGGAGTGGGGCAGACTGTTGGAATTGTAGGTGGGTTAATTACAAATTAATATTATGAATTTTCGCAACTCTGCAACGAAAAAGTCAGTATGAATTTATCTTCAGCGCTTAGGCTTCAACTTAGCCAGTTATGTTGTTTCATTAAATTGGTGTATACAGTAAATGTGATGTTGCCTGTAGTGTGCATCACATGTTTATTTACATGCCATTCTTACTGTAATATTCTTTGTGATTGTAGCAACGAAATAAACGTTCTGTTCAGTTCATTGAGAGTTTTATGTTTTGTGGCCACTGTGTGTTGTGGTTCAATGTCGGGTTTGAATTCATCAATTTCATTTTTAGGTTGGAAGTAGTAATCTAATGTATAAACTCACTTGATAGAATCAAGATTTATTAACCATCTGATAATGCTCGCCTTCCTATCATTAGATAGCGATGAACAGTACTGATAGCCAGTATGAAGCATTAACTTTTAGTGGACTGTTTTCTCCTGCTTTTTCAGATATTACTACTAGCGAATTAGGGGTGGATCAAGGGTATAACTGTTTTATGCGTTCTTGAGTACTGTGCATCACATTCTACTGTAAATCTACATACATGCATGGATGACTGTGCTTTCTCGGGTGATACGTGGTAAAAAAATATAGAATGTACAGCACTATTTTTTCAGCACTGAGATTAAAGGAGTTGTTTGTGTTGGCGCAGTTTTGCTTTTTCTGTTTCACACTGCTGGAAAACCCCATTGTCAATGGGGCTGCCGCAATACCCATACTTAGCTCAGGCATATTGCGGCAGCCCCATTGACATTGGGGATTTTTTCATGAAAAAAGAGTATTTTCAGGCTATCAAGGCATTACGATCTAATGATGAGATCCTCATCACAAAGTACGACAAAGGATCTGGTGTTGTCTTGATGAATAAGACAGACTACATTTCTAAAATGGAGTCTATCCTTTTTGAGGAGTCCAAATTCAAGGTCCTTGGCCCAGTCCATTCCAATGACAATACAGCCACAGGATTCTCGATTACTGAATCTTCATAAGAGCGACCTCTCACCACCCGGAGTTTATGAAGCTATTCGACCTACAGGCTCCGTAAGACTAAGGATGTATGGACTTTTGAAGACTCATAACAAGGATATACCACTACGCCCTATCCTTTCGATGGTTGGCTTGTTCACATCTGTTCTTGGTCCCGTGCTCTACCTATACTTTACCTACTGCATCAGCAATTGTCTTACCTTCGTTGACACCCTCCATAACTCTGGCCTCTCACCTATTTCTGTCTTTCTCTGCTCTTTTGCTGTATTCAGCTTCTTTACTAATGTTCCCCTTGCAGAAACTATTGAAACCTGCGCAGACGCTCTTTGCAATAGTGTTCTCACACTTCCTCCCTTCCTGTGTAATATTTTTGTTGAACTAACGCAAACTGCCACTTGCTCAGTTGAATTTAGTTTTAACAAGATTATGCACAAGCAAATCGATGGAATCGCCTTTGGGACCAGCTCTTGGTAACATCTTTGTGGGTTTTTGTGAATCTAAGCCGTTTAGGAACGTAAAGAAACCTCTACTGTACCATCTACATAGCTGATACCTTTGTAGCGTTTAACAATGAAGAGAATTGTGAAGAGTTTCTTTGCCACCTTAACTCTCTCCATCCTTCTCCACGCTTCACGTTTGAAAAAGAGTGTGACAATTGTCTTCCGTTTCTCGATGTCCTTGTTGAGAAATATGATACTGAATTCATCACTTCCGTCAACAGAAAGCCAACACTCACAGAACAATGCCTACACTGGAATTCTTTTAACCCGAGGAAAAAAATCAGCCTTATTAACACTCTAGTCTATCGTGCTCTGATAAACTGCTCCAAAGGTAAACACTCAAGCGAATTTGACAACATCCGTTCCATCTTGGCTGAAAATGACTATCACGACCACATGGTCAACTCTTCCATCACCAGGAAAACACGAAACTTCCGCAGACCACCGTCATACAAACTGAAAAAATATCCTGTTTGTCTTCATCTTCCATGGTTGGGTGCTATTTTAACGAGGTTTGAAAAGCAAGTCGCTTCAGCAGTTCAACCCTGTTACTTCTCTGTGAAACCTTGCGTCGTTTTTACGGCTACATGACTCTGCCCGCAAGCAAAAAAGATGTGCTTCCTGCTTCTCAACAGAACAATACCGTTTATGAATTTTCGTGCTCCTGTGACAGTCGGTAGGTGAATCACACATCTCAACGGCTGCAGGACAGAATCAAGCAACATGTTCCCAAATCTGTGAGAACAGGTCAATTTTCTCAAGATCGCGCGACCAATTGCTCCAGAAAATTGACCAATCACGAACTTAGTTGTGACTCAGCAATTGGACAACATCTGCTGACCAATCAATGTTGTGCTTTACATTACAGCAATGATACATTTTCAATCGTTTTGGAAGTTCGCTCAGCTTTTCATCTATCTGCTGAAGAAGCCACTTACATTAAAGTTTTTCAACCAATCCTAAGACGGCAAAAGGAGTTTGTCTTCGCTTTGAAAATCTCTCACTAAAGCTTCTGTTTTTGATTAGTCGACACTTTTCGTCCAATCAGATACGTACTTCTCTCTTTACTATTTGCGTCCTTTATACGTGGTCTCAGTTCTCTATTCTGACGCTTCCCTAGACAAGTGTCAGACGAAAAATTTCAGGAAATATGAAACCTCTGCTTCTGGTAATCTTCAAGTTCTGTACTACCAACCAACTGTTTAAATGTTATTGTAGTTCAGGGATTGCTCATTAGCATCAGAAAGTGCATTGAGAGACTTGTTTCAGTTTTGTGGTTTACAGCACCCGTAGTGTGAAACAGAAAAAGCAAAACTGCGCCTACACAAACAATTCCTTAATCTCAGTGCTGAAAAAATAGTGCTGTACATTCTATATTCTTTTACCACGTATCATAATGCTTCATACTGGTTATCAGTACTGGACATTGCTATCTAATCATTGGAAGGCGAGCATTATCAGATAGTTAATAAACCTTGAATCAAGAAAAAAAAAAGAAAAAAATGAGGGCAATTTGCTGAAAAAAAAAAACATATTTGCTAAAATCAATGAAAAAAAAAATATTACGTCCAATTTTCTGCAAAATCAAGTGAAGACCAAAAAAAAAAAGGTCATCACTTTTGCAGAGGTCCAATTTTTTGCAAAACCTAGTGAGGACCAAAAAAAAAAAAGGTCATCATGTCCACAAATGTCCAATTTTCCACGCAAAATCAGTGAATGACCATAAAAAAAGGATCATAACATCCACAAAAGTCCAATTTTCCAAAGAAAATCAAGAACTTCCAAGCAAAAATCACTAAAAAAATGCAATCTGACTAAAAAATTAAAAAGAGTGGACAGCTTGTATATTAGATTTCAACTTCCAACCTAAAATGAAATTGATGAATTCAAACCCGACATTGAACCACAACACACAGTGGCCACAAAACATAAAACTCTCCATGAACTGAACAGAACGTTTATTTCGTTGCTACAATCACAAAGAATATTACAGTAAGAATGGCATATGAATAAATATATGATATACGTAACAGGCAGCTGTGAAGGAATCAATGGTCTTCGAGTTAAGCAGCAGCTCAATTACTGGTATACACCAATTTAATGAAACAACATAACTGGCTAAGTTGAAGCCTAAGCGCCGAAAATAAATTCATACTGACTTTTTCGTTGCAGAGTTGCGAAAATTCATAATATTAATTTGTAATTAACCCACCTACAATTCCAACAGTCTGCCCCACTCCCACGCTACCACTCAAACAGAATTTTATTCAAATAAGACCCCCAACCCAACAATCGCACAAGCGCAAAATGGTTTGCCGAAGCCTGCCAACAAATTCAAGGGAATTCAATCAATCAATCGGTATATTAAACCACGACACAATATTTTACTAATACGCAAAAGGGAAGCAGCCAAGATTATCTGGTTCGAGGAATGAGGCCTGTGCATGGTGGTGACAATGGTCAGCGTGCACAAAGTCAAAATTAAACAAGATAAAAAAAAATTCATAGATCAAATGATTTCAAAGTTTGGGGAAGAACGAAGAAGACCACAGTTACTGTTTCAAGATGATCTGTGTTCTTAAACACCAATCCTCGTCTCTCAGATAGCTGCATGAGAGCGCAGCATGATCAGGTTTATCTTAAAACAAAGCATAATCTTGTTTTTGTGGAACGATTTAACCAGCAGTATAACAATTTTTTTTGAACTTTTTAAAACTTTGGGTACTACCTGATAGAATTCGCTCAGCCTACTGTTGTTACACAACATTGCACTGTGTTGAAATAGCGCTTGATTTTTAATGCACTGAGCACTCTCCTTGTTACATAACAATACCCATAAGAGTAGTTCGGCCTATGTGCCTATGTTCTGCATTGCGTTTGTTTACTTGGCATGGCATATAACCTAGACTTCAACAATCAAAAATCGCTGTCCTCCTTCGAGCGTCTTTCTTCCAACTGTAGTATATCACAGATAATGTTCTCACAGCAGAATGTCAGCATGACTGCTTCCTCCATATACCGCTTGGTGTCGCTGCTATGCCTCCAGCATACGCTTGCCCCCCCACCTCCAGAGTTGACAAGGCCTATTAGTAATGTGAAAGAAAAACCTTACAAGTACGACAACTCGTAAGAGTGCCTTTAAACAAAGGAAGTATTTTTAAAAAGTCCTTGGGCAAAAATTTTTGACAACTTTTTAATTTTTTCTCCCATAACTTTCAACCTTTTGCAAGTTTTCCATGACTTTTTCAAGACTTTCCACGAGAACTTATTTTTCCAGGATTTTTTATTTTTATTTATTTAGTTGCGTATTTATCCTCCTATCACGAGAAAGCGATCAATGCGCTATACGAGCTCGCTTAGGAGTTGCCAGCCATCTGTCTACCACACCAAGATGGGGGAATCCCGCTAAGTGCCTGTCCCAATGGCACAACAAGTAAACTTGCTGGCTTGTTCTCCACACTGTCCCTTTGATGCTGAGCGTCAAGCAGGGAAGCTGTGAATACCAATTTTGAAGTCATTGGTTTGACCCGACTCGGAATCAAACCCGAGTCTACAGCTCAAGAGACAGACGCTCTATACCACTCGGCCATCTGAGCTGTTAAATCATCACCGTGGGAACCCTGCGCTAGGCATAGTTTTTTGAAAATGTTTCGGCTGATCCCATGCATTTTTATTGGCTAATCCAGAAGATACCGAGCTTTTAAAAATAGCTGGTCCTCTAAGAAAATTACATCATTCACTTCCGCACATGAGTCACTTGATGATAACAGAGTACAAATCAAGTCTGTTTTGTTGTTAACGAGAACAAACCAAAATATAGCATAGTAAAATAAGATGTATTGTATAGTCTGCATGCCTTGGCTTTTAACCCTAAGACTACCCTCTACAAATATGTTATATTGCGTTTAAGTAAGATGCTTTTGGTGCAACTGTAGAACGAGTGCTAGAATCTGAAGTATATTCGAGTTCATCAAATGGCAAGCCAATCAGCAGACCACTGAATTACCGGTGGGCTACTCTGCTACTGCAGATGTTCACGAAATAAACGTGAAACTCTGTGGTTGATGAAATAGGCCATGCAAGCTTACTACATGTACCGGTGTCTGATAACCTACCAGTTTTTACATAAGGGACTACTGTTAGTCTAGCAGATTGCTGACTGGCTATTATCTGTTTTCAGTCAGCCTAATACCTTTTTATTCGTATTTGTTAAATACCACTAGTCCACTATTACCTACACGTCCAGCAAACTGCTGTTTCGCCATAACAACTCCACAAGAAGTCTAGCAAAGCCCATTTTGCAGAAAAAGCTTCGACACCAAAGTGCACACCAAAGTACACACATTTTCGTTGGCAACTCTTTTTTATACCAAGTGAATGCATAAAAAAGAGTTGCCAACGAAAATGTGATAATGTGCACCTTCATTTCAAGGTGGCGTGGTCAAAAAGCTGTAATAACTTCTAAACGAAGGCGTTTTAGAATGCAAAACCAGCCCTATCTGAAAACATGATTTTTTGCTATTTTTAGTCAAAGCGAAAACTAAATTATTGGCCCTTTTAAACGAAGTTATTATTTTCACCAGAAGTCATTATTAAAGCTTTGCCTCAATGCATTGTTTCACCTCACCTTGGTTGATAGGCTCGACCACACATTCCATAATTTCCAGCACCATATGAGCCACCAATTATCAATGTAATCTTAGGAACTTTGGCAGATGCGACAGCTGTCACCATCTTAGCACCATTTTTTGCAATTCCACCAGCTTCTGCCTCTCTGCCAACCATAAATCCTGCACAATAAAACAACCACTCATATTTTACGCACATAACTATAAAATGAATCTGATCAGATAAAACAAAGCAGCAACATGCTCATAGTAGCAAGAAACCCTTAAAACAGGGCTGCCCAAAGTGCGGCCTGCGACAGGCCTCATGACATAATTTTTTTCATAAGACTTTCCACTTTTTGCTAAAAATTTAAACTGATTTAACCACACGCGAAATTTACATTATACTTACATTACATAATTTACATTATACTTGCGTGTAAACATAATTTACATTATACTTGCGTGTAAACTTTTGCCAAAAGACGGATGCCGTATATACAAACCCTTAGTTTTCAAATAAAATTTTAATCTAGTTTAAGAAGCAATAAAGTAGGATTTCACAACCGAGGGAGGGAATTACTCACCAAAGAGGAATCAATAGCAGGAAGGTGGAATTCTCCCCAGAGAAATTTTGTATTTTCAATGTTGCTGGCAAAATATAGCCAATGTTGGCTCTGCACTTCGTTCAAAACGGCAACATTTTGAATATGACGTAATAATAAGGACAACAAAAACGTCGATAAGGCGAAGGCAGCAGTCATGCTGCCTTTTTGACCAAAAGAAAGCAACGAAATGAGTTTATAGCATTTGTATGTAAATTGATTGTCAGAATCTGTTAGGATTAGAAGTAAAATGAACAATAATTTCGTTTTTTGAGGGGGAAAAGCAAAACTGAGCATTGACTGGTACAATGACAGCAGCCTGGTTTAGCGTCAGCAATAGAGTTCAGCACGTTCTTTACAAAACAAATTTCTAAAGGGACATATTATGTCTTATAGCCTAATTGCTTCTAACTATTATAGCTCATGGATTTGATACGTAGGTTACACTGCAGTGTTTAATAATAATAATTCAAGGTTATTTTCTCAAGAAATATTAAAAATGAGTACAGCCAAGAAAAGACAGATTAAAGATGGGGGGCGCACATTTCAGAAACAACAGTCTAAAAAATAATTTCTTTGTTGGTCATTCAGAGAAAGCTGCATGCTTGGTATGTAAAAAGAGCATATCTGCGTTGAAAGGCTATAAATTGAAGGGAGTTTAAACAGTTTGTAGAAAAAAAAAACAGAAAAAATAGATAAATTAAAAAAATAATTCTTTGCCCAACAGTTAATGTTCAAAAAGTCGAACCAAGAATCAAAAGCATCAACTCATGCTAGCTTTGTGGTAGCTTATGAAATTGCAAAGCAAGGAAAACCATTTTCAGAAGGGGAATTTGTGAAAGACTGCATGCTGAAAGTGGCAGAAATAGCCAGGCCTGATAAATTACGTGCATTTCAGAACGTAAGTTGATCAAGAATGACTATATCACGTAGAGTTGAAGAAATTTCTGAAGATATTAACAATCACCTTAAAAACGATATAAAATACGCATCTGTGTCGCTGGCTTTGGATGAGTCCATGGACATTGGATCTACAGCACAATTTCTAATTTTTATTTCGAGGAGTTATAGAAAACTTACAAATTTCGGAACTTTTCGCTATGATAAGTTTAAAAGATCGAATGCAAGGCTCAGATTTATGCAATGCAGTAACTGGTGCTATTGATAAAAGCAACTGGCAGTGGTTTCAGTTAGTCGGGGTAACAATGGATGGCGCTCCTTCCATGACTGGAAAAGAAGCCAGTCTTGTTTTTTTGTTGAGAAAAAAAGCAGCAGATAATTGAAATTCTGACCTGATACACTATTACAGGGGTGAGCAAACTGCGACCCGTGTCAGAAAATTGTGTAGCCCGCAAATGGTTGCCGTTTTTAAATAGACTGTGGCCCACGAACGTTTCGCAAGTTTTTTAAGGTGTGCCATAAAATTAATGTCACAAATAAAGCGTTCAAAACACAATACTGTCGTGCAAATCAAGAACATGGTAGGTTAAGCCCAGTTTTTTTAATTTTTGTACTTCAGACTTTTTTTATCAATAGACAAGAAAAAAAAAACGATGATGCACCTTCCCACTAACTTTGGGAAAAGCCACAAGCAAAAACAAATGGCCTACAACAGTCAAAAGTGCCTGTCTTCCAAGCTTTTTTTCCGAATTTAAACGAAACAAAGCGCAGTAGGCTACACAGTTGTTAACGGGTTGAAGATGTTGTGCCCAACCCAAGCCCGATTTTTCTAGCCCAAAGCCGAATCCCAACTTATCGACCAATCTGAGCCCGATTTAAACTCGAAATCAAAAATATCACAGCAAATTTTAAGATCTTGCAATAAAAAAAGAGAACCAGGTTTGCCCATTCACAGTCGCACTAGTTACGAACAGCAATGATTATTACAGTCAGGAATACGGAATTGAGCAGTATACGCACTGAGTAATATCCTTGACTTTTTTATATTTAAGATTTAACTATGGTGTCAGGCCCGATTGAAGCTCGACAATTTTTCAAAATCCAAGCTCGACTCAACCTGAAAAGCCCGAGCCTGATTGACAACTATGACACAGTACGTCCGTTGACTTACTGAAAAATAAATTTTCTTCTTCATGCCAACTTACTGTTTGCTAAAATGTAAAAAAATATGACTTAAAAATTTGCACCAAATATAGCGTAAGTATTTAGTATTTCGCAAAAAATTAAGCAAAATCCGTTGAGATTTTTGTTTTAATTTGAAAAAGTTAGCTTACGCTACAAGCCCTTTTCTAGAAAAATTGAATCTTCATTATTGCAGCGGTATTACGCCGAAGCTTGTAAAAAGTGGCAGGTACCCATCTCCACGGATGAGCGCTTGGGAAACACAGCTTCAAACACGAAGAAGCATTGACGTCGCTTTGTTCAATTTATCCGACTCGAGGATTGAACCCCAAACCTTCCGCTCAGACGGCAATGTCTTTTACCACTGTGCCAAATTCTCAAACCTTTCTTTTTGGACTTTGTGTGGTTTGCCGAAGCTAGAGCAATTTTCTTCACAGTGGCTGGACGTTTTGACAGCATACAGTAGATTTAGCTTTCATTATCAGCAGTAGATTCAGCTGTCATGATCCCTTACTGCTTACTCTTACTGTGTAGGTTTTTTACTGCTATTTTAGCATGCACTGCTGATGATGACAGCTGAAGCTTTGTTGTCTTCACATCCAGTTACTGCTATGAAAAAAATTACTATGAAGATAATTAAGGTGCAGCCCGCAAAATATTGCACTTGTTGCTATTTGGCCCGGTTTCAAAAAAGTTAGCACACCCCTGCACTATTATTGTATCACTCACCAGGAAGCCCTCGTCACACGTGTTCTTAAGATGAACCATGTCATGAAAGTTCAAGTAAAATGCACGAATTTCATTAAAAAAAAAAGGATTAAACCATCGCCAATTCAAGTTTTTTTGCGAAGAGTGTGACACATACAATATTGGGATGTTTTCTATTTTGCTTCAGTCCGATGGCTAAGCAAAGGGGCAACACTGATGCGTTTTTTTTTACTTCGAAATGAAATTGATGAGCTTACAAATTCGAAAAAATCAAGAGGTGCCTAAACTGAAATCCATCAATGGCTGTGTGATTTAGCTTTTTTCACTGATATTATGAGTCATTTCAACAGTTTGAATTTGCATCTCCAAAGAGCTGACAGTTTCGAAGAAAACTGGATTTGCTGTAAAAACAACTGAGAAGAGGAAATCTGTCTCATTTCATGGCATGTAAGAAGCTAATTGCAGAAAGTCGAAACGGTGATGACGAATTGCGATTGCAGCGTTCTGATAAATATACCAAAAAGATTGAAGACGTTAAACAAGAATTTCGGAGAAGATTTTGATTTCCACTCTCACGAGTCAAAATTTATGTTGTTTTCTGATCCTTTTCATTGCGATCCAGAAAATGCACCTGCTAATTTGCTACTAGTGCAAATCGAACTGCAAGAAAGTTCTCATCTAAAATCATCTTTTCACGATCTGCCTTGGAACAATTTTTATTCCTTGGTACCAGACTCAACTTACCCAAATTTGGGTAAACATGCCTTTAGAATGGCTACTCTTTTTGGAAGCACTTACTCTTACATTTGTGAAAAGACATTTTCCATCATGCACTTCAATAAATCAAAATGAAGGGCAGCACTTTCTGACGAACATCTTCAATCAATCCTTCAAATTTCTACCACACACTATGCATCAAGATGCAACAAACTTATTGGCGAAAAGTAACAGCTGCATATTTCTCGCAAAATGTGATGGCGCATTAAGAAAAAAAAGCTTTTGTTGTGTAATAAAAGATATTCGACTATTGTTGCGTGTAATATTAATAATAGTATCATAGCTTATGAGTTTCCAAAATAATAATATGCAAGTAGTTTTTATGCGGCCTGCAAAAACTTGAAAAAAGTGTAATGCGGCCTGCCCAGCAAAAACTTTGGGCACCACTGCCTTAAAACAACTAAGCAGAGACCATCACAATCGCACATACTGTAAAACCAACCAATGCAGCAGCTAAAACAATTCACCAAGATATGGTAGCCCAGCAAAAGCCTTCTAGAAATGACCACATAAATTGTTTTAATACTACTAAGTGGAAGTAGTCATTATCTAGATCAGGGGCCCGCAGGCCACTCGTGGCCCGCGAGCTCTTCTCCAAATTCAAACAATACATTCAATGCATGTCTGAAACGTCAAGCCAATATCCATGTATCTGAAAGCTGTTTCGAATCAACAACAGTGCTTCAAACTGCAGCCTCCGTAAGCTGTACTAGCGTTTTATAAAGCAACATGATTATGCATAAAACAAGTCTAGCGAAAAAAGAACTAAAAGTACCATATTAAAAAAACTTGATTACGTCATATTCCTAAAAAATGAATCAATTGATTTTTACTGGTCAGCAGTGAGCGCAAGCCATTTAGAACTGTTTGGTCGAAACGACTGTGTCTTTCCGTAAATTTCATAACTTTTTGATTCTATGGAGTGTAAGTTTGTGTGATCGGAGATGGCGACTAAGAAAAAGGCTGAACCCTGCAGGGCATTCCAAGAAGAATGGACAATAGACTACTTATTAGTTGAGAAAAACGGTAAGGCAATATGTTTGGATTGCAATGCTACTGTGAGCTCTCTCAAAAAAATACAACATCAAACACCTCTACCAAACGCATACGAATTACATTCATGAGCATCTGGTAGACTCAGAACTGCGAAAATCGTGGATAACGAAAGCCTGCAAAGAACTTGAATACTGCAGAAACAAATTCAGCAGTGGCAACAAGCGAATTGAGAGCTAGCTTTGTTAATAGCCAAAAAGAAAAGGCCTATGGTTGAGGGAGAAGAGATGATAAAACCAGCTTTGCATATTGTGACGAAATATCTAGGTGACAAAACTAGCACATTTGCAACTGGTACACCATTGTCTGACAACACGATGACCAGACGGGTGGAAATGATGTCAGAAGACGTAAAAGAGCAGTTGATACAATCTCGGGAGAATGCTCTCTTCTTTTCGATCACATTGGATGAGAGTACTGATACTACAGATACAGCCCAACTAGCCATATTTGTAAGGGTTGTGGATCAACATACTACAGATACAGCCCAACTAGGCATATTTGTAAGAATTGAACATACAGGAGGAGCTACTCAGTCTTGTCGTTATGGAGGGGCGAACAGGAGGAGTTGATACATTGAACGTATTTAAAAGATGTGCCGAAAAAATGAACCTTCAATGGGACAAGTTGACTAGTGTTTGTGCTGACGAAGCTCCAGCTATGACCAGATGTAACGTTGGATTCTGCGGTAAGTTAGAACAGTTTCTCGGAAGAACACTGCAGAAGTATCACTGCATAATTTATCAAGAATCGCTCTCCGGGAAGTCATTACAAATGAAAAACGTCATGTTTGTGGTCGTGAAATGTGTGAATGATATACCAGCTGCAGCTTTGAAAAGAAAAGAATTTTGCGCATTGATGAACGAGGTGGATAAATAGTACGGGGAACTTCTTCTTTATACAAAAGTGAGTTGGCTTTCCCGAGGGAAAGTACTAGCCTGATTCCTCGCCGTCAAGGACCACGTGTATAATTTCTTATGTGAGAAGATGCTGCAGGAAGAACGACAGAAGCTAAAAGACCTGTCATGGCTAAACGATCTTGCTTTCCCAACAGATATCTCAGGACATCTGAACAAGCTGAACCAACGCATGCAAGGAAAGCAACAACACATGTCACCTCAATGATCAAGTGAATTCATTCCGACAAACTCCAGTTAATTCGTCATCAATTAAGTGAGAAACGCTTTGACAACTTCTCAGCATTAAAATGTAGAGTGGCGGAACTGGGCAACAGATTGAACAAATATTTTTACGTCGACAAGCTTGATGTGATGATTGAAAACTTTAAGCAAAGGATCGACGAACTAGACTCAGATAAAGCAAAACACGAAAATCTACTATTCATCTATCCATTTGCAGTCGATCCTGGAAAATGGGTTTCGGATTTCAGGAACTGATTGATTTTCAAAATTCAGCAGCGCTCAAAGCACCCTACGGAAAGTTATCGGTGATGAACACAGGGCACGACTTAATGCACTTTTGGAAGGCTGTACCAGTCACAGCTTTTTCAAAGCTACGAGCATTTAGTGCGAAATTCATCTCTCGCTTTGGAACAACGTATCGGAGCAAACAAGCTTTTTCTGTAATGAAGCTTGTGAAGTCCAAGTACCAAACTAGGCTCACACATACACATTTAGAGGCATTAATTAAATTGGCTGTTACCGACTTGCAGCCAAGATTGCAAGATTTGGTAAAGAAAGTGCAGCCCCAGGGCTCCCATTGAGCGAATAAAGATTGAAAATGGAAAGGGTAAAACGTTTCTTGTTTTTGCTTGTTTTCTATATAATTAACTAGTTATGCATGGCCTGCGACAGCTGCCCCTGAATAAAATTGGCCCGCTGATCAAAAAGGTTGAAAACCGCTGATCTAGATTTTCACACAGGTACGTCTGAGTAAGACTGTGCTTTAGTATGTCTTCAAAAAATCAACAAATATTTCGCTCCAGACAAGGTGAAGTACTTTCGGAATCTGACAAACTTTCATGAAAGTAGTTTTTTTTTTTTGAGGAAAACCTCTCACAAAATTTATCTTGACAGTGTTGAAGTACGAAAGTTAGAGTCGGATCAGGGACATTGGAAAAATTTGGGGTACGAGTTGGTGTGCAACTGTGCATCAAGTGTCTGTGCTATCACCACTGATATTTGCCTTTGTGGTTGATGTTGTGACAGAACATGCAAGAGAAGGATCATCGAATGAAATTTTGTACGTGGATGATCTGGTGCTGATGAGTGAAAGTTTGGAGGATTTAAGGGAAAGGTTTCAAAAATGGAGAAGTGCATTGGAAGACAAGGGATTGAAAGTAAATGTTGGAAAAACTAAGATGATGGTGAGCGGAATGGAAGGAGAAATTGTTGAGCAAAATAGATTTTTGTGACATATGTGGGAAAAGGGTTGGGTCTAATGCTATGTGTTGCACACAATGTATGAAGTGGATACATGGGAGATGCACGAAAATGAAAAAAGTAACCTGCAGTTCTGCAAGATATTTTGTTTGTAGAAGATGCACATATGTTGGAGATGGCACGGAAGAACCAGTGGAGGTATTATGCGATGAAGTGGAAACTGTGAAGGGATTTTGTTACTTGGGGGACAGGCTGAATGCTAGTGGTGGATGTGAAACTGCAGTGACAACAAGAATTAGGATCGGATGGATGAAATTTGGAGAATGCAGAGAGTTGTAACGTGGGAGGTTTTCTCTGAGAATGAAAGAGATGGTTTATTGCAGTTGAGTAAACTCAGCAGAGTTATACGTAAATGAGACACGGTGTTAGCGGGAGACTGAAATGGCAATTTTGAGAACTGAAAAAGCCATGGTGAGGTCAATGTGTGGAGTGAAATTTGTGGATAAAAAGAAAATGGAGGAGCTGATGGAGATATTGGGTTTGAAGGAAACGTTGAATAGAATGGCAAAGGCGAATGGAGTAAGATGGTCATGTGGTCATGTGATTAAAAGGGATGATGATAATATACTGAAAAAGGCAATGATGCTGGATGTGAATGGGAAGCGAAAGTGAGGACGGCCAAAATAACATGGAGGAGGCAGGTGGAAGAGAGTGTGAAAAAAGTCGGGTTAAAAAGCAAGGAAGCTGCAGATCGAACGAGATGAATGGAAGGTGTGAGAGCGATTGCAAAGGTTATGAGGTGTATCCGGCCACCTTCGGTAACAAGGAGAAAACCGGATTGAAATTGGATAGAAGAAGTGCTTGCCTTGCTGCCGTATATGTCGGCGTTGACAAATACCATTCAGCTTCAATATTGCACAAGTCCAGCTGCAGCGCGGTCTTTCATGTATTTCTCATTTCTCACCAACTGACAAGTAACTTTATTAGCTGAAATAAGGCATTGGCAAGGAGGGTGACGGAAGTTATATTAGCACTGGCAAAGCCATATTTGCACTGCAATAAATTGATTGATTATATCAGAGTACCTGTTATGTTTTGCAGGAAAAGCAAAGGAATTTTTCTTTGGCAACATAATTCAATGAAATGAGTTCCCTTAAGCGCAGATTCTGAGAACAATACACCATTATTGCCTATGATTCCAACCGGCATTCCAAACACTCTGGCAAACCCACATACCAATGTGTCACCGTACTTTTGTTTAAACTCGTTAAATCTGAAAACAAAAAAAAAGAATAAACTTTGAAAAGTGCAATGAATGAAACAACCTACCTGCTTCCATCAACGAAATGAGCGATAACTTGACGAACATCAAATGTGCGCTTCAAGTTTGTTCCAACGATACCATATAAGTCCATTGGATCATACAAGGGATCCTACAAAAACGCGAAGTGATCAATTAATCCATTACGTTTGTTTGTGCTTAAGCAATCACATTTCATAAAGAAACACAGGAAATACAGCACCAGAAGATCGCAAAAATGACCGTGCGGTCTTCAAAGTCCGCCACCACCTATCACAAGTCTTGGGAGTATGAAGTATGTTCTAAATGGTACATTTACACAAATAAACGAAAGAACGCAGACACATAGCATAACAAAAAAACAAGTACACGGACACATAACATAACCAAAAAACAAAACAAAAGGAATGGCAACAATCTACAGATCAATTATTTTCATGAATCTAACAAAGTCAAGCAGCTTCATTTTAGGCTAATCAAAAGAATATTTGCTGATGAAATCGATTATCAGATTCTTTTCAAACTGACTGAAAGTTAATAATCCGAGTTCTTCAGGTACAATTTGCCATACCTTTGGTACCATAAAAGGAAAGGATTTTTTACCTAACTCTGTCCGTTTCCAAGAAATAAAGTAGTTACTTTTGATTAAAATCTTGTGAGATGTTTGTGCATGTGAGTTGCCAGACAAAAAACATCTGACTATTATGCAGTGTCATTTTGTTCTTTATTTGAAACATGTATTTTGCAACTTCCAAATATCACGTGTTTTTAATAAATTTAGTTTGAAAAAGAGTGGAGTGGCGTGTTCAAGGTATGGACTGTCTAGTCATGTTTCTGATGACACGTTTTTGTAATTTTTCAAGAGGATTGAGTGCATTTGCATGCGCTAGTTCCCATGTGGAAATGCAGTATCGCAAGTGCGAATATACTAAGGAAAAGTAAACAGCTTTGAGTGTTTGAAGGTCAACATATTGTCTTGCCCATGAACCAGAAGAAAGTTTTGAACAAATTTCTTGAATATGAGGTTTACAGGTTACTTTGTCAATGAAAGTTATTCCTAAATACTTGATTTTTTTGCTATAGTTTAATGACAGCTTATTTGATCTCATTTACTCATCAATCTTAGTCAGTTCTTCATTCGCATCATGTTGCAAGGTCCTCATGCAGGAGTTACTCATGGTTAAGACCATGTCATCAGCAAATAATTTAGTAGTAAAATCAAATACATTTGTGTCATCATTTTTAACAATTTACCAAATACATATGGCAGATCATTTACACAGATGAGAAACAGTTAAGGGCCCAAAGTGGAACTTTGTGGAACTCCACCTTTGACTATATTTAAATTGGACTTGGCAACATTCATGATTGCCAGAACTTTCATCACACGGGAACTTCGTCACATGGAACTTCATTACATCATATTTCGACAAAGCCAACGGGACTCTCAGGTGTTCCTTGTTTTATCTTGAGCATACTTTTTAATCAACTCCGATGCTGCCACTTTGTCACCTCTCACCTAACCCTGATCGAAGATAACCCGAATTAACCAAACCCTAGCTGAACCTAAACCTAACCGAACCTAATCCTAACTGAACGTCGGTGCATGCAATATGACGAAGGTTCCACGTGATGATCAGATTCGACCCAAGAATATGAGCGGAATGCGAAAGCACACTACCGGCACACATCGCAGGACTCATCGATGTTTGTGTGACGAAAGTTCTGGCAACCCCATTCACGAAAGCATATTGATGTCTATTGGTGAGATAGCTTTGGATAAGCAGTAACGGAAGTCCTCGAAAGCCATACGCTTGTAATTTCTTTAATAAGATTTCGTGGTCTACAGTATCGAATGCCTTACTCGGATCTTTAAATCGGGAGCAAGTGATATTTTTTTATCTAAACTTTCCAAAAAAATATCATAATGTTGTCGCACTGCAAGTGACGTTGAACAGTTTTGTCTAAATCCGTATTGGTTTGGGGTAAGCAAATTAAATATTTCAAGATAAGCATACATTTGTTAATCAAATGTTTTATTTGTTAATCAAATGTTGTTCTACTTGGCCTGCTGAAAGGGAAGTCAAACCAACTTCCACATGAAGGGTCGAAGGACAACCATCCTGCATCAATATATATACCGTGGAGCAGGACAGCGCTCTTTTGGGCTTTTAGCCCTCATCAGCTGCACTCAGGTATAGGTACGCTCATGCTTCAGGATGCTTGACCTTAATCAGCCTAACAACCCCAAGGATTTATGTACCCTACAAGAAATTAAACCTTTGTGGTCCCTAACAAGTGAGGAAACAATTCAGGTGACGAGGTAATTGACCTGAATGGTTTCCTCACTTATTAGGGACCACAAAGGTTAAATTTCTTGCAGGATATAGAAATCCTTAGGGTTATTTCGCTGATCAAGGTCAAGAATTCTGAAGGACAAGTGTATCTATACCTGAGCGCAGCTGATGAGGGCTAATAGCCCGAAAAAGCGCTGTCCTGCTCCACGGTATATATATTCCTGAAGATGCTTATGCAACTGTTGATGATGGAGGTCGGTTGTCCTTCGACCCTTCATGTGGAAGTTAGTTCGACTTCACTTTCAGCAGGCCAAGTATAACAACATTCAATTAACCGATGTACCTTCGCCATACGAGGGACTTGACCTGAATGGTTTTGTAACTTACTAGGGACCACAAAGGTTAAATTTCTTGTAAGAGTATTAAAAAATCAGAGTGTGGACTGCCCAATGACCACTTTGGTAGGCTAACTTCGGTTACCCTTGTTTCAATTATAAAGAACAAATTAGGGAGCGCCCAGGTTCCCAAGTTTGGTAGGCTTTTGATCAAGATAGACTCTTCTGCATCGATTCCGTGATAATGATACGTCACTTAAATCCTCGAAGCGAGAATATCTTGCCTTCCCACGATGCACAATTAGAGTTACAGTCAGTGTATGAAGCAACGCAATTTCGAAAGTAACGGGATATAAGACTTAAAGATTAGGAGAGGGTAGATGACAAGAAAGCATCGCAAAAAATAGCAATGCAGTAGCAATCCACGACCAGTTTCGCTCTCATTTTGAGCTCATCAGGTGAATATAGCTGGAAAATGGTGCAAAAATGGCACCGAAGTGAAGAGATTTGAGAAAAAGTATAAGATTGAGAATAACAAGTAATGCAGCTCACCGTTTCCAGCGAACCGCATTCGTTGTTCCTTCAAAAAGTTTAAAGTGGAAACAGCAGGTTTCATTCTTCTACAAAAACTTTTGGGAAGTTTCAGAACAAACTACGGCCTGCGAACGTGATGACCTTCTTCTCATGGTCTCCACTTAATTTTGGGCAAAAAATTGGACATCTGCAGACGTTTTTTTGGTCTTTACTAGATTTTGGGCGAAAAATTGGACGTCCCCTGATGTGATGACCTTTTTTTGGTCTTCATTTGATTTTGGGCAAAAAATTGGACATCTGCGGACGTGATGACCTTCAAAGAACATGTTCTTCTTTTGTGCAATGAAAATATGGTAACCCTAGTGTATACAAAACTGCAGACAGTGAACACTGTTTCTATTTTAGATCTCATCAGTGCAGTTGGTGTGACCGACATATACTCAAGGAAATACATGCCTGAGAAAGAATTTTTTGCTTGTGGTTTGTAACTATACCAGTTATCAAAACCAGCAAAAAATTCTCTCTGCCCTACCCGTTTGCCCGTGAAAACATGAGGGCCAAGGCAAGCGCTGTGTCTGTTTTATCACCGGCTAACTTTTTCACAGGCTATTTTACTTTTTCACTATCACACGGGCCATTTGCTTTTTCATGAGCGAACGAGTTGGGCAGAAAGTTTTTTTTGCAGGTTCTGGTAACTGGTGTAGTTACAAACCACAAGCAAAAAATTCCTTCCCTAGCACATATTGCCCTGAGAAAATGTCGATCACACCAACCGCACTGATGAGATCTGATAGGCCAAAACAGTGTTAACTGTCTGCAGTTCTGTATACATACTGCGCTTTTGCATTGGTGTTGCAAATCTACAACTGCAGTTAGGTTTTTGTGCATGAGCAAAATAATGCTTTTATTGCCACGTTATTGGTTGACGACAATGAGATTTCATTTCAAGTTGTTCCTCAAAGTCAGCGCTACTGCCTGGAGCAAATTAGGGAAACAACATTATTCTACTTTGCAAGTTATGACTCAGGACCTAAATTGCGCAGTCAGCACTTTGACCTAACTTGCGGAGTTTAGGCAATAATAGTTTTACAATTGGCTGCTTCAAAGTCACCAAACAATTGTTCTTATTACGTCATAAAAAGGATTTAATTATTGATTAATGAGTTTTAATGAAGTTTGCATGTGATAGAAAATAGACAATTACCCCGTCCTCATGTCCAATTTTAACGGGCTTTATGCAGGCAGTTCTTGGTTCTAATTTCTGCATCATAATCAATTTCTTAATGTCATAATCACTTTTTTAACTATGACATCAAAAAACTGATTATGATCAGAAACTAGAACAAAGAACCGCGAGCCTAAAGCCCACTAAACTTGGACATGTGGACAGGGTAAAGGAGAAGGCACGTGCTAGGATAAAGCCGAGTTGATATAAAACGATCGTTAACCAAAAGCTTCTTGATTGCGTGATTAGTCTGTGGAACCAGGTGAGGGGAGATACTTCGAACCGGTCCTTTATTTTTTTTACAGATTATTAATTTTTTTCACTGGCCTGTTAGCGCAATGGACCACTATTGGCACATGAGGTATAGCAGTCCTACCAAGTCGATCAAATCAGATGCAGTCACCACCGCTGCAGCAATTCTGTGTTGTCCAGGAATCTCGTCACATGCTACACAGCTTGGCGTAATACCACAAGTATCATATAGATTTGCTTTTTTAATTTTTGTTGAGGCATAACGTGCAGCAGTTTATTACGAGATTTTGCCACGTTTTGCCATTACATAAGCTACTGCAAAAGCGATTCTTCCCCAACCACCTTGGAAAAAATTCCTCAACTTCGTTGTCTAAAAGTTTATTTGACCACTCGACTTTGGGGCAAAGGGTCAGTGACGTAGAAAGGCCAAGGATCTTGTGTCCAGGCTAAGGCCATGGGTTTCCATTTTTTTTAGAAGTTCAAGTCAAGGCCCCCCAAAGTCGAGCCAAGACCTAGGACATGCAAATCGAAAAGAGTCTTTCTCAAAACCGTGGCAAGTAAAAGTTCTAGGTGCAGTTATGTTTCCAAACATACAGCCAGCTAAAAAAGTACCAGCAATTTTTTTGCATTCTTGTTATTAATACCTTACGTACCATCAGAACAATCTAAGGTCTACATAGTTAGGCTTCTCAACTTTCTGTTAGCCCTTCTGAGGCACGTCAATAGAATGACATATTGCTTTCCAAAAGAAATAAAAAAGTTCTTCGTTCTTTAAAAAAAAGGTTTTGAAGTTTCGCTCAAAGATCCTAAGCAATAAAGAATAGCACTAACCAGCTAACGTAACTTTCAAGTTACTATGTTTCAGAAAACTAACCCAGGGCAGGACATGGGATGTCAAATGTCCATTACGAAACTGTTCTGGTCGGTACAAGGTGGCTAACTAACTAACTTTTGTGGACTCAATTATCCTTGGAGGGTCGCGAGGGCAGCTGCTCGAGTTGGAGTTTCCACGCATCTCCATCCTCTGCAATGAATGTTAGATGCTCTACTGGGATGCCAAGGCGAGACCAACCAAGATCTTTAATGTGTTATCACCATCAAGTTCTGGGACGGCCCCTAGGCCTTTGACCAATTGATGTTGAATAGAGCAGTTTTTTGGCTGCTCTTTCCTGAGACATTCGTGTCACATGTCCATACCAACGCATTTGCGATCTTTCTAGTTGGAGAAGCAGCGATTTGATATTTAGAGATTCACGAATATCTGCGCTTTCAACCTTGTCCAACAAGAATTCCATTTCGGCTGCTTGAAATCAAGATCTCACTTTCTCATTCATGATTCAACACTCATAGCCATAAATCAGAATAGGAACATAGACTGATCTAAAAATAGATAGCTCTGCATACAGATCAGTGAAGCTGGCACACTAATTACTGCACCTGCTTTTCTGATGCAGATAACCAATTCACTATTTTGTCTGACATAACTTGTGAATGAGACGCTGATATACTTGAATTTCTCTGGCTGATTTAGTGGTACTCCACCAACCTGGAGAGAGTACTGCTTTGGTTGTCTGGACAGAAACATGGTTTCTGTTTTTGTTGTTCTGATTTTCACAACGACAACACACCATGCATTTGAAAACCTGTCAAGAGATTGCTGGAGACTATTTTGGGTAGAGTCGAAGAGCACAAGATCATTTGCAAATAACAGACGTCATACAGTGCAATCACCGATCATTACTCCACCACAAGACTCACTTTTCTTAACCATTCCATCCATATATATAAGGAACAGACTAGGTGAAAAAGAGCAGCCTTACCGTGGTCCCACACTTACTCCGAAAGGTCTTATCATTACCCTGTTTACACAAACACAGACCTCGGAATGCATGTACAGCGACTTAACAGCACGTTAGTAACTGGCCATCAATGCCATACTGTAAAATACTGAGCAATGCTAGTCTCTAAGAATGCAATCATATGCTTTTTCAAGATCAACAAAACATGCATTGACTTCTTTCGCATATTCCCACCACTTCACAAAGACTGGCTGCAAGGCAAAGGCCTGGTCCACTCAGCCAGAAAGAAAGTCACACTGAGCATCCGTTAGTTTAGGCTCAACTATTTTACGACATTCCTTTTCAAGGCGCTTGGCATAGACCTTACCCGAGACCCTGAGGAGAGACATACCCCTATAATTGGTGCATTTTCTCAGGTCTCTTTTCTTGTGGATAGGTATTACCACACTGGTTTGTCATTGCTTCGGTGCTTGCCCAGTCTACATGCCACCTTACAAACACGAGTCAACCAGCTAACACCAGACATGTTCATTGCTGTCACCATTTCAGGTCTCATATCTTCACCAGGTATTTTTTGGTTTTCAATGATTTGACAACTGAATTCACATCTGCTTCGGCTATCTCAATATCTTTCTAACCTGTGTTTCTTACTGTGATTGTTCATTCAAAGTCAAAACTATTAACCAGTGTTTATTTGCAGTTCAGCCTTCAGTACACACATTTTCCGAGATGTTCTTCATATTAAGATTACCCACTCTTACCTTAAACAAAACACGCTGTGGGATTACCTCAGTTGGCAGCTCTGACTTGGGATTTCACCAAAGAATCAACCCACTCAGCATGTTGCATAGAAAAAATATTTAGAAATTTTATAGGAGCAAACTTACGACAATTAGATATGGTCCAGCAAGCTCATGGAAAAACTGAGAAAATCAGTTTTTGGAAAAAATGAGATTTTGCATTTAAATTATTTTGTAAAGTTAGTGCCATCATGTGACACAATGTTTGGACATCGACCACTTGCAACTTGTACCCCAAAACCTGCCCAAAGTATATCACTTGCCACTGTTAGCTACGATTGTTTATATTTCACAGAAGGCTTGTGACTTAATAGTGCATCATAACAATCAGATGTTTTTCTAAAATACAAAAATATGACTTGCACAGTTTTTCCATTAACATGACTATGCGCTGTGAACAATTTCCCACCTCCGCAGGTTCGAATTGGACATCGACTTCCTTCTTATGATTCAAGTGGCTGACTATGTTCTTGGCAATTTTCACTGCATGCATGTCATCTAGAGCGTAATGATCAGTGACACCAGATTGAGAGCAATGCAAGTCTGCCCCACCAAGTTCCTCTGCTGACACCTTTTCCCCTGCATTAAATCTGATTTGACACAAATTTTTTTTAATTCAACGCAGCACATACCAGTAGCAGCTTGTACCAATGGAGGGCCACCCAAAAAAATTGTTCCCTGTCTTCGCACAATCACGCTCTCGTCTGACATGGCAGGAACATAAGCCCCCCCAGCTGTACATGATCCCATGACAAGAGAAATCTGTTGAAAAGTACAATAGAAAATATTCCTAAGAAATTAAGATTCTATATCAGCAATGTCTGAAAACGACAACCTTACTCTTGTTAAAGAGCATCAAGCACAATACTGCATCATCAGTTACTAGTGATAGAGTAAAAGAGGGCACACATTTAAAACACAAACCAGTTCTTTCTACTCCAAAACCATTCCTTTTCTAAATAAGATACCAATAAAATGCGCACTTAGCATTAATGACACTAAAAAAACACTACAAACTCAACTGTAGTAGCTGACACAAGCGCACTAAGAAAGCCTCTATCCTCAATCTTAAACTATAATGCGATTAAGAAACTGCAAGCAACTACAGTAGAGCTACTAAGCGAAAAATCGTCCAAATTGTGATAACAGTGTGAAACTTGGCACAAACATTCCCTAGGGTAAGTACATCGATTTAAAGTGGAGCCAAAAAATCGGGCTTGGGCAACTCCCAAAAATGAGGTTTAAAACTATGCTCTAGCGACACCTTGTGGTGAAATTAGTCTTTGGCATTTTTAACAAATTCGTCATCACTTCGTAATGCTTTATTAAAATTTCACGAAATTGATGAAAATTCAACAGCAGTTGGTAACAAATAGCATTGATTATACTGCACTGTCAACTTTCTATTTACTGAATGTAATGCTTACTTTTATGAACTGATGCTATAAATCAGGAGTGTGCAAACTGCGACCCGCGTTGGAAAATTGTGCCACCCCTGAATGGTTGCCGTTTTTAAATAGACTGTGGCCCACGAACGTTTCGCAAGTTTTTTAAGGTGTGCCATAAAATTAATGTCACAAATAAAGCGTTCAAAACACAATACTGTCGTGCAAATCAAGAACATGGTAGGTTAAGCCCAGTTTTTTTAATTTTTGTACTTCAGACTTTTTTTATCAATAGACAAGAAAAAAAAAACAATGATGCACCTTCCCACTAACTTTGGGAAAAGCCACAAGCAAAAACAAATGGCCTACAACAGTCAAAAGTGCCTGTCTTCCAAGCTTTTTTTTCGAATTTAAACGAAACAAAGCGCAGTAGGCTACACAGTTGTTAACGGGTTGAAGATGTTGTGCCCAACCCAAGCCCGATTTTTCTAGCCCAAAGCCGAATCCCAACTTATCGACCAATCTGAGCCCGATTTAAACTCGAAATCAAAAATATCACAGCAAATTTTAAGATCTTGCAATAAAAAAAGAGAACCAGGTTTGCCCATTCACAGTCGCACTAGTTACGAACAGCAATGATTATTACAGTCAGGAATACGGAATTGAGCAGTATACGCACTGAATAATATCCTTGACTTTTTTATATTTAAGATTTAACTATGGTGTCAGGCTCGATTGAAGCTCGACAATTTTTCAAAATCCAAGCTCGACTCGACCTGAAAAGCCCGAAGCCCGAGCCTGATTGACAACTATGACACAGTATGTCCGTTGACTTACTGAAAAATGAATTTTCTTCTTCATGCCAACTTACTGTTTGCTAAAAAGTAAAAAAATATGACTTAAAAATTTGCACCAAATATAGCGTAAGTATTTAGTATTTCGCAAAAAATTAAGCAAATCCGTTGAGATTTTTGTTTTAATTTGAAAAAGTTAGCTTACGCTACAAGCCCTTTTCTAGAAAAATTGAATCTTCATTATTGTCGCAGTATTACGCCGAAGCTTGTAAAAAGTGGCAGGTACCCATCTCCACGGATGAGCGCTTGGGAAACACAGCTTCAAACACGAAGAAGCATTGACGTCGCTTTGTTCAATTTATCCGACTCGAGGATTGAACCCCAAACCTTCCGCTCAGACGGCAATGTCTTTTACCACTGTGCCAAATTCTCAAACCTTTCTTTTTGGTTTTAGTGTGGTCTACCAAAGCTGGAGTAAGTTTCTTCACAGTGGCTGGACGTTTTGACAGCATACAGTAGATTCAGCTTTCATTATTAGCAGCAGATTCAGCTGTCATGATCCCCTACTGCTTACTTTTACTGCTTAGAAAGAGAGAGAGAGCAGTAATATATTTACCAGACACATAAAAAAAATAGAACACAAGTTACACAAATCGAAAGAACACAGTTTGACTTTAAAATTAGCTAATGAACAAACAATAAGTTGCTACAATATTGCCGGGACGAGAGACTGCAAAGTGACGATGGGAGGTCTTCGAGTCAAATTCACAACGTAGGTTTTTTACTGCTATTTTAGCATACACTGCTAATGATCTGATGATGACAGCTGAAGCTCTGTTGTCAAACATCCAGTTACTGCTATGAAAAAAATTACAATGAAGATAATTAAGGTGTGGCCCGCAGAATATTGCACTTGTAGCTATTTAGCCAGGTTTCAAAAAAGTTTTACACACCCCTGCAATAAATGATCAATAAATGACACACCCCTGCATCAGCAATTTTTGGCAAGTTTTAGTTATCAATCATTATATTAGGTGCTTAGTTAAGATCATGAAATTTATTTTTTATAAATGCAATAAAAGCTCCTCCAGCGTTTGACCATTTTTGTTGTCACACTTATCGTCAATTGGTACAGTTTCCCATGCATGCACACAGCTCTGTACAATTAAATTCATTTCTAATGCATCTACAACGCGCTGTGCAAGACTTCTTGCACTCACATTTAACACATATGCGGCATGCTTTTGATGCTTCAGGTAAAGTTGTTCAAACAGGAGAATAGCTTAACTCTGTTTTTTTGCCAGCCCCATTGAAGAGGATCCATTGCAAGTGGCAATTTTCTCAAACCATGTCTCCATACAATGGCTTGAAAAGCAGATCTTTGAATGTACTCTTTTAATGCATCAGACGCTGGTGGTATATTTTCGACAGTTCAACTGCCTTGAGCAAAAAGTATTCTCATGGAGTTGTTTGCTTCATTAGCATTGACAGTATGACTGTAAAGACTTACAACAAACTGCTCCAAATCTTGGACTTCGCCTTCAGAGATTTGAGTTGGGTTGTTAATTGAAGATAGCTTAGTGAACACTGGTGTTATTTCTGGGTAGTTTTTCCATGTGTCGTAGAATGAATTTTTTCCTTTTCCAGAAAATAAAGAATGGTATCGCAGTCACTAAAAGAATGAAAAAACAGACACCTGTCGCAAATTAAATTGATATGCTTTTCCCGTACCAAATTCAATCCAAAGTTGACTTAAACTGTGTAGTTGTTGAAATGCATATAAAGCTAGCCTCAAGGAAAATTACTCAAACTTGCCGAGTAACAAGTATTCACCACATAACTCGGCCGAGTTCGAGTATCTACAACGTCAAGATATGAATTCAAAATCAGGTGAAGAGCAAACAAAAAAAAAAGGTCATCACGTCCGTAGAAGTCCCAATTTTGACTCAAATTCGAACACAGAGCAAAAAAAAGGTCAAAATGATGATGCTTCAATATTCGGCCGAGTATCAATTAATACTCGGACTTGACACATCCCTATATACGGCAATGACCACTACATCACTGTCTACCGTTTTCATCAAAAGTGTATCGCAATATTTGGAAGCATGTCGAGCATGCAGAAATAGTTTTAGATCGGCTTCTTAATGACTATAAGGCATCAAATCGCTGACGTCAACATCATGGTTACATAGCACAATGTCGGTACAGGTTGCAACTAGAATGTTGCTACTTTAAACTTTACGAACAATTTTGTTTGCGAGGAATGAAAATTGCTCATTTTTGTTTTCATCGCATCGTGAAAAGGATTTCCAGTCCTTTGGAAAGAACCTGTTGCTTGTCACTTTTAATCTTACTCCACTCCCTCTGATGTTACGAGTGGTCTTCTTTAGACTGTCATTTTACGACACATGGAAAAACTACCCAGAAATAATGCCAGTGTTCGCTAAACTATCTTCAATTAACAACCCAACTCAAATCTCTGAAGGCAATGTCCAAGATTTGCAGCAGTTTGTTGTAAGTCTTTACAATCATACTGTCAATGATAATAAAACAACACCATAAGAATACTTATCACTCAATGCAGTTGAACTGTCGAAAATATACCACCACCGTCTGATGCATTAAAAGAGTACATTCAAAGATCTGCTTTTCAAGCCATTGTATGGAGACATGGTTTGAGAAAATTGCCACTTGCAATGGATCCTCTTCAATGGGGCTGGCAAAAAACAGAGTTAAGCTATTCTCCTGTTTGAACAACTTTACCTGAAGCATCAAAAGCATGCCGCATACTTGTTAAATGCGCGTTGTAGATGCGTTAGAAATGAATTTAATTGTACAGAGCTTTGTGCATGCATGGTATTAACATAAGTAGGGATGTGCCAGAGAGCAAATTTGCCGAATACCAGATATCCGGAAAATCTAACTTACCAGATATCCGGTGAGTCACTATCCGGCTGGATACCAAATAGTAGCACTAGTCCAAATTAATATTTTATGGTTTTTGTCCACTCTATCGTCTTGCTCGGCTAGCGAGCCATGAAACTATTGCATGAGATCGAGTGACACACAGAAAACTTCCAAAAGCATTGCGTCATTAATACTGGACTTCATTACTCTATCGAAGTTGGCCGAATTGGCAACATGTTCAAGCGGCAGGAGCTCAGTTGCTATAATGACCATCTTACTGATCACTTTTGATTCAACTTTGATCCACGACACTACGTTTGTGTAGCAACACATTTTCCACGCTAGGCTGTATTTTTTGGGTAAGAAAAAGTGTGTTAAAAATGTGGATTTTGGTCAAGAGTGTGCCAAAAATTGGATGCCAAGTCAGTCGGCCGCTATAGGCGTTTATTCAGCGAGAGCAGGAGCAGTGCTTCCTCAGATCTAATACAGAATGGGGCGACATGAGTCTGGCCTACAGGGTGTTTTCATTATTATATTAGAAGCTGACATCATGCATAATGCACAGTATAGCTAAAACCAGTGGTAGGCAAAGGGCAGCCCGCGGGCACTTACCGAAATATACACTCCTAATGTAAATCAAGCCAAAGACGATTTTTTTCTACAGCTCTGCGCTGAACGTCAGTGAAAAAAGGACATCTGCGAACGCAGGAGCATTGTACCATAACTCCCCCTTTTGATTATGTCTTTTAGTAAAACAGAACAAAATTAATGGTGCCAAGTGACTGAAATATACCAGGCTCTTTTGATGGTTTCCGTGGCTCATGGCCAAGGGAGGATCCAGCGAGGTAGGATGAGGGGTATCCATCCTCCCACCAGCCATTTTCAAAAATGTTTTTGATGCATACAATTTTTTCATAATTTTGAACCTCTTCGATAGCGATAACCCTTACACCTTAGCCTAAACACGCATAACCGGAAATGTGCGAACAAAATGCATCATATTTGGTGAAGCACACAGAATTAAAGTCAAAAAATTTAAACAAAATTTGCCTGTAAATTATTCAAAAAGCACTAAAATAGTCTTTACAGCATGTAAATTTTCAAATTTTTTTGGGGGGAGCATGCTCCTGCACCCCCCTAGAGCCTTTCTTGCTTCTCAATCAGCTTCAAATTAGTTTTGGCGAAAAAAATATGCTTGAAAAAATGTGGAAATTATGCCCCCTGTTTAAAATTTCTTGCTACACCACTGTGCGACTGGATGACTTTTTTATTTTGCTCTTCACTTGGATTTGAGTGGAAAATTGGATATCTGCGGACGTGTGGCCCTCGGCTTCACAGTATTTTTAAATGCGACCCTTTGTATGAATATAATTGCCCACCCCTAGATAAAACAGTTCCTAAGTGAAACAGCGCAAAATCTTTCATTGCTTTGACGAAATTTTGCGCTCATGCTATGTATAAAGTGAGAAGAAAACTTTATCAAGCATGTGGCCTACGTCAGCGGCATGATTTTACGAGTAAAACAATCAAGTTAACAATTACCACACATTGTGTTGATTTTGCGATTTTGGGCTTGTGAGTGATTTGTGATACCCATTGAAAAGCGAACTTCAAAAAGATCAAATCTTCATTATACTTGCGGTATTATGCCGAAGCATGAAACGAGTGGCAGAACCCATCTTTGTGCCTGTGCAACACAATTTCGAACCCCGAAAAAAAAACATTGCAACGGTGGCGAGTTTCCCACGCCGATAGTGGTGTCTTCAACCACTACGCCAAGCGGTCAGTAAAAGGCAAGTTTGAATTTTAATTTTCACATTTTTTGCGTTATGATCAAAGCTATAAAAAACGCAAGATTTATAGTTTAAATACCATATTACCATAAAACTACTGCATAAAATCGACCCTGCGGTAAATCTGGAATAATGGGTAAATTACGTCAACCTTTAACACAAACAGTCGATTGATGAATTACAAAGACGTTGCATTAAAGACTTCAACTTGCATAATGTTACAAAACAGCACAACTAAAAGCAGAAACACATCCATTACAATGCTACAGGTACTTTGAAACAACGTTTTTTGAACACAGAAAACGAAGTTTCCATAAAAATTTTCTTCCCCTGCAGTTTGCCTTTGAGAAAAAATTGGCTCCTACATAGGCCACTCATAACTTTTTTTTTATTCCTTTTGAACAAAAGACGAACAAGCAAGTTACAGGACAAAAGGCAGGCTTTTAAACGTAAATTATTTGCACGGTCTTTACGAATGAAACAGCGGTGGTGGCCATCAAACTTATACCATCTCGTTTGAAGTTGATTGATTACTGCCTTACCGCTACACCATCAAAGTGGCTTTCCTGACGACAAAACGCACAGCGCCAAAGGAAAAAAAACTTGCAAACTAACTTCGAATCCACTTCGTTATAAAAAATTACCAATGTAGAGAGTCTAAACAAAATTAAAAGTTTCAAACTTGTACCAAATTTTGTCCCATAGGTCGAAAAGGTAAACTTTACTTTTACAGTCTACTCTGCGCAGTTTCCCTGAACCATAGCTATGTCTGAACTTTAAAAATACCTGGGGCGCCATACTATGCTCTTCGTACGAACACAAATATTCGTAGCTTGGTAATTTGGTATACTATGCTCTTCGGAACAAATAAAATTCCTGAATATTTGTACGAACAGATTTTTATTTGGGCGAAGATTTTGCAAAAAAAGACGAAGATTGTGCAATCTTCGTTTGAACGAAAAGTTTTTGGCCAAAAATTTTTTTATTTGTATGAATATTTTTTTGTTCGGGCAAAGGTTTTTTTGCTTGTATGAATAAAATTTTGTTGATACGAACATTTTTTGCTGATCCGAATATTTTTAAAATTTGCCAAAAACCTTCGTAAATTTTGCAAAATATTCGTGAATATTCACGATTGGTAGAGACTATTCGTGAATTTCACAAAGATTTTTTTAGTCGAGTTAAAATAGAAAAACTCATTTTATAGCAAACAACTTGAGTTGAAATGGAAGAAACTAGCAAATAAAAAACTAGCTTATCGTGTTTGACTAGTATCTATATGTCATTGGTGAGTTCTTTACTGAAAACGAAAGAAGATATGAGCAGGGCATGCTATGGAATGGAAAATGATTTTTCCATATTCCATACTGCCGAATTTCTTCCATTCCATATTCATTCCTTACTGAAAATTTTCCATTCCATATTCCATTCCGTACTAAAATTTTTTTCCATATTCCATTCCATTCTTCCATACCGGTACTAATGTACGGTAACTAACAATGTTATCTGTACCAGTAAGTGTAATCACGGCTTGACTCTGCATAAATGTCACATCAGTGGTGACTGGCACGTTGCTGGCAACACTGTATCAAATTTAACCGGCTCAAGAATTGAACTGATATTTTCCAATCAAAGGTCAGCAATCAAAACCACTAGATTAAACATAATGCAACCATTAGAACATCATAATTATGTGTGCTCAAATCAAGGCTGTTATTACAATTACAATATTTTCAAAGTTACGATAATATGGCTAATACCGTATTAAAATGTGTTTATCGACACACATGAGGCAACAACGTACATGATTACATCATTTTTTGTTCATTTCATTTTGATGTTGAACTTTGTCAGAACAACGCGAAATCAACAAATTGTATCCGTCAGTTTTTACTGCATTATTGCAAGGTATCAAATATGCTTGAAGTCACCTATCTAGATTCTAGATGACAGGAACGAGACACAATGCAAGTTAGCTGGTTAGAGTGAAAAAATAGAGCCAAAATACTTTGTAAATTAGATGTTTCGACAACATAAATTTAGCTCAATCAGCTGTCATCACCTACAGCATATGCAAGGCAGTTTGAAACTCTGTTTAGCATATACCTGCACAGCTGATGATAACAGCTGAATCTATGTTGTCGAAATGTCCTGTTGCTGTTTTAGCGATTGCAATTTCGCTTCATTCTTTGAGCAATTTTCGCTTTTACTGCATTGCGAATGCATGGTGTATTTCTAATTGACATCATTAAACAACTAACTTGCTTGAAGCAAGCTAGCAAAATTTATGTCGCAATAATCTCAGGCCAGATGCTGTAGTTTGCGAAGATAGTCTTGTTGTCGCTTTTTGCATATTGGTAACCTCATCACATTTAATTTGCGATTGATGATCAGTTTCAAAATGTGTAACTCAGAATTAAGCAAGTATGGAAGTATGGAAGACGATCTTCCATTCCATTTTTCAAATCTTCCATTCCATTTCCTTCTGAGCATCTTCCATATTCCATACCAAAATTCTCCTTCCATTCCATACCATTTTCCATTCCACAACATACCTTGGATATGAGAGTGGCGAGCGTGACATTTTCGAAAAAAAAACAGAGTAAGGGGTCTTACAAGAATTTCGCATGACAAAACAAGAGATTTATAATCTCTCTGATGTTGTGCAAGAGAATATGCAGCTGATGGGGAGCCGTTCCGTAGATGTAACACTGCTACACAGGGTTTTAATTTGCTTAAAGACACTAGCATCTGGAAGCTTTCAAAATTGCAGTTAGGACGTTATGCATGTTACCCTGTGGCAACCAACATCTTATGTTCCACAAACGTTAAATAATTCCCCATCAGTTGACTTATATATCAATCAGAAAGTTGAATAGATAACACCCGGGCGCCAGAAGCGCTCCACATGCGAACAATCGTTTTTCTGACTTATTTTACATTGGTGACCACCCAATGCACGGACACGCAACCTTCTTCTGACACATGGATCTGCAATCACACAACCCCTTTCTCGAGCTGAGTTCTCCGATGGCTTGCAACGCAGCATTCATTCCAGCAACAGACAACTTTCTGCCTTGCCTTGGAATTCTTCACTTTTCTTGCGCAGCTATCGTCACTTACAGCAAGGGAATTACTGTGGCAACTAGCATGTTACGTACCACAAACGTTAAATAATTCCCCATCAGTTGACTTATATATATCAATCGGAAAGTTGAATTGATAACCCCCAGGTGCCAGAAGCGCTTCACATACAAACGATCATTTTTTTTGAGTTATTCTACAACCCAACCAACTGTTAGCCGTGTTTTATCAGCTTTTGTAAATTCCAGCGTGAGTAAAGCGTCTCAGCACATGTACATGCCCAGAAATGAAACAGAAATCTCACGCACAGTTAGTGGATGGTAGATGGTGCCATTGATGGGTCGCACATTCCAATGATCGCACCCTCCATTGACAAATATGCATACGTAATCCGAAAGCAACATCACTCAATAAACATGCAAGCTATCTGTGATTCAAATCTCATTTTTCAGAATGTTGTAGCAACATGGTCTGGGTCACATCATGATTCTTTTATATTGCAATCTTCTACTGTCTATGACAGAGTTGAAAACCACGAGTTTGGAGACTGTTGGCTTTTGGGCGACAGTGGATATCCGCTGAAGAAATGGTTAATTACGCCTTTAGGCAATCCCGCAGCTGTTGAAGAAAGAAGATTTAATGTACGCCTATATCACAGAAAAACGAAATGGAAATTGAGCGTTGCTTTGGTGTCCTAAAAATAAGATGGCAAATTCGTACAATAACGAAATTCCGAATACAAATACGAAGATTTTGTTTGCAAAAACACGAAGATTTTGTAAAATTATTTGCGAGGATTTCAGACATTTTTCCAATAAGTTATGTTTACGAACAAAGATTTAAAGCAAATTTTACGACCAAAAATATTTCAAATTTATGAACTTGTAAATCGATTTTAGAAATCACGAATAAATTTTTTTCCTTCAACTTTTTTTGGCTCTAAAAACATCCACGAACAGAAAATCAGAACACAAACGGTTCACGAACAAAGAATATTCGTGGTCGTGTGAAGACCATAGTATGCCGCCCCTGGTATCCGGCCGCATAAAGAAGCACTATCCAGATACCTCAAAAAGTGCTGGATAGTGCCGAATGCCAGATATATATTCAGTATCCAGCACATCCCTAACAATAAGGATGACAACAAAAATGGTCAAATGCTGGAGGAGCTTTTATCGCATTTATAAAAACAAAAAATTCATGATTTTAACTAAGCACCTATAATAACGATTGATAACTAAAACTTGCCAAAAATTGCTGATGTCATGGGAGACACAAACAAGCAAAAACAAAATTCTGGATTACATCCCTGAGAGCTCGACCAATATGAATTTTTTTAGCCAATACCGATATATTTAAAATTTAAGGCTGATACCGACAACCGATGTCTGAAAACTTCACTTCTGTTTGGGTAAAATTTGTTTTTTGACCTTTGACCTTTAACCTGCGAACCGCTACTCCCCAAAAGTGGTAAGACACAAGTTCACATTAAGATCTACCATACCTGAAAATTTCAAGTCTGTGGCTTCAGCGGTTCAAAAGCCTTAGACTGCACAATATTGGCAAATTTTATCAACTTTGTGACCTTTGACCCCGAGTCACGTGACATAGAGCGTTTATGCTTGATACAATGCAAGAACCTGGTAAAATACACTAATCCTGTAAATTTCAAGTTCCTATCTGTTTTTAATCTATAGTTATAACCCAAACAACGTATTTGCTTATTTGATCTTTGACTCCAAGCGACGTCACATGCAGATATTCACTGAATATTTTTTTACCCTCATCCAGATGCATATACTTGATAAATTTGAAGGTCCTACCTGTTTCCATTCACAAGTTATTGGCGTTTGGAAAGATTTATTTTCAAATTCTTTAATCGACTTTTGACCTTTAACCTCTTGACTGCCAACCCCCAAAATTTGTTAAACATAAGTTCACATTAAGGTCTATCATCCCTGAAAATTTGAAGTCTCTAGCATCAGCGGTTCAAAAGCCTTAGGCTGCACAACAAACTGTTGAGATTTGTTTATTTGACCTCGAACCCAGGTCAGAGGTCGAAGACAATTATCCTATGCTCAAAGGTCGGTAGTATTACAAAGGTAAAAAGTATTACTCCAAGTCAAAGGTGGAAGACAATTATTGGGCATAATTATTTTTGTTATACACATTGATATGCATACACTCTGAAAATTTGAAGGTCCTACTTGTCATTTGAGTGTGTGTGCAAGCTCTTTCTAAAGCGTCGTTTTCGTGCTTGAATGCGTGCGCAACTGCGCACGCAAAAGCGCCGAAAAACCTTGTATTTATTAGCAAAATCGTAAATAAAACGTTTTTGTTGATTGCCAATAATTCATTGATACAAAATGGTCGATACGATATATCGGCCAACCTCGTTATCGGCCGATAAATATCGGCTGACCTATATATCGGTCAAGCTCTAATTACGTCTATGATTAACAACGCTTCCAAGTTCCAATGTCATTTAGCATGGCATTATATTTTTAGAATTTTGCAAAAATGATTTCATGATCACATCATTTATAGCGTCAGTTTGTAAAAGTAAGCATTACATTCAGTAAATAAAAAGTTGACAGGGCAATATAATCAATGCTATTTGTTACCAACTGACATGTATGTTGTTTGCAGGAAGTGAGATGGAGAGGTGAAGGAGCTCGCTTTATTGGTGTCAAGGGAAGGAGGTACAAACTGTGGTGGTGCGGAAATGACGATAAAACCGGGGGCGTGGGTATATTGGTTAAAGAAGAACTCTGTGAGAAGGTGGTAGAGGTCAGAAGAAGGTGTGACAGAGTTATGGGAATTGGATTAGTCTTTGGAGAAGAGGTGGTGAGAGTGATTTGTGCTTATGCACCACAGAGTGGAAAACCAGATTCAGATAAAGAGTTATTTTATGAGGAAATGGCGCGTGAGTGGAGTATGGCGAATGCAAATGAAATGGTGTTGGGATTGGGAGATTTCAATGGCCATGTGGGGAAATGTTCAAAAGGATTTGAAGGTATACATGGAGGGTATGGAATAGGGAAAAGAAATGTTGAAGGAAGAATGTTGCTAGATTTCTGCGTCCAAAAAGAGTTGTGTGTTGCAAATACGTGGTACAAGAAGAGAGATGAAAGGAAGGTGACTTATAGTTCAGGTGGAAATGATACAGAAATAGACTTTGTCCTGGTAGGAAAGGAAAAGAGAAAGTATCTACGAGATGTAAAAGTTATCCCTGGGGAATTGCAGCACAGGCTGGTGGTGGTTGATGTGGAGGGACGCAAACTGAAGAAGTCAGTAAAGAAAAGTAAAAGGGTGAGATGGAGGGTATGGAAGCTGCAGAAAAAAGAGATCAAAGAGGAATTTGAACGAAAAGTAGTAGAATTAGTGGACGCTGAAGCAGTGGATTTGTGGGAGTCCTACAAGAATGGTGTTTTAAAGGCTTGTGATGATTTGTGTGGAAAGACGAAAGGGAGAAGAGATCAGGGAAACACGTGGTGGTGGAACAAGCAAGTAAAAGAAGCGATAGATCGGAAAAAGAATGCATTTAAAACATGGTGCAAGAATCGATCAGCGGAAAATAAAAGTAATTATAGAAAAGCAAGAAATCGGACAAGGAAAGTGGTTGCAAAAGCCATGAAGCAGGCGGCTGAAGAGGAGATGAAAGTGCTATATAACAAATCAAACGATGTTTTTAAGTTAGTGAAGTTTATGAGAAGGGATGGAAAGGACATAAATGGTGGAGGTTGCATGAAGGATAAAGATGGGAGACTTGTGGTTAGTGAAAAAGATCGTGGGAAATTATGGAAGGATCATATGGAAAAGATCATGAATGTGGAAAACGAATGGGATCAGGTGGCAGAAGCAGATATGGTCGAAGGACCGGTTGAAGAAGTCACTTATGAGGAGGTGATTAAGGCTATGAATAAGATGAAACTGGGAAAAGCAGCTGGTCCCTCTGAAGTAAATATGGATATGATAATGGCGAGCGGAAAGTTTGGTGTGGGAGTACTAAAGAAGCTGTGTCAGAGAGTTCTGGATGGAAAAGGTATGCCAGAAGAATGGAAAACAAGTGTTGTTGTTCCAATCTTTAAAGGAAAGGGAGATGTGATGGATTGTGGAGCATATAGAGGAGTAAAGCTGCTGGAGCATGCAATGAAGATAGTCGAGAGAGTGCTAGAGAAGAGAATAAGAGAATTAGTGAAGGTTGATGACATGCAATTTGGCTTTATGCCTGGGAAGGGCACGACTGATGCTTTGTTTATTTTGAGAAGGATGCAAGAGGAGTTTCGTGGAAAAGAGAAAAAGCTGTACATGTGTTTTGTGGACTTGGAAAAAGCGTTTGATAGGGTTCCCAGAAAGGTGATGAAATGGGCATTAAGAAAGAAAAGCTTGCCAGAAGTGTTGGTGAAAGCAGTAATGAGCTTGTATGAGGGCTCAAGGACGAAAGTCAGAGTTGGATCGGTTTTTTCGGAGGAATTTGGGGTAAGAGTTGGTGTGCATCAAGGGTCTGTGCTATCACCATTGATATTTGCTATTGTGGTTGATGCAGTGTCAGAACATGCAAGAGAGGGACTATTGAATGAAATTTTGTACGCGGATGATCTTGTGCTGATGAGCGAAAATTTGGAGGATCTAAGGGAGAGGTTCCAAAGGTGGAGAGATGCATTGGAAAGCAAGGGATTGAGAATAAATATTAGAAAGACTAAGATGATGGTGAGTGGTGAAGAAGGGGAGGTTGTGCGTAGCAGGGTGGATCCGTGTGGAATATGTGGAAAAAGAGTTATGTCTAACGCGGTGTGGTGCACGCTCTGTAAGAAGTGGATTCATGCGAGATGCACTAAAATGAAAAAAGTATCTTGCAGTTTTACACAACAGTTTGTATGTAGAAGATGTGAAGATATTGGAGACGGAAAGGAAGAACCAGTGGAGGTGTTGTGTGATGAAGTGGAGACTGTGAAGGGTTTTTGTTATCTTGGAGATAGGCTGAATGCTAGTGGTGGGTGTGAAACTGCAGTGACTGCAAGAGTAAGGATCGGATGGATGAAATTTAGAGATTGCGGAGAGTTGTTACTTGGGAGAAGGTTTTCTTTGAAAATGAAAGGGATGGTGTATCGTAGTTGCGTAAGATCAGCAATGTTACATGGAAGTGAGACATGGTGTTTGAGGGAAAATGAGATGGTAATTTTGAGAAGAACTGAAAGAGCTATGGTGAGATCAATGTGTGGAGTAAAACTAGTGGATAGAAAGAATACTGAGGAGCTGATGAAAATGCTGGGTCTGAAGGAAACTTTAGATAAAATGGCTAAAGCGAATGGAGTAAGATGGTATGGACATGTGGTTAGGAGGGATGATGAGAGCATTTTAAAGAAGGCAATGATGTTTGAAGTGAATGGACCACGAAAGCGAGGACGGCCGAAGCAAACATGGAAGAAACAAGTCGAGGAGAATATAAAGAAGATTGGGTTGAGGGTGGAGGAAGCTACAGATCGCGCGAGATGGAGAGAGGGAGTGGAAGCGATTGCTGAAGGAATGAGGTGCATCCGGCCACCTTCGGACACGAGGAAAAACCGGATTAAAACTGGACGATGATGATGATGAATGACAATACTTTAATTGGTTTCCTGAATCACCCTTTTACTTGATATAGATTTATTGTTACCAACTGCTGTTGAATTTTCACCAATTTTGTGAAATTTTATCAAAACATTACGTAGTGATGACGTCACTTTGACGAAAACAGTATTGAACTCGTAATCAAAGTTTATCAGTGAGTTTGTTGTCAATACAATGCAGTATCAACAGTCCTTGACAAAGTAGCACATGACAAAACATGAAACATGCTTTCACCACATACAGAGATGATGCGCGCTACAAGAATTAATTATATCAACCATCGCAAAACCAACATTACAGCAATTAGTTGAAAACTAAGCAAGCATGTTATTGTTATGACCAGAAACGCAATACCTGTGAAATTCCAGCGGCAGACATGTTGGCTTGGTTATAAAAAATTCGTCCAAAATGATCTCGATCAGGAAACACATCAGCTTGTCGTGGTAGATTAGCTCCTCCCGAATCCACAATGTATATACAAGGAAGATGATTCTCTTTAGCTATATCCTGCGCTCGCAAATGCTTCTTCACAGTGATTGGATAATATGATCCACCTTTCACAGTAGCATCATTCGCCACAATCATGCATTCTCGACCAGATACACTAAACACAAAACATCACTACTAACGACGGTAGAAACTGGCAAAATTGAACAATTACAAATAACAGAGCGAAACATATGGAAACATAATTAAACAAAATGGTTTAAATCAGCGACAGTAAACACCTCCTCTTTAAAAAAACGTCGCTTATTTCATACTGGGAGTTTTACACATATAAATTTTATTACTTCTTTCCGGGTCATTACACTGAGATTCAATAAATTTAGCAGTGCCACACCATTCTAAATCCGATTTGTGTCTACGCATTTCTTCCATCTTACTCTTTGTGACTACAATTTTTTCTAATTTGCTAATGGTTACTGTATCTTACCCAAAACGTCACTTTCAAATTGAAAGTGTTTTAATTTATTTTGGTTCTATTATTTAACTTTTCGAAAATTTCCATGAACCACACAATGAAGTACTTAGCACGTCCGCCGCATTCCTTTTTTACGAGACTTGCAAATCTTTGAAGGAGCAACAGCTCAAAAGTTTCCAAGCATTTCGACCTTTTGCAAAAAGTGATCATTAGGGTGGGCCAAAAAAACACTTTTTTGGAATAGTTATGCTGCAAACGCTTTTTCCTGTTACACTTCATTAAAAAATCACCCCTGCAAAATTTCACTGAAAAATATTATCGTTTGCCCTATGCGCAATTTGTGTTAAATTTTGACCAATTTTTTCGATGATTAGGGATTCCCCAATGTTTCAACATGCTGTTATATATGCATAGCTTAGTTTGTACAAAGACAATTGCTATATATCAGTTAATACTGTTTTTATGTGTGGACACAAAGATTGTCCACAAATTGTTAACCCAATGGGAAAGTATCAAGCACCTGGGAAATCCCCCTTGAAGTGATCATCTAAATACCGCAGCAATACTTATATTAGAGTTTGTACGATGTGCAAATCTTCTAAATTATCTGATCATCACTCAAATAATGGTTTAAAAACATTATGATACATGTTTCAACTAATATGTAGATATTGTTTAGCTGTAAACGTATTGATTGGCTAATCCCTCGTTGAGCTGTAATCAGCAGCTGGCTTGTTTGTAATACACAAAAACTACAAATTGACAAGCTTATTATAACTTTTTCAATTCGATAATAGGAATCAAGAAGTCAGTAGTAATTATGGATTAGGCAATAAAAAAACAGCATATTGATCAAAGTAATGTTGGTGCGCTGTAAGTTTTCTAATGGGACGAGAGCAAGCACTGTTGAGTGAAGCGCTTATTGCTTAAGGATAGTATTTGCAACTGCTGCATGCTCAGTATTGTACAACTTTTCTGAAGCACTAATAAATAATAATATCCTGTATTATGACAAGTTTGTCTTTAATAGTGGTGTTGTATTGTTCCAAATCTATGGTCTCAGTTACATATCTGAAAAAGATTGCTTTTTAGTCATGACTTAGGTTTTTTGATGTTGCTCTACACTTCGAAGCAAGTTGTCACGCTCTGCATCATCCTTCGTAATTTTTCCAGTGTCAATAGTCTTGCGTAAGCTTGATTGATCGTTCTGCTACATCATTGATCACATTTAGAGTCTTTACAACATGATGCATGGTGTTATAAATTCAAATTGCTTTCAACATCGATACCTGACATGCTTGCTATCGATGTTGCAAACAATTTGAATTTATGTGGTTGCTTTGATGCATAATCTTGGCTTTTTTCAACTTTTTCGAGAAGAAATGGAGTTCCTGGTTAGCTAAAACAATTGATCAATGGCCAGATGATGAAGGCTACAACATCACGCAATCACGCATCATGTTGTAAAGACTTTAAATGTGGTGAATGATGTAGCAGAACAATCAATCAAGCTTATCCAAGACTATTGTGGAAGAATTACGAAGGATGATGCAGAGCGTGATGACTTGCTTTAAAGTGTAGAGAAGGGGTTCTTAACCTTTTTCGTCTTGCTTACCTTTTGCCAAAAGAAAGAAATATAACTTACCCCCAGTGTACTACTACTGCTTTTTCATTACCGAAAATTAAAGCATCTTTTAGTCTTTAATTCAGAAAATTTACCCCTTTGTAAGGAAAATTTACATCTAGGGGGTAAATTTACCCCCGGTTAAGAACCCCTGGTGTAGAGCAACATCAAAAAACCAAAGTCATGACTAAAAAGCAATCTTTTTCAGATATGTAACGGAGGCTGATAGCAGGGGGGGGGATAAATGAAAAATGTTGGATATCACTTATAAATCCCACCTTAAAACATGCTATCCTGTGACAGAGTGATGATGCAAAAAATTTTTGATCAGCTCTGTAGCTAATCCCCCGTACATACCACTTGAAATTTGCGAGTTCCCCCAAACAGCAAAATCAACATATCTTGCTTATTGTATTACTGAAATACCAGGTGCGACCATTCATTTTTTATGATTTTTCATCAGGAAGATGGATATGCTTCTTAGTATGTTACTTCATGTAAAACAATTTTTAACAAATATTTTCTAAAGCTGCAGGAAAATTCAGTATCATGCAATTTGCGCATCTGTCGATCAAATATAGCAAAAAAATGAACTTTAGATTGAAAAGAGACATTGCTGCCACACAAAACAACTGTGTAATCACCAAACTTAACAGAAAGCAATGTAGCAGAAGAACAATTACGACTCAAACGACAACTTTAGTTGAAACATTTCGCTACAATTTGGCGTTGAAAAGCAAGTGTCATTCCCATACCAAACTTCGTAGTAAAGTCGGATGAACTTCATTAAAGGCAATATCAGTGCGAGCCATGTATGTGCATAATACAGGGTGACCCAAAAAAAACGGAACCCGTGTATTTAGAATAATTAGAATTGGGTTCCGTTTTTTTTGGGTCACCCTGTATATGTTAATTCTGCATCACGAACCAAGAGTCCACCAATGCTTTTTTGGATGAGTTAAATCCTCATTACGATGTTAGTCAGTTCTCATCAGCTTTCTCCGAGATTTCGTCCCCATTAAAGCTGACACCCAAACTCATTCCAAATCTTAAGCAATGCACCTGTCTTGGTAGAAACCTTGCTATCATCTTAATTCTGATTGCTCTGCCAAATTCAAGCCCTTGAGCATTGACATTCAATGAAGACGCACAGTCAAGACTTTGGTTACTTTTATTTTTCAGTTCGTAATTAATACACCCTACTTGACTTTTGGCAGTCACATTGTTTATAGGAGCATTTTCATAAAGGCCTAGATTAAAATTGATAAATAATTTTTGCCGAGCTGGAACAAAATTTCCAAATTCAGATGCTGATCCACATTGTCAGAATCATTCTTCTGCTTAATTATTTCTACAACGATTAACAAACATGCACCACAAAAACGAATGAGCCGAAAACAGGCCAGGTTAGCAATGAAACCATGGATTACTAAAGACATACTTTTATCAATTAGAAAAAAAAACTCCATGTTTAAAACTTACTTCATTAGCGGAAACTCTATACAAAAGCTGTTCTTTCGCAAATATACAAATAAACTCACTAAAATCAAAGCTTTGTCGAAACAAATGTATTTTCACTCAGAGTTGGATAAGAACAAAAAAAATTCACGAGAGACCTGGAAGATAATACGATCAGTGTTGCCCAGCAAATAGAGTCGCAAAGCTCCTTCTAGTGTAAGACTTAACAATATGACAACATCTGAAGACCCAACCACTGTAGCCAACAAATTCATTAACTTCTTCTGTACTGTTGGCCAAAATCTCACTGAAAAAATTGCACAAGTACCTAATAAAAGACCTGAAGATTTTTTTGACAAAAAAGTAATCTCCTCTAGCTATCTCGACCCCCCGACTCTGACAGAAGTGTTTGATCGAATTATGGCCCTCAAGGACAAAGCGGTAGGACACGATAACGTACCTTCTTTTTTTCTAAAAGCTGCTCGACATGTAATTACTCCCTATTTGCATCAATTATTTAAATATGTTTTCACCGAGGGATTGTTTCGACGCAGTTGCAAAATTGCGAGAATTGCCCCCATATATAAAAATGGAGCAAAAGATGAAACAACTAATTATCGACCCATATCTGTACTGACTTGTTTTTCGAAAATTATAGAAAAGCTCATGTATGTGCGGTTCATAAAATTCATTAAAAAAACACAAAATAATCCACCCTAACCAATATGGTTTTCAAAGTAAGGTTTCTGCAGTACATGCTATGTTAGATGTAGTAACTTCCTGCTACAACCATATTAATCGCAATCATTTTACGGCACTTGTGTTTGTTGATCTTAAAAAAGCTTTCGACACCGTGTCACACAGTATCCTTATAAAGAAATTAAGTAACTATGGCTTCCGTGGCAAGGCGTATACATTAATATTATCCTACCTAACTAACAGAAAACAATTCGTTTCAATAAATCGATTTCGATCGAACCTTAAAGACATAACTTATGGGGTACCCCAGGGATCCTCCCTCGGTCCACTTCTATTTTTAATGTATGTAAATGACCTAAAAAATGCGATTAAGAGTACGCCTCAATTATTTTCCGATGACACCTGTCTATTGATTTCCGCCACCAATCCTGTAATTTTACAAAATAAAATTACTGATGAGCTAGAAAGGCTAAATACATGGTGTTCTGTAAATAAACTTACAATAAATCTATCAAAAACCTGCACTCTTATTATTCCACCTAAATTGACCATAAATTCAGTTCTATCAACTACAACTAGTCATAACGTTATGAGAAATCACACGCCTTTGAACATAGTAACCAATGCTAAATATTTAGGAGTTTACATTGACAACAAGCTTTGCTTTAAAGAACAAATTAGAGTGCTGGAAGGCAAAGTGGCACGGTCTGTCGGGGTATTATGTAAGTTAAAACAAGTGCTTCCCCGAAAAACCTTGCTACAACTATACGATGCCCTGATCCACCCGCTTCTTGCGTATGGTATAATAATTTGGGGGGCAACTTATTCTTCCTATCCAACAAAGTTAAAAACCTTGCAAAATAAAGCCTTGAGGGTTATCTCCGGCGCTCATTACCGTGACAACGCTATACCACTTTACAAAAACCTCGATGTCCTGCAACTAGATGACTTGTATTGCTATGAAACTGCCAAATTTGTATATTGCTGTCTTCAAAACCAAGTGCCCACCCCATTCCTTAATTATTTCACTAAAGTCAGTGAGGCCTCTCAAAGAACCACTAGACAATCAACTGATGAATTACGCTTGTATATTCCACGGTACCCAACTACAAGATTACAAAGATCCATTAAGCATCAGGGAGTCAAAAAATGGAATGCTTTTCCAAATGATATTAAATCTTTAGAATTCAAATGTTTCAAAATACAACTGAAAAAATTTCTCTTGTCCAGTTATGATGATCACTAAAATGATTATTTGCAACTATAGATTCGAGTGAATTACTGATGGTCTGCACTCGGCAAGAGCAGTTGCAGGCTAAGGTGCTGCGCATCTAAGATTACCTTGGTCGCCCAAATTTAACAAAGTCATTAAACTAATCGACAAATTAAACATCTCTTACTTAATGACCTATATAAATTACACCGACATTGGGTGGCTGCTTGACTTGATGACCTCACGGTCCTTCGCAGCTTCCTAGTCGCAAATTGATGTAAATAACTTGTGTTGTATATTTATTATATGCAAATCGTGTTGTTTATAGTGCGACAAAATAAATCTGTTCTGTTCTGTACAGCTTACCCATTGGGTTAACAATTTGTGGACAATCTTTGTGTCCACACATAAAAACAGTATTAACTGATATATAGCAATTGTCTTTGTACAAACTAAGCTATGCATATATAACAGCATGTTGAAATATTGGGGAATCCCTAATCATCGCAAACATTGGTCAAAATTTAACACAAATTGCGCATAGGGCAAACGATAATATTTTTCAGTGAAATTTTGCAGGGGTGATTTTTTAATGAAATGTAACGGGAAAAAGCGTTTGCAGCATAACTATTCCAAAACGTGTTTTTTTGGCCCATCCTAGTGGTCATTAGGTGCTTAGTAGGAATTCCGACTGCAATACCAACCAAGGTTTTCATCGTAGTTTTACCATCAAGGTACATGCCAACAACAAAATTTAAACAAACATGACAAGCAATTTGAACTAAAGATCATTTTTCACGGAAAATCTGCAAGTAGTTTTTCCGATCATGTCAGGTTTAAAAGTTATTGCAGGTTTTTATGTAGCAGTAAACTTTCTGAAATGCAAGCTGAAATATCTCAATTTGATTACATTGGTTATCTTCCTAAATCACCTTCAACTTTAAATTCAAAAATAAAATGATGATAAAACTAAAGCAATTTCTCAGCAATCGAATGATGATTTCAATACTGAACTAGATTGAAATGGAAGGACTACAGTACTTTTCAGACCATAAGATGCATTCCTGTGATTTCTCAAAAATCGGACGTGCGCTTATAAGTATGAGGATGTGCTTGAGGTCCAAATTCTGAACCAGTTTTATGTTGTAAGTGATGACATGTATTATATATTCTCATATTTATTATATACCTCTAATGGTTACACTGTAATTAGCTAATACCAGTAATATTACCATGTAATTAAGAGAGCCGCTTGGGTTTCACTTCTGAGATTGTCTTGCACTGTACTCAAAACCAGCAACAATAAAATTATTGTTTGTAAACAGATCACTTCAAAAACTAAAATACAAAGTCTTTAGGAAAAAACTATTTCTAAATCACTTATTAAATCATACATGCAATACATGCAAATATAAAATTCTTGCTCATTCTTCAAAAAAATTGGGACCGAATTGCCGCAAAGATTTGTAATTAGTTTTTCCTTATACATATTTTTAATGATCTATTAGATTGCCTTGATAGTCTGCCAAAATTATTTGCTGGTGATACCGGTCGTCTTTATGCAAATAATAAATGAATTTCACAGGTCAGATGAACAAGTGGTAATAGGGTCTGCGTCTGAAGCTGCAGACTCGAGTTTGATTCCGAGTCGGGTCAGACCAATGATTTTACATGATTTTTACATTACAGTTAATATTCACAGCTTCCCTGTTTGACGTTATGTATTAAAGGATGATGTGGAGAACAAGTCAGCAAGTTTACTTGTTGCGCTGTTGGGAAAGACACTTAGCAGGGCTAACTTATCTTAGAGCGGTGAACAGATAACTGGCAACTCCTAAGCGAGCTTGTTATAGGGCACTTTCACACCAAAGGTTGCCTTAAAGCTTAAATGTTTCAAAAAGGTGAAAAACAAAGTTGGACATATTTGAAAATTGTTTCTATTGTTCAATGGTATACATATTGAGGAAACACAATATGAAGGCTACAACCTCAGTCATTACAGAATTGTTTGAAGTCCAAAGAAAAAATGCCATTTTGAACAGAATACAAACATAGATATCTGCCAAAAGAAAAAGAATTTGTTTGGTCTAGATTTTTGCTTAATTTCAATTAGAAATGGAGTAACACGAAAAATAAAACATAAAGTTTCACTTGAAAACGATATTTTTTGGCAAAATCGCATTTTTTAACCAAAAAAGGACCTGTCTTTTGATTATGACCGACCAACTTTCGTTTCCCATTAAAAAGAAAATATTAAACCATGCACAGTAAAATTTTCTAAGGATAGTAATTGTACACATGAGATAATTTCTTGAAAATTTCGCGGTAGTACTGAAAATAGTTATAGTTCAGCAATGATTCAAAATTGATATAGAAATTATGAAAATTTGTTCTGGAGAGGACAAAATATTTAACGTTTGAACATCTTTCTTATGTTATGCAATTCTGACCATTTCAAGATCAAATTATATTCGCAGGTGGCTGTTTGCAGGATGGCTGCCTATAACATCACAATTTTTTAAAATCTGAGATGGAATAATTCTGCAGCCTGTAGTCTAATCTTGTAATTTTTATAACAGCATTTAGTAAAGAGCGCCAGTTGATAACAGTTAATCTCAACGAAACTAAATCATACAAGTGGTTCCTGACTAAAAGCAAACATGAAAAGAGGGGTAGCATAACACGGATTCAGTTATTTTAGATTTACAGTAATTCCAAAGGCGAATGCACAATGCTCTGGAGAGGACATTACGTTTAACATGACGTTAATTTTTGGTAGGTTGAATATCAACCATAGTACAGCCTCAAATGCAATGCAAAAAATTTGCCTTGGAGGATCGCAAAAAAACTTGAAAGAAATTGTGCACCATTAAAGACCTGACTGCTACATTGGTTAAGTTATTCTAACCTTCATATTTTATGTAACAGAAGCGACGCACAGTTGTAGCCTTCTTCAGGTCAATTAATGAAAACATTGTAAAATGATTAGCAAAAGCAGATTGTTTAGTATTTTTCAAAACAGTTTTTGCCATGCAGGAAAAATCAGCACAAAGCACATACTCGAGCAGATAAACCTCAGCCTACTGTCCTGGAGAGGACATTTTTTTAACAAAGCTATGATCTGCCAAATTTATTTTCGTTATGTTAATTTTTTGAAATCATGCAAAAAGCTACCCTACCCTAGAGCATAAAAGATATATACAAATTTATAGTTTGCAGTGAACCAAAAATGTAGTGCCAGCATATTTCTAAAAAATACACTTTCGAAAATCTGTTATGATTGATTAACTTCAAATGTTCTCTTCAAGTCTTATTCCCCTTGATACATCAAAATAGTGGTCACGCTGGTTTATCTTTGGCTGCTGAAGGAAAGTTACAATACACTAAAGACCAATTGAATCAGTGTCCATTTTGTCAAGTGTGAAGTAATTACTCCCGTGTGATTTAAAGCGATATCATATGCTTTGGTGTCTTCATGCAAACACTGGATCACTGCGCAAAACATCTTCGTTTTTGTCACTGTTGTCAACTGATGATTTCTATTCATCTTTATCCTCTTATAACGAAAAAGCGGCAGAGGCGCTATGCAAACAACAAATGCAGACTCGCTTAAGAGTAGCCTTTGTTTCCAAGTTTTTCAGTTGAATTTTCTTCTGACATCTTTAATTTGCTGCTTGCCAGATTCCACCAAGCAAAGATAATCATCGTGAAGCATCCTATCCAAGGACGCAACAACTAGACTAGGATGGGAGTTGAACCATTAACCTTGCCATCACGGTCATCGTAAAAACGATGCTCCAAACCACTGCGCCACGCTGCTGACAAACTGATATATCGCCATGAGAGTTTTTAAGTAATCCAACTAAAAACTCTCACGACGATACAAAACGAAGGGGAAAATAAGTAGGGAAAGGTAAGTAGGTTCAGGTAAAGTAGCGAGGGATTCAGATTCAAACCCTTACAATTGTTACAACTCTTACACTGAACGCCACTGTTGTAAACTCTTACATGTTGCATAAATTTTTCTTGGAAGTGGTGCAATACACCCATTCATATCCAAAACGGTTGGGTTGGTAAATATCTGCTTCAAAGCACAGTTAAAAGTTCTAGCATATCATCTGAGGTCGAGTGCATGGGTCTAAAACCATACTGGGTCGGAGATAATATTGAATGTTTGTGCAGAAATGGTCTTGTCCTAACACAGATCAATTTTTCTAAAATTTTAGAGAAGTTGAAAGAATAGAGAGGGGGCGGTAAGTGCTTATATTACTTTTATCCCCACTTTTAAAAATAGGAATTACTTTGGCTGTTTTTAAACATAGTGAAAACATGCCAAATTGAAAAGCTAAATTAAACAAATAGGAAAGTGGATTGGCAAGAATTTGAGCACCCACAGTAAAAAAAAAAAAGCCGAAATGTTGTCACATCCACAGGATTATTTATTTTTCAGTGAAGCTATTCGTTGCATGACTTCAAAAAGGGAAGTTGGATGAAAAAACAAAGATGAAGAATTACTTGACGTTAAATAGGTTTTATAAGCATTAGCACTATGTTGAATGATCTTATTAGTTAAGCTTTGACCAATATTAGAAAAATAATCATTAAACGCATCTGCAATACCCCTAATATCAGTAATTGTGTGGTTTTGAATTTTTAGCTTATCAGAAAGAACTGAGTCTTTGCGAGAAAAAGGATGAAGGGACTTTACAATGTTCCAAGCTTTACAAGAATCATTGCATGCCTTTTTTAGTTCTGTTTCGTAATATAGTTTTTTTGCTGCTATTTTAGTTTTATTTAATTTGTTTGCATATTGCTTGTAATAAATTTGTTGCTCTGAATTGCCTTTAAGAAAATGTGTGATATATAGTTTTTGTTTATGCTTAATAGACGTCAGCAAGCTACGACTGATCTAAGGTTTTAATCTCAATTTACGTTCTTTCCGAGACAGTTTTTTGAAAGGTGCATGTAGGTCTATTGCTTTTTCAATGACTTTAATAAAACCTGCAAAAACTTCATTGAAGTTATGACAGTCTATAACACCAGTTTTAATAAAGAAGTGATGTAGTGATTCATGTAAATTTTCACAAAATGTTTCACTGTTGAAGATTACGAATAAAAAATTCATCTCAAAAATAGTATCTTTACAGTATCTCAAAAAATATGCAAGTTTGAAATATATGGGAGTTTGCAAACTTTCAGGGGGCATGTACAGGGAGGTTAGCAACATCCCAGACAAAAAATTTGTTTTGCATCATGATTCTGTTATGGGATAGCATATTTTACGAGGGGATATGAAGAAAAAAGTATTCATCCCCCTCTTACCTATTGCACTTTGATAGCTTTCTAATAATAGGATAAATATGCTACTTAATACAAACACACGGACTCAAAAAAAAGTGTGATAATGAACTCTTCAAGGTATCATGATTCTGTTATGGGATAGCATATTTTACGAATGGATATGAAGAAAAAAGTATTCATCCCCCTCTTACCTATTGCGCTTTGATTGCTTTCTAATAATAGGAGAATACATATGCTACTTAATACAAACACACAGACTCAAAAAAAAGTGTGATAATGAACTCTACAAGGTAAACAAACAGAACAAAAAAACTTCATGGTTCATCTTAAATCACAAACTCACTTCATTAGTTCCTTTACTTCGATTACTATTACAAGTTGATACTTTGCAACAATAGATGCATTATTTGCCTAGGGGTAAACCTTAATTCCTACCTTACCTATTGCATCACATTGGGAAGAAAAATGTGAAACCCAACATTTGGACACAGATGCCTCATGTGCCCGGGGAGATTTCTAACAACTTTTTGATACTTGTATCGCCGATACAAATATCTTGATACAATATCAGGAAAATAATGAATTTTAAAAAAAAATGGTTTACAAAACTTTGCTGGAGTCGACCATGCTGGATGACCTGCTTCGCCACCTCAGTCACTCACAAAGCGAAGATGCAAGCATTTGAATGCATTGATAATGCATTGTTACTATTAGAAAAAACAAAATGCCTGCCTCATGCCGAAAACATAGTAACACATTGCAGATCAATGTTTTGCTTTGTTCTAGAACTGTAGAGCATGCAATGAAAACCAATGCTTTCTGCAAAATTTGTGCCCACTGGGGCGACCAGCTAGAGAAAAATCTTTTATTCTTCAAAAACTGAAGACAGAGACGGCAAAATCTGAAAATCAAAAGAACACTGCATGAGAAGGAAAATCCAGAAAAAGCCCATTAGACAACAAAAAACAGCGCCAAAGTAGAGGCATTCTCCTTCAAAAAAATTGAATTTTCGAACAGTCGGTCTGACAAGTTTCCTTGACGAGGAAATGTGTCAGGCGAAGCTACACAAACACTCTTACTGGGGCTGAAGACACTGTATCAATGCCCTCAAATGCACCCTGAGCTAACTTTTCTGGCGTGAAATCCAAAACAATTGCTCACCTCTGTTCTACAACAACACTTCTCTGCCTGCCATAAACTCTCAAACGCAAACACTTTTTCTTACTTTCGAGTGATTGCTAAGCAGCTGCTTTTGAGTTTATCACAAATCCTCATGCTACAAGTTTGCAATCTGCGGACAATTGCAAAACGTAAAAATGGAGCATATATTGGAATGTTTCAATTTCACAATTAAAGTCATTCAATGAATGGCGTTATAGCAAAATAGTGATAAAATGGCAAACAGTGATAAGAGAAATTTGCCGACACTACGTCACTTTGAATCAATGAGGGAATTGAGCTTCAATTTGTGTTCACATTCATCAGAAACCGTTAATGAACACGCAGTCAACACCTGGCAAAATTGATCATGCTCAAAAACAGTATCAAGATACTTGTATGGGCGAAGCTTTAAAGCACGCTTGTCGCTTAATCGATACCGCTATTAATACAAAAGTATCTCAATACTGCCCATCTCTGCTTGTGGCAGAGATATACCAGAATCAGCATATAATGCAAACAGAGGGTTGTCCAATATGGCTACTTGATAAATTACAATGCGGTGAAAAATGATATGAGAACGTTTTATGAAGCAAATTTGCAGGGCCTTTTCAAAACGTTTTCACCCATTCAAAGCTGGAGCTAGCGCTTTTTTGCAACTCCAGCTACACAACAAATACGAATTAAAGTCCCTACTCCATCAATGATGCCTGGCTCTGGGGCTCCAGCTCTCCAGCCCTGACATGTCGCTTGTAACCAGATAACTTACTTCCCAGCAATGCCAGCTTGCTTCACCAGTCACCACCACCGAACTTCATTCAACTTGTGATAGCTCAATGCAATGCGACCAACTCCACCACAAACATATTACACAATAACATTACCACCAAGTTACATGAATAAATCATTGAAAGCTTGGCAATAAGTCAAAATAAATCAAGCAGTCCGACAATACGCCTTTTATAGTTTCGAACTTCATAATAACTTAAGTTGCTGTTTACCAGAATATTCACGAAGTTATCTCTTTGTGATTAAAGACAAAAAGTTGTTGTGTGACATGCAAACAACAATTATTGTTGTTGATAAACAATTACCTTTTCCAGCAAACCTTCAACCACACTTAAAGTTTTGATGAAGACACAATTCAACTTTTGTTGCCAAAGCAAGATCAATTTCTAAATACTTCCTAAACAGTATGAGCAATTATTACTAACCACTTCAGTGTGTGTCACTTATAGCCAAACAATTTTTATTTGTGCAACCAAAAAATGGTCCACCACGCTAAAGAAATCAAAATAAAATCTTCATTATACTCGCCATGATACGCTAAAGCATGTAACGAGTTGCAGGGCCCATCTCGCAGCTTAGAGCCTGGGCTACAAAGCTACAAAGAAACGTCGCAACGATGGTGAGCCATTGGCAACGCTGTGCTGATTTGACCGGCCTGGGAATCAAACCCCACACCTCCCGCAACGATAGCATGCGCTTAGCAACTGAGCTAACCGACCAGTTTATTCAACACATATTTTTAATGAAATCAATTCTTGATTGTATTTGATAACACACTGCACGTTTCACGTCGAGCTGTTTTAAAGCAACAAATCGCAACTCAGCATGTGGAGTAGGCTCACACACAAATAGCCCTGTCCCATCCTAATTGGTAATTAGGGTAGGATCCATTCATTATTTTTCAATTTTATGAATTTACATTCATGGGTTTTGAAAAAACTAAATTCAAATTCATTGACATTCAAAAAACGACATTCAAATTCATGAAGAATTTGCAAGCGGATTCAAATTTTTTGCGTTGCAAAATCTGATTTCACCTCTAGTTTCAATTATGTAGAAAGGACCAATGCAAAATTTAAATTTATAGTGGCGAATTCACCACTTTCAAGATAGTAAAACTTGATAATTTAGACTTGATTAATCCATATTTGATATACCAGACTATCAAATAGGCTTTAAAAAAACAGATACGTTTTAGTATTAGCAAATAGTACAAAATTTTGGGGAATTTGTAGATCTACTCAATTCTCGGATCAATTAGAGAATAATTGTAATACAGGGTGACCCAAAAAAAACGGAACCCGTGTATTTAGAATAATTAGAATTGGGTTCCGTTTTTTTTGGGTCACCCTGTAGTGTAATCAAATATAATTTATTACACTTTCTCATGTAATTTAAATTATAACTCCAATTGAGTTTTTTGGTGCAAACTAATTGTAACAAAAATGAAATACTGTGTGGGTGCAACTGTCATTACAATTGGAATTGATTCAACTCTGGGTCTAATTAACCGCAAAAAAACAGTTACCGGATACAAAAACATCATAGTTTTTATCAGAAAACAGTTGGCTATCTTTCTATTACTTTTCTTTAATCTCTTGCCTGATCCTAAAATAAATAAATTTTAATGATTTAAAACTGCCCTAAAAACAATTTCAAAGAAATGGGGTTTCGTCAACCGGGTGTAAAGTTCATTCTTTTGCAGGTTCACTAGGAAATTACCGATTGCAAAAATAACTTTAAACCACCTTGCAGCGTCACATTTGCCATCACAAACTTTTAGTTTGCATGATAAATTTTATGGAACGTTTGCAATATGTGCTGACATAAACTTAGTACAAATTGCTGCTTTTGCTTGGTATATTTTAAGTCAAAAAAATTCAAATTCGTCAAATGTCTAATCAAGACATTCATAATCATTGACTTTGAAAATTTTAAAAATTCAAATTCATTGACTTTGAAAAAACAAAATTCACATTCATTAACTTTGAAAAAACGAAATTCAAATTCATGAAGAATCTGTGAGCGGATTCAAATTCAATCTAACCCTATTGGTAATTACATACTGACATACTAAGCATAACAGTACTTATATTAGGTAAGATTTGACGAGTGCAACTGCATAACTTTTTGCAACCTGATGGTTAAAAAATGGGCTACTTGGATTTTTTTTCCTTTTTTTTTTGTGGCTAAGAAAAATTCGATTGCTTTGCAGGAAGTTGAAAATATGGGAAAAAAGGACCAGCTAAAAATATACACCAATCAACAAAATCTAATAAATTTCCCTAACTATCAAAGCATGCAAATTTGTAATTCAACTGCTCACTGCTTAGCAATAGTTAATACAATATTTGCCACATAATCCACAGTTTTGCAAAAGAACCCCAAATATTGCAACAAGATACAAATGAAACACTAGTGTGCAAAATTCTAAGGAAAGCACGAAGCGGTACACGACAACTGGCCGCCGTAAACTGGCTGCGAGACAACTGACCGCGAGGCCAACTCGCCACTGCGACAACTGACTGCCAAAGTACGAAGCTCGAAAAAACTTTTCGTACCGTATGCTTTGCAACAATTTTTTACTTGATGACCAAGTGAATTTGATAGTAACTTTGCGCCTTACTGCTTCTCAAATAATGACATGAAGTCAAAATGCTTTATGTCATAAAGTCAAAATGCTTTATGACTTTATGACAACACCTAGAGTGATGTTCTGAACTACGCTTGGACAATGAAAATTGTCAGCGATATGGGCTAGCGGTACCGCGCAGATGACAGATCCTACTTGATGGGTTCGATTTGCGGCTTGAACCGATCACATTAGACATATATACCAGGTGGCTGCTGACAAGAAGAGTGCAAGCTCACTTTGCAGTCTCCCTCAATTACTGTTAAATTTTCAGTTCAATGTAATTTGAAAATAATCTCAGTTAAAAAAAATAACTCTATGAAAACTTCGGAAATGAACTTTTAAGGTTTTAAGGTAAGGTATGAAGTCAAACAACACCTAATAAGTTTCAAAGCAACTCTGAAAACCAGTTACTCTCTAAAATGCGCAGTTTACAGGATATTTATGTAACCATTTGTAGCTCATAGAGCCGAAGAATTGTCAGATACATTTTATCTCTGGTTGAGTGTTTTGTTAGCAGAACAGCTGCAATTTGAAATTGATGCATTTATAATTATCACAATCATACCTTCCTATACCCGTAATAATTCCACCTGCAGGAACCTCTTCGTCACCATATAATTTGTATCCAGCCAACTGAGACAATTCAAGAAATGCTGAGCCTGGGTCAATCAGTGCTTGAATTCGTTGCCTTGGTAACAACTTTCCTTTGGATGTGTGACGCTGCTGCGCGTGCAGTGGTCCTCCTTGTGATATTTTTGAAATTTTTTTCTTTAGTTCATCAACTAAATTTGTCATCTGAGCTTTGTTTTCCAGAAAAGTATCAGAGTGATGGTTGGTGTCACTTTGCAATGGAGCATATTTTTCTTGAAAAGCATAATTAAAACGTGAGGAAACAGCGGCAAGTGTTTTATAGTAAGCACTACTTGACACAGCAAAAGGCAAGCTCTTTTTGAGCAACATTACACACAATTAAAAGAACAAATCTTTCTTCACAAAATAATCTATCAATGTAAGTTATCTAACGTTAGGAAAGTTGATTCTCTGGAAGCAATTAGAGTACCGGTAACTGCTGAAGCACAAAACAGTGTAAGAACTGATATGCAAGGTTTGGCGCTGTGGTGGTTGATGAATAATATGATCAGACTATTGCGAAGCAGTGGCACAGTGGCCAATTGAATGAAAGAAAATCACATGACTCAATCGAACAAGTCATACCAACAAGTTGCACTCGCTAGAAGACTGTGTGTTGTGGTAACCATTTCCAAACATGCTGCTTGAGTCGGTCGCAAGTCATTGGGACCTACTTCCTACCAGTTCATATCGGTACAAACTGTCACAGTGGCACTTATACTCATAAATGACAAAACTCTCTTGAATGGCAGGAAGAACATCTTTCCGACTTGCAGGCAGCATTTGTCTGGAGACAAATACCGTCCATTCCAGTCTTTGTCCCCACCAACATTTAGACGCATTTTTACTTGTTTAGTCCTTGCTCTCAGCAAAAATGAACTTACAGGTACCCGTTAACCCTATTTGGACCAAGAGATTTTGGTCATTGTAAAACCAAGGAAAGTTACATTGTACCTAAAATTTTTGAAAGGTTGTGTCTTTTGAATCACAGCTCGTACAGCATAGAAGAATTGGTTTCTCTAATTATGGAATAGTATGGCATAATATTCCATAAACAGAGAACATTCTAATTATGGAATAGTATGGCATAGTATGGAATAGTATGGCGTAGGTATGGAATAGTCTGGTATAGTATGGAATAGTAAGTAAGGTGCTGTGGTTTAGTAGGCCTATTGATGAGTTGCATTGACGTCACGGAATTTTCCCGCCAAAAGCACTGGACGGCAGAAAGGTCTTTTCTGTCACCTTTCATAGTGTACGCTGCATGCGCTTACTTTGAAAAGGTGTGGGGTGTATGGAGGAAGGGATGGGAGAGTGTGGGAGATGGGTGCTGAGAAGTGTGGGGAAGGTGTAGGGAAGTGTGTGGGGGGGATGGGACGAGTGGAAAAATGCGGGATAGGTGTGGAAAAGTGTGTTGGGGTGTGGGTAAGGGGAGATGTGGGGAAGTGTGTTGGAGATGTAGGGAATTGTTGGGGAAGGTGTGGGGAAGTGTGTTGGGGTGTGGGGGGAGATGGAAGGAAGTGTTGGGGGAGATGTGGGGGTGTGGGAAAGTGTGTTGGGGTGTGGGGGGAGGTGTGGAAAAGTATTGGGGAAGGTGTGGGGAAAATATAAGGGAGGTGTGGGAAAGTGTGTTGGGGGTGTAGGGGGAGGTGTAGAGAAGTGTTGGGGAGGTGTGGCGAAGTGTGTTGGGGGTGTGGGGAAATGTGTTGGGGTGTGGATGGAGGTGTAGGGAAGTGTTGGGAGAGGTGTGGGAAAGTGTGTGGGGGGTATGAAAAAATTTGGGGAGAAGTGTGGGAAAGTGTGTTGCGGTGTGGGGAAGTTAAGGGGGAAATGTGGGGAGAAATGTAGGGGGTGTGGGGAAGTGTGTTGGGGGTGTGGGGGGAGGTCTAGGAAAGTGTCGGGGGAGGTTTGGGGGGTGTGGGAAAGCGTGTTGGGGAGAAGTGTAGGAGGTGTGGGGAAGTGTGTTGGGGGTGTGGGGGGAGGTGTGGAGAAGGAAAGGGGGAGATGTGGGGAGAAGTGTAGGGGGAGGTGTAGAGAAGCGTTGGGAAGGTGTGGCGAAGTGTGTTGGGGGTGGGGGGAAATGTGTTGGGGTGTGGATGGAGGTGAAGGGAAGTGTTGGGGGAGGTGTGGGAAAGTGTGTTGGGGTGTGGGGGGTATGAAAAAATTTGGGGGGAAGTGTGGGAAAGTGTGTTGCGGTGTGGGGAAGGTAAGGGGGAAATGTGGGGAGAAATGTAGGGAGTGTGGGGAAGTGTGTTGGGGTATAGGAAAGTGTGTTGAGGGTATGGGGAAGTGTGTTGGGGTGTGGAGGGAGGTGTAGGTAAGTGTTGGGGGAGATGTGGGGAAGTGTATTGGGGTGTGGGGGAAGGTGTGGAAAAGTGTTGGGGAGGTGTGGGGAAATGTTGGGGGAGGTGTGGGAAAGGGTGTTGGGGAGTGGAGAAAGTAAGGGGAGATGTGGGGAGAAGTGTAGGGGGTGTGGGGAAGTGTGTTGAGATGTGGGGGGAGGTGTAGAAAAGTGTGTGGGAGAGGTGACGGGGTATGGGAATTAAAGTGTGGGGAGATGTGGGAAAGTGTTGGGGTGTGAGAAAGTTTTGGGGAGGAATGGAAAAGGGTGTTGAAGTGTGGGTAAGGTAAGGGGAGATGTGGGTAGAAGTGTGGGGAAGTGTGTTGGAGTGTGGGAGGAGGTGTAGGAATGTGTCGGGGGAGGTTTGGGGGGTGTGGGAAAGCGTGTTGGGATGTGGGGGGAAATGTCGGGAAGTGTTGGGGAGGTGTAGGGGCTGTGTAGAAGTGTTAGGGAGGTGCAGAAGCTGTGGAAAAATTTTGTGAGAGGTGTTGGGGTTTCCCATGCCTCCCCCACACTTCCCCACAACTTTTTTCACCACTCCCACACCCCAACACACTTCCCCACATCCTAACACATTTTCCCACACCTTCCGCAACACACTTTCCCACAACTTTCCCCACACCCTAACACACTTCCTCACACACCCCAAACCTCCCCTAACACTTTTCCCACACCTCAACACACTTCCCTACACACCTCCCCCAACACTTTTCCCACACCTCAACACACTTCCCTACACACCCCACACCTCCTCTAACACTTCCCCACACCCTATCACACTCTCCCCCATTACTTCCCCACATCCCAAAGCACTTTCCCACACCTCTTTTCACTTTCTCCCACACCCAAAACACTTCCCACACCTCCCCCATATTTTCCTACCCCTCCACTTTTCCACATCTTCCCCCACATCTGCAACACACTTTCTCACACCTCCCCCACATTTTTTCACACCTCCCATTTCTCCTCATCTTCCCCACACCTCTTTTTAGGCTACTTTTCCTGCACCTCAATACACTTTCCCACATCTTTTTTCACTTTCTCCCACACATTTCTTTTCACTTTCTGCCACACCCAAAACACTTTCCCACACCTCCCCCATATTTTCCCACCCCTCCACACCTGCTACACACTTTCTCACACCTCCCCCACATTTTTTCACACCCCACCTCTCCTCACCTCCCCCACACCTCTTTTTAGGCTACTTCCCCTGCACCCCAATACACTTTCCCACACCACCCACACATTTTTCCACACACTCCACCTTCCCCACATTTTTCCACACACCCCACCTCCTCCCACACCCCAACACACTTTCTCACACGTCCCCCTCACTTCTCCACACTCACCCCCTACACTCTTCCATCCCTTCCTCCACTCACCCCACATCTTCTCATATTAAGCGCATGTACACTATAAAAGAATGAAGCTCTTTTCGCCGTCCAATGCTTTTGGCGGGAAAATGATGACGTCAGCTGCAACTCATCAATAGCAGAAATGAGTGATACCCGTAGGACGTTTGGGGGGTTGCCAGTAACTTCGCCACAGTAACTTCGCCACACTTTCATACATCGAAAATTTACATTGCCTACACCGAAACAAGACTGTAAATTCACGGTTGCCGTACGAATTTTATCGGGCTTTTCGAGTTAAATTCATTAAGGTAACATCGTCACATGGTAACTTCGCCACATAATCGAAACGTGGGGTAAGATGTGGGGAGAGTGCATGGAGTAAATAAGGAAGTGTGTTGGGGTGTAGGGGGAGGTCAGGGGAGCTGTGGGAAAAAATATGGGGGGTGTGGGGGAGATATAGGGAAATGTGTTGGGGTGTGGGGGGAGGTAAGGAAAGATGTGTGGGGAGGGTGTGAGAAAGTGTATGGGGTGAGTGGGAAAGTGTGAAAGTGTATGGGGTGAGTGGGGAAGTGTGTGGGGAAAGGATGTGGAGAGGGGAATGGGGGAGATGTAGGGAAATGTATTGAGGTATGGGGTCCCAACACACTTTTAATTCCCCACATCTCCTCCCTACCCTCACCTTTCCCTGCATTTCCCCTTACCTCCCCCACACCCCATCACACTTTCCTACACCTCCTCTCATACCTCTTCCCACATCTCCCCTTCCTCCCCCCACACCCCAACACATTTTCCTACTATCCCTACATCACCCTTCACTTTCTCAAAGTGTGGCGAAGTTACCGTGTGACCAAAGACCTTCTATTAGTAGACGAGAAACCTGCGATTTTACGCAAATATTTCATGCTTCAGTGACTCTGTGCGATTGGCTTCGTTCGCTGTTGGCTTCATTAGCGAAAATGTAAGTCTGACTCTGTGCTGGCTCTGAATTCTAATTTGCCAGCTGAGTTAGAACATAAGCGATTTTTATCAAGTGTTTCAACTGACTATTTGGGTTGAGTAGTAAGATTAAGCCATTAGTTTGATAATAGCAGTAGCCCTATAATAGGCCTAGCCAAGCTTAAGTAGCCTGCTGGTTTACGGGCCTAGCAGTTTTAGAGCCTATAACTGTAGAAGTGGTCTACAAACAAGTGAGACTGTCAGAACAATCAGAACTTGACAGCTGTTAGAGTATCACTGTGTAGTTTATTAGCTCTACGAGCCATAATTTAGAATCTACGACCCATCATTTTTAAACATTCTTATCCTACCTGCTTACTACTTTTAGAATTGAGGTTAAGGGTAAAATTTGTTAGGTTACATCAGAAAGAAAATTTTTTTGAATTCACTGTTGATTTGCTGAGTATTGTGTGGCCCTCCTTAACGTTATTAACTTTAACTCCAACCCTACACTCTTAAAACTCTTGAAAAAGACATTTATTTAAAGGTGATTGGTAGCGAATTTGAGACTGATAGAATTCACTGTCCATCACTTTTAAACACCGAGAACCGTTATTGTAATTCTGACGTAGGAAAATGTAGAAATATGAGAGTGTACGTGTAGTCACTGCCAACAGAGTGTCGTTTTCAAGACCCTAATATTTTGTTATGGTTTCTTTTTATTTTTGAGCTAGTAATGACAGCTTTTTGTTATTTTGATTTTAGAGTTCGGTAAGATGAGCCCTACTAACTGTGCATTACCTGGGTGTAATGCAGAGTTTAAGCGACATAAAGTTTATATTAAACCCCTCAAAAGCTTAAAATTCTTAAAACAAGGAACAGAACAATATGAACATCAAGAAGCATTGCAGAAATTTGTTTTGGCATACAGAGACCCCAAAAGTAAAGAAGATAAAATTTTATCTCAAATCCACCGATCACAATGTGGTATATGTGAAAGACATTTTAAACCATCTGATTTCAAGATTTGTAAGTGATTTTAACATTCTAACTACTGACATATATAGATTTGTAGAAAGTTAGTTATGATTGATTGGGGTATATACTGGTAAGATGTTGTAGTAGTCTATATACTGGTAATATATTACACTATGCAGAAGGAAACTGCAAAAGACCGTTTTTATTATGGTCATCTGATCAGCTGTTCCCAAAAAAACATTAACGCGTTACTGCAATAGGTATAAACTTAGTTTTTAAGCGTAAGTGGTAAAGTTGGGTTCAATTCTGGCATTCAAAGTTTTTGTGTTACACTCAGCATCAAAAGATAATGTTGAGTTCTCAACTTTGCTGGTGGAAGACTGGCGAGCTGCTCTATCAGAAAACCGCAACGGTGATTTATTGTTTCCTGGCCGAGGTAACATAAAACAAAATTTCAATTTCAAGATAGATTTTTCTGGCAATTTTTACAGTATGGGAGACGTTTAAGGTTTGAATTCAGTTATCAGATGTATGCACTCATTGTGCAGATAAATTGTGTTTGAAATATTGAGGTCTGGAAAAACAATAATCGTGCACGCTCTATGTTTTAAAGATTAATTCTATTTGTAAAAAAACTGATCTTTTTATAGGCTCTAGTGGAAGAAAATTTCTTAAAGTTGGTGCATTGCCTACAGAAAATTTACCAGTAAAGTCTTTTCAAAAGCCACTCAAGCCCGAACGACGCACAATTGTTAAACATCCGTTACCAATTCCTATTGTTCATCGAGAATTTGGATGTGTCAGGAAATCAATTGAAAAACACTTTTTGGGAAAAGATGGAAGTGATTGGAATTTCTCTTTTTATGTTGACAAAGTATGTGATGAAGTTTTGTTGTGATAAGTATTTTTTAACACTTTGCAATTACCAGAAATGGCATCCCTTGCAACTTTGACTCTTGGAGTGTCATTACAGCTTCCTGGCTTTAGGCACCAAACCAGTGTTTGTTTGATCACTCAATGATAGCAGTGAGTGCTATCAGGTTTTGACTAATTGCTTTGCATGGGAGTTATTTTGCCTTGGAGTATAAAGCTCAATTCATAAGCGATACACTGATGATGTAACTTGGTGACTAACAAGGTCAAAGCAACTGGTTGTTTAGTTGAATTGAGGCTGTTTTTATTTTACGTAAAAATTCTAGCATTCAAATATGAAGAATTTGTTTGATTTTTGCTTGCCTTTGCTTCTCTAAATATGCTTGCATTAGTTGCTTTCTGCTTTTCTTCTTACTGCAGTGGTTAACATATGGCACCAAAACTCGGCAGCTACTACACCAGTATGGTCGCCAGTTGAAAAAACAATCTTAAAAGCATAGTAGTCGTTAACAGGTTTTCACCTAGCACCTATCATTATTTGACATTTTAGATTGTTGCACGATACAAAACCGATGTATCATCCATGTTTGAATTGGTATTGCGATCAGATTTCACATATGAATTGTTTCACCATGGATTGAAATGCGCTGCTCCCAATTTGGATAAAATTGATTTGCACATAACAACCGTCTCAACTTTTCTAAATGCTGTATCTGTTTTACGTGTTTGCACAGGTAAGATACTTTGTTGTGTAATTGTTAGGCTCGTACATTTAATATATTGCAACTTTAGCTGGTACTGTCACCTGCCTATTTCTTGCTTGTTACTGAATTGTATCTTTAGTTGGTATGTTGTTGTTGTTACACCAACAACCCAACATGTACTTGTCCTGAAGACAAGTGCATGACATAATGTGAAACACATTCACCATGGAATTCCAGCCAGTTAAGCCCATCAGCTAGAACACAGTGGAAATCTGGTCGCCTATATAAGCTGTTCAAAGAGCAGTCTTTTCCTTGTCATGGAAAAAGGCATCAGATGTTATTTACTTTTTGTGTTTCAAAAGAAGTGCATAGTCTTTTTCGAGTTGTCAGTTAAAAACTGGGATAGATTTATCATAAAAATGCTAGGCAGTTTCTCCATTGTTCTTGCGGGACATTCCTTTGCTTGTTTTTTATTGCATTAATATTATCTACTCAAGAGTATTGCACCCTATTTTGTATTTATGCTGACTTAATGACTCTATGCCATTACTCAACTGGTACATATTTTTGTTTTTTAGGTTTCGATTTCATGATGAAACACACAATTCGTCAGATAATTTCTTATCGAAAAGGCACAGAACTGATTTTGAAAGAAGTTTATAGATCTGCTTTATGTCCTGTGATTATTGATGGAGGTGACGGTAGCATGCCACTATGTACTCATTGTACGACATGCAAACAAATATTCAAGAAATTGCAGTCTAGCAAAGTGGCTTATCAACGGAAAAAGCAAGGATATCCATTGCGCAGGCTTACTGCTAATGCCAGTGAAAGCAGACTTAGGCAGACCGTGCAGTTTCAAAATACCAAGTAAGTGTTTATGATTACAAACTACAGAGTGTAAGTAGATACATGATAGCTGTTTGTATTGAAAGCAATGCTGGATAAGTCCATTATTTATTTTTTTCAGTGTTTCATGTTTTCAAATGACTTTTACTGCACATAAATACCACGTGAGCATAGACTCTGTGAGTGTCCTATCCCTTGCCTAAGCATGATGGACATTACAGATACCGTACCGGTAGTTTTATGTTGCTTTGCTATTGGCTTAATACGTTGTTTTCAAAACAGCACCACAATTTCTATAGAAACAAGTCAATGAAAACTTTCACGTGTACGCTGTGCATTATGATATCTGAAAGTGGTTTTGGATATTGTTGTTTATTGTGGACTTTAATTGCAAATTTGATTTATTTTTGTATAGAATTGTTGCAATGAAAGCTGAATTAAAAAAATTTGAGCAGCACATTGAGCTAGACCTTAATACAGCTCAAGATGTACATCAGCTAATGGAAAACAGTACAGGTGATTTCTTTCGGCTGTTCTATTCAGAGCAGGTCAAATTGCAAGCACAACACAGAAATGGCCGCCGTTTTCATCCGGACATTATCAGGTATTAGTGCTTGTCGGTCTGTTTTTTTTCCATAGATATATAAGCCAATTTCGTTTGACTAAATTTATGAAGTAAAGGTATTTTTAGATTCGCCCTTACCTTGGCTATGAAAAGTCCATCTTGCTACGATGGTTTAAAGAAAGTGTTGATTTTGCCATCACGGCGTACCTTGATGGACTACCGGTAAGAATAGCCAGCACAGCCGTTACAGTAATGCAATATAAATGTCTGCGGAATGTAATACTAATTTCAGATGTCTTGATGTGTTTGTTTACGTATTATTGTGGGATGTACCTCTCTTCATTGTAGGCGGGACATCATATTGCCTGTCCAGTCCAATGCTTTGGATGGTAACCTCCATCTGTAATAAAACTCTCAATGGAGCATTACCATCCTCGCGAGACATTTCAGTAGGGTCCCCATCAATTGCCGTCTGTAATACACTGGATTAATGGCTGTGCTGTTATAAATCCGGCAGTGCAAGGGAAAATGGGAAAACGTGTGACATGTTTATTTCCGGGAGACAAAGCAAGACGCGGAGATCGCATTTCAACTATGCGATTCTATCCGACCAATGCAATGCTGCTTCTTATGCACAATTCATAGTTGTATTCAATAGAAAATGCCGGAGACATTTAACAAACTGCTGCAATCCTCACTGCGTACATGGTAATGCTGAGCTGATGCGGCACAATGTTCAGTGCGACTTTTTATGTGTGCAACGTGATAAAATGCACCAAGGCATGCTCTAGTATCTCAATAGTATTGGCGAACTAAAGAGTCTGTGATGGTAGAAACTTTCATTGCGTTTTCTGTAACTTACAGCAATGCAGAGAAACCAAGTACTGGATGGACTTCTCAAACGACACGTTTTATTCAGGCATACAGTGACGAGTGTTAGGAAAATGAAAAGTTTGTTTTTATTACTGTCGATGAAATGACGAGTAAGTATATTCAAATATCATTTGTGAGGTTATTAAATATATATTTGAACCAAAGAAATGTTTGAAATTTTTTTTGAAGGTTTGGTCTAGCCAACTGGATAATCATGAAGTGGCTACAATTTGATAACAACAATTTCTGCTTCATACATTGAGAGTAAAAAATGAATAAGCTTTATATTTACACAACGTTGTGCATTTCAGTTAAGCAAGATTTGGCATATGATTCCAGTACAGGAATGCTGGTTGGTTTCACGGACATAGGAAACCGCGATAATCCGCGAGCGGATGAATTGGCTACACACGCTCTCACTATTTATGTTAAATCCTTTTGCGGGAAACCTGGTCTGAAATACCCTATAGCTTATTTTGAGTACTTCACTGACTGGATCACAGCTTGCCTCGATATTATGGGAAAGTATAGCTCTATTGGAAAAGCACGGTTTGCAGGTAAGCAGCAGTTTCAATATAGGATCTTTTGCGCTCTGCAGCGTTTCAGAAACCAATTGTAATTTTAACATTTTTAGCTTAGTTTTTATCAACTTGGTACGGTTTCGACACTATTATGCATTATCAATATGTTAATGGTGTGCGGCTTTCATGGCGATATTGATTATTTACTAATTAAGCATCCTGATTGTTTTTTATTAATAACAAAATCGAAAGAAAATTAGTCAACTTATGTGCTTAAAACTTGTATTTCAGGTGCATGCGGTTGTGGCAGATGGCCTTGCTGCTAATAGATGCATGTTTAAGTGCATGGGCGCGGATGAAAGTACTCCTTATCAAACCATCAATTGGTTTTCATCTAATCAGGATCGTCAACTACTTCTCATTCCGGATCCTCCTCACCTGTTACAAACTACTAGAAATTGTCTTTTTTCTAGTCGTGAAAGCGGGACTAAAACGTCCCGACTGATTCATTGCAATGGAAAGTTTATTCTTTGGAAGCACATTCAATATGTTGAATCTCAAAATGTGAGTCGTATTGGTTTAACGTGTTAGTCTAATCTGTTACTGATAAAATTGATGCGTGTATAATTTCAATCTTTAGCCTCGGTTCTCCAGGCGTAAGAACTGATTTCGAAAGGTGTTTTTGCGCGTAATGTTTTTGTGTTATCTCCATCTTTTGTGCTCTAATCTTAATGTCTGGCTGAGGCAAAAGCAGTAACAAGTAGCAAATTTCAAGTTATTGTACAGCTCTGTATAAAATCAAAGCAAGTGCACCAGGTACCATAGCATACGTTTTAACTGGAGCGCGTGCTTGGCTTGCGGGTGACACTGGGTTGTGCAGTTCCGCTAAATTGTCTGAGAGCACGATAAGGGGTTGGGAAGAAGGCGGCAACAGCTTAAGAAAGCTGCCAATTTGGAGACTGGACAGTCTGAGAAAGATACTTACGATTTTACGATTAGGTATGCTTGATTTTCAAACTTCATCCTAAACGTACGCGATTGTTTTCAGTGGGGTGAGCTGACACGAAATCGATTAACTGCATGGCATGTGCGATTAACAAGTTATTCAAAAATGAATGTGAAGCTAGCAGCACAGACATTGTCCGCATCTGTAGCTAAATCTTTGAAAAATGCTCCTAATCCATATAAACGAGCGGAAATGGAAGAAACCGCTAAATTTGTGGAGATTATGGACCTGTGGTTTGACTATATGAACACTCGACCGGGACATGGAAAAACAACCTTAAAGATGTATACGTAAGTATTTTTAGAGACGCTTCTTACAGTTCCTTACAATGTTTTTTTTTGAAGAAATAGAAGTGCTGAATTTAGTAAGGGATCTCCAATTTTTCTTGGAATCTCCTATACTTATCAACATAATCATAAATCATTAAACAATGAATTCTAGTTAATGAGACTAGAGATTTTAGGAGAATCTTCTAATCAAACGTCACCATAGAGAATAAAGGTAAACAAACAACTGGGGAAAAAACAAACAAACTGGGGAAAAAATGTCTTTTTTTTGTGTAAAGATGGTTTAACTACTAAAACAGGTTTTGAAAAGTCACTCTGCGACCAAAGACCTGCGACACTTGCAGTTAAACACATTATACAGTCCAATAGTGGATGCGAGATCGCGCCATCTCACTGTAACAGTTGAAAAAACGATGACTAATTCTGCATTTGTTAATCACAGCTTTGTGGTCCTTCTGTGTATAGCATTGATTACTTAATTAAATTTACTTTTTTAAGTGACATCCACGATCCCCGCCTGGAGGGCTTTTTCGTTCCCCACCTGATCAAATGGAGAGAAGCCAATCTCGACAAATTTGGAAGAGGTAGTTTAGAAAAGTCGTACTTATCAAAACAGACTTACGAAGGCTTATGTATGGCCACAATGGGCATGGTTACTCTTGTTCGTTCTTTATTGAACCGCGGTCTCTCGTCCGTAGCTACTCGCAGGATTTCACAAGATAGCCTTGAAGCTTATTTTGGTCACCAAAGATCGATGGGAAGAAGAAACGAGAATCCGACTATTCAACAGTTTGGCTATCGCAACAATGCCATAACATTAAAACGACAATTACACTACGCAACCACTTCGAGCACTCCTTTGAAAAAACGCCGTTGCGGCAAAATATAAACTGTCAGTTCTTGTTTTTATTGTTCGAATAAAATTTTCGAAGAACGAAAGAATGTTGGACGTCCTATGAATAAAAGCTAACCAGTGGCGTATCGACCTGCGAGTGGAGGGGCGATCGGGTGCATATTTCTTCAATTTGTACAACACGCTGCAAAAGCTTAATGGGAAACGAAAGTTCGAACACTACGGAAAATTCTCTGCTTCGACTCGCGGGGAAAACCCAACAAATTTATCCGCGATTGGGAATTCTGCCCTCGTTCGTATCCGGCGTCTTAAGAGCCATTTACCAAAGCGGCCCTTATTAGCGGAACCAATGCCTACCCTTATATTTTGGGGGTACTCAATTTTTTTAAGACTACAATAGTACGGTGATGCTTTGTTCTACTATTTTTACGGTGCGCCATCACTACGTAGTAGCTTAGCAGTTTTATTAAATTTGGTAAACTTAAAACCTCCGGTTTTCTAAAGGATCTGAAAAAAGAAGCACACGCCTCCCGTTTTTCGCAAGACGCTGAGAACTCTCGCTACGCCACTGACTTAGCGGCTATCAACATCGCTATTTTTCTTCAACGATTTTCTTAAAGTCCGTGAGCCAGCTGCAGTTACTCTATGAGTTTCTTTTTCATTTGCCATTTTGACTGCGAAACGATGTCCTCTAATTTTGAAATAAAGAGAAATGATTTTTCGTAAGCAGAGGTTGCGTGTATAGTCAAGATCTTGCGTGGCAGTTAGCCTTTCAGAGGAAGATAATATATCTGTTTCTTCCAAAGTTTTCCATAACTCGTTTAGATTTATAGAGTTCATCGATTGAATTGTTTTTTCTCGAAAGATTATTTTGCACTGCACCAAAATTTTAACCAAAGGTTCCACTATTTCGCAGAGTGAGGATTCCATGTTGTCTACAACACACTGGCGCAGAAACTTTTTTTCAATGTCTGACGTGGAACGTTTTTTCAGACATTTTCGTACAATGTACCCACCAATATATTTGATTGTATCCACATCAGAATTGTCAACCGGTCTTCCCGAAATAACTGGAGGAATTTCGCTATTGTACTCGTTGTAAAGAATAGGAATTACGTCGAAACATTTCAAAACCTCCGACATAGTCAAATTGGTTTCTTTTGACAAGCGCCCAGCATCTCTGGAAAATTTTTTCATCAACTTTGTCTGGTCGGGATTTGAGCAAAAATCTGAAATAAAGTAAAATAATAAAGATCAATGCTTATAGCCAACTTACTGTAGCATTCGACGCAAAGGCAAATTTTATTGTCCAAGCCTCGGATCGTACCCGTCACAAGCGAAATTTTGCAAGCAATTTAAGCGTACGGTACCGCTCGGCCATGCCGCTGGCAAATGAATAAACAATAGTTGGAAATGCGGCACTGGGGGGCTGAAGCCTCCCCTTCATTTCTTCAGCTCTCTCCTAAAAAATCTCAGCCCCCCCTAAAGCCCCCCTCTTAAAATGCTTATGCTTTCTTCCACTCCCCATCCTCCGCATCAAGCACACACCTATTATTGACAGCTGCTAGGCTATCTGTCAGTGATACTATCATACATTTTACTTACGATTCAACTGCTCATAGAAAAACTCAGACAACCTAATGTGTTACCTTCATACAAAGAGGTCATAATTTCGACGGCTTGTGGCGTTACATCTGAAGGTTCCGCTATTAACCCACTTGCTCTTGCTAATTGACAGCCTCTTTCAACAACCGTGTTTCCGTTCAGAAAGGCAATTGGAATCTGAAAAGATTTAGATATTGTTTGTATACTTCGTAATCTTAAGATAAGTTTATTATTTTCCTGAGTAAAAGCGATGTAACAAAGATGGCGCAATGCAGCAATCGTACAAGCACATTCTCTGTTTCGGGCCAGGAAGCATCGAAGAAGCGGTAGGTTATCAAGTCAGATGCTTCCTGGAACAATTCATTGATTCTAATTTGGGATGAAGGATGTGTAATGTAGGCCTACTTACCGTCTTCGCAGTGCTCTAAAGCTCCAACGACAGAGCTCCATATTGAATATGTATCAGATTCTAAAATTAGATTATTTGCCGATGACAGTACTGTTTTTGTCTTTAAAATGTATCAAAACTCTGCAAGGAAAAGTTAATATTGAAGAGTCCAAACAAGGCTGATAAAAACGCATTTCTAACTCGCACGCAGTTTCGCTAGGCCTCAAAAGCTAGTAGGCCTACGGTGCCAAGCTGCCACCTGTCTACCACGCCACTGAAGTGAAGCTTCACACTATAATGCTGAGCGCCAAGCACGGAAGCTATGAGTACCATTTTTTAAAGTCTTTTGGTATGACTCGACAAGGGAGTTGAACTCAGGTCTACCGACTGCGAGACGGACACTCTAACCACTAAGTCACCGCCCCGGTACATAAACTACCATATAGCCTAACTTATCAGAATTTAACAAAATTTTAACTAAACTTGCCTGATCTTCAATTTTCCAATCGGAATTAACGTCCATCTTGATAGTGACCAGATTTAAAATACTTTCAATGTTTTAAAATATCTTCATAAATGGTCCAGCATTTTCTCTTCTGCTGCATTGCTGCCCGATAGCACCAAGAGAGCACAGATTCACTGAAGTGTGACTCGACAAACGCACGCATTGAGAGCAATTTTTATTCTCTTTATTGCGCCGCCTTTTTTTTTCGCGCAGGAGTTTCTCGTCTACTAATAGAAGGTCTTTGATGTGACGAAGTTTCTGTGGCGAAGTTACTGTGGCGAAGTTACCATGTGGCGAAGTTACTGGCAACCGTTTGGGGCACTATAGAGTAAAGGGGCCCATATAAAGAGTCAAATTGAGGGTGAATGGCCCTCAGGGTTAAATGTGCCTCAGGCCTAATTTAGGGCGAAAGGAGTCAAAGGTCCTCAGGACAGGATGGTTGAAGCAGTAAATGAGCCCTAGGAATAAGATGTTAATTTAGAGCACTGGGGCATATCCTACGCATAACTGGGGCTCTAGGATCAATGGGCCTCAGGGCCAGGGAGTCGAACCGAACCCGAACCGGTAAAAACCGTTTTTTTTTTTTTTGGTGAACCCGAACCGAACCAGAACCGTTTAAATTTGAGATCATTGAACCTAAACCGAACCCGAACCTTTAATATTTCAAATCTGTGAACCTGAACCGAACCCGAACCTTTAAAATTTTATGCAAGTGAACCCGAACCGAACCCGAACCTATAATATTTTGTGTTCATAAACCTTAACAGAAATCGTTTAGTAACAATGTTTGAACCAAAGCTGATTCTTAAAAAATATTCATAAAAATCTCTAGACGTGTGCTGCGATGCGTAACATTCTTTCTGCTTTTCAAAATTTAATGAGTCTGAAACACAGGGAGTCGTACCGAACCCGAACCTGAACCACGAACCGGTAAAAACCGCTTTTTGTCAATGAACTCGAACCGAACCTGAACCGTTTGAATTTGAGATTATTGAACCTGAACCGAACCCGAAACTTTAAATTTTGGTGCAACTGAACCCGAACCGAACCTGAACCTGAATTTTTTGAAAAGTCTTAAACCTGAACCGGAACTGAACCGTTAAAAATTAAATTTCTTGAACCTAAACCGGAATCGGAGCGATATTTTAAACGGTTCAACTCCCTGCTCAGGGCATTTGGGGCAATAGGGGATATGGGTCTCAGCATGTTTTGATCCGTAGGAGACAGGGGTGCATACTATTCCATACTATGCCATACTATTCCATACTATGCCATACTATGCCATACTATGCCATACTATTCCATACTATTCCATAAATAGAGACACCCGAAATTTAAAGGAGAGATATAATCATTATGTAAAGGTAGGTCCTTTGTTAAAACTTTGTCTGCTGACTTTATTAAAAAAAGCTTTTTCATTTTTATTGGTAAGCTAATGCTCAAGTGCGCATGGCAAATTTACTCAACAGATTAGTGTCATTGTTTGTTTTATGGCTTTCATTGACTTTCTTTATCCACATAAAATGTTTCTTCTTGGAAATCGATAAAAGTATTGATTTCAACAAGTAAAAAAAAAATTTTTGTAAAGATTAAGAATTTGAAACAAAAAAGTTTGCAATTTTGCATTATCTCGAAAAGGGTTGTTTTCAATATTTTTTAAGCAAAAAAAGACTACCGGTACCGAATTTGCTGGTTTTGTAGCCCGAGCCCATAGTTTATTCAACCAAACTCACTACCCTGCTACCGCGCCCTTATTCAAACGAGCCCTTATTCAAGCACGGGCGCTAGTTATTTTTAAAGTAAAATTATCAAAGTGACTTAGCGAATGGAACACTCGCAGTGTTTTTTTCCTCGGGAATGGAAATGGATCAAGCGTGGGTTTATATCCACCATTATGTGACTTAGGGCGACTTCCCTGTGACTTAGATCGTTGCGACCGACTTCCCTGTGGCACAATGACTTAGGGCGCAGCTCGTGGTAGGAAGCGCTGCACTAGTTTTGGGTTCGGTTTTTGTGTTGGCTTTGTTTCGCGTCGGTGGATTCGGTGCGGCCGTTCGGCTTCGTTTTGCTTCGGTGGATTGGGTTCAGATATTCGGCTTTGGTTCGGCAGGTACCGTAAGGTTCGAACATAAGGTTTGGCTGGTGGCAGTAGTGTGGTCCTAGCATAAGCATATAGGCTGCTTTATGCATGAATCTGCTTGTTCCATTCGCAAGGAAAAAAAAACACCGCAAGTGTTCCATTCCCCAAGTCACTTTCTAAAATTACATACAAAAGTTGTTCTGTCATCGGCCATCATGTGGGGATCAATATTCTGAATGAATGATTGGTAGACAAATAATAACCTTTTATACTATCAGTTCTTTGCTTTTGGCAAGAAAGTCTGCTTTCTGTTACGTAATCAATGCTATCTGTTATCCATCTTGTTATCTACTAGCGCTTAAAACTCAACAGCATTGTGACAAAAGCGCTTCTTATTTCCTATTGTTCTCTGCCACTGAAAAATCAGCTTTCACATTGGGTGGGTATTCAAGCACGGGCCCTTATATATTTTTATGTTCTGTTCACACGGGTGGCTATTCAAACAGGCCCATAATCAAGATCGGGCAATAAAACGAGCTTATACAGTATTCTTATTGATATTTATTTAAGCTGTACATAATTACAATAAAACTCATCGGAAAACTAAACATGCATGTTAGGTTCCCACATTATTCAGACTCAGTTTAGTTTATTTGACAGCCTAATGACTTCTATTAAATTGGCTTTGATCCAGCACATTTACAGTATTGAGTGCCTGTATTAAAATTCGTCGTCATTAAATCAGTTAAAAACGTCAATTGTTTTTGATGCTTTGGGAATCCTGTGGACAATGTGGCAAAATTTCAAAGCGGTGCCAAATTGGCTTCTACTGTAAAACGCATCCAGATTTTCAGACATGCGCTTGAACTTTCTTTCCAAATATAGAAAAAAAGTATTTTCTCTTTGTCAAAAAATTGGCGACCCAAAGCGACTCTCTAACATAACTTCAAACGACTCTCTTTTCTTCAGGCAGCATGCAGAGAGTGATGACACCTCAACGATTTGTTTTTATCATTAGAAGTTTTCACGACATGACTCACCGAGCTTTTCAAAACCTTTTCTTCAAAGAGTATTCACGTAATTTTTGGACATCTTGTCCGAAATGACATCAAAATTTACAGCCATTTCGTAAAAAAATCGGTTAATGACCGAAAAATGTCCAAGAAAAGAAACGTAGGTACAGTGGCGATGAATGTGTTCGAAAATGATTTCCAGTTATCATTCTTACTACTCGATTTTGAATTACTTTTATTGGCTTTAGGACAGTTTTTAGTGCACTCCCCCAGCTGGTGATGCATTATTGTAGCTGGGAATAAATTGAGCTATAAATACACTAACATCAGAGTTTTCGTGTCGACATACTTTTTTAGTAGAGATAGCCCATGAATCTCTAGCTAACTTCCTAGTTAAATGCTTTACATGCTCCTTCCAATTTAGCTGACTATCAAGTATCACATAGCACCGGTATGAGATTTCTGATCAATAGGTGTGGTCCCTATTTTTATATCAAAGAAGTGCCTAAACCTGTTTTTTTAGTAAGTTAGTAGCATATTTATCCTCCTATCACGAGAAAGTGATCAATGCGCTATACGAGCTCGCTTAGGAGTTGCCAGCCATCTGTTTATCACACCAAGATGGAGGAATCCCGCCAAGTGCTTTTCCCAACGGCACAACAAGTATACTTGCCTGCTTGTTCTCCACACTGTACCTTTAATGCTGAGCATCAAGCAGGGAAGCTGTGAAAGTCATTGGTTTGACCCGACCCGGAATCAAACCCGAGTCTACAGCTCAAGAGACAGACACTCTATACCACTCGGCCATCTGAGCTGTTAAATTGTAATACAATCAACCAAGATACTGACGTTAATGAAGACGTGTCCAGAATTTCTGAGACCTTTATAAAAACACTAAATAGTCATGCACCCTTAAGGCCACTGTCTCGATGTGAAAGAAAATTGAATGAAAAACCTTGCATAACTAAACGCATATTCAAATCTATCAAGACAAAAAATAAGTTATTCAAATCTTGTTATAAATGTTCTGAAGCAAACAAAATTGAGTTTTATAAAAAATATCGCAACAAGCTTACGCATGTAAAATCCCTTGCAAAAAGTCAATATTATAATAAGTTATTGACAGAAAACCGATCTACTCTGAAAAAAACTAGGAGGTACTTGGACTAATTATGGAAGGCAGGAGCAAATCGCATAATAAACTGCCCACTTCCTTAAAAATAAATGGACAAATATGCGAAACTGATAGTGATGAATTCTTGAACCGAATGTGTGAATATTTTGCTAATGTTGGTTCAAACTTATTGAAAAGCAATAAATTTGACATTTCCGAGCTAAAGATTTTTTCCAAGTCCATAATGCAAAGTTTTACAATGCATGAAATTACTGAAAGTGAAGTGTCTCTTGCTATTAGCGATGTTAAAAGTAATTCAGCCCCTGGAATCGATGGCATCTCCCCTAAATTTATAAAAATGGCTAGAGTAGTCTTGACTCCTATTTTGACTACATTATACAATAAATGTTTGCAATAAGAACGTTTTCCGGATGAATTTAAAGTGGGTCAAGTCATTCCAATTACCAAACCATTAACACCCACAGAAATTGGTAAATTTCAACCTATCTCTCTTTTAAACTTATTTTCAAAAATTTTTGAAAAAGTATTGCAGACTAAAATTATGGATTTTATTGACAAATATTATATATTCTCTCCTGGGCAATTTGGATTTGCAACAAACAGTTGCACCGAACTAGCAATTACCACAATTTATGATAAATTTCTTGACAATCTTGATAAAAATCAATATACAATTACGGGAAATGGTTGCTTCCAGTAACAAAAGGGCTCAATGACCAAGGTCAGAGCATATATTTATTTAAAAACACAAAGTAAAAAAGTAAAAACCTCTACAGGCTGTTTCACCTCAGCGGATTATCAGGAGGTATCTAAATTAGGGTTTAAAGTTAGCCTGGTATTGAATAACTGATAGTAAAATTGATACACTGCGCTTACTACACTAAAAACCTGACGTGAACCATAGAGGGAGGGTAGTCTCCGCTGCGAACAGCTCAGCGCTCAAGCGAGCTAGTCACCCCCCACGTAGAGGGATGTAGAGGGAGGAAGTAGTTTACTTAGTGCGTGTTTGTTTTATTAAAGCTCAGACTAATGCGTAAACTGGGATATACACAGGATGATGTTTAAACGCATTATCCGTTCCCACTTCTGTGTCTATTGACGCACGACGTTGCTTGCGTTGCTCACGTCGATGGCTGAGCGTAAGCAACGTCGAGCAGACGTTGTAGCGGGAAAATATTTCCATGACAATAGGGAGTGTATAATAGGTAGGATTATGATAAAACAATACTAATGGTAAGTAAAGGTTAAAACTACTTGAAATAGAGTAGAAAAAATGGTGAGTGCTGAAATTAATCAGGTAAAATTTAAAGGTAGCCTAGGCCTACCCACAGTTTGATCTGTCGGTGATAAATCGTATATACTTTGAAAAAGTAGCGCATCAACAAGGATGGAAGTGTAAAATTAACCGGGAAATTTTTAAAAGTTGGCTAGCTATTGTCGGTGCGGTACCAGCCTGATTAAAAAAGTAGCGTTAGCGAAAATGAGGTCATCATGAAGGAGAAGGATGGAAGTATCGATTATTAGCGACGATAACCCACTTTTAAAGTTGCAATCCATAGATCAGTGATAACATTTGGACTGCTGTCTCGTACCAGATGCCGTAAATCTCGACCTTAGTCTAATTTGGCTTTCGAAGTAAAGTAAAGCTTATAGTACGACTGAGTCGGTTTAAAGTCCATTGTTGCTTTCGATTTTTTCGTTTAAGCCACAGCAGCATTCAGGGCCGGCGCTAAGGGCTACCCCAATCAGCAACCCTTGGCCCTCCTAATCTAATTGTTACTGAGTCGAGTTAATCATTACATTTGCCACTGAATTGAATTCGTAATCATCCATTCATTAAATTAACGTGCTTTTGTATTTGATTTAGGCTACAATTATTTGGATAGACTTTTTTTTCTTTCTGGGGGCTCACCCAATAACCTTTTTGGGGGCACACGGCACGTTGTTCTTCGTTGTTCATATTTTTGTAAGGTTAATAAATTCGACATCTTATAATTCAGAAAAATGTCAGTTCGTTGTAAAGTTCTCGTTGATAAATAAGCTTGCACATGATAGCTTTTGAAGTATTTTCATAATCTAAAACACTGATCCAAACTTTGGTCCCCCCTGATAAACTTTCGGCCCCCCTAAGTTGACTGCTCTGACGCCGGCTCTGAGGGCATTTTTGTTGCATTTACGCGAAAGCGATCAAAACGCTATAACGCGCTTGCTAATAAATTGCAGGCATAATACCACAACCACACCAAGACCGAAAATTCCGCTAAGGACCTGTGAAATCATGAGACTATGTCCGGTATTTTTATCTTCAAAAAAAATCGAACCTGCATTATGCTCGCCGTAATACGACGAAGCGTGTGATGCGTGGAGGGGACCAACTCCTCTGCTTAGTGCTTAGGTAGCCGAACACGGCTCTGAAGAATTATCGCAGCTGTAGCGAGCGGTTCGCGACTGTAATCAATTTGACTGGCCCAGGGAGAGAACCCGTGACCTCCCGCAGCAGAAGCGATGTCGAAAACCATTACGCCAACTGGCCGCTATATTTTGTTATTGAGTTTATTTCATAAGTCACGGTGTAGCGATTGTTACGCGACTGTTACGTCATACACGTGTTTTGAATGTATTATTACGTCTTGTATAATATTCTACAGTAGTGATTGTTACGCTACTGTTAAGTCATAGACGTGTTTTGCCTTGTCTGCGATAACCAGTTCGCATGGGGCAGACGAGGAGAAGTTTTATTGAAGTACACATGTTTTTAGGAAAAGAAATCTAGATACTAATGATAAGATTAAATTGTTAATTAATTGGGAAACAAAAGGAATTTGAGTCAACAACAATTTCCTACGAGAAGAGCACGTTGATCTAGACAAAGGGCCATTTATTAAAGAAAGATTCAACCAAGACATTACTTTGAAGACTGGTGAGTCCTAGACTAAGATACGGAACACGGTGCATGTGTAGCCTACTCCACCTGGACCGCTACATATTTTGGTGACACCCGACGTTAAACTGCAAGCAACCTAACTGTGATAGCGTCAGATCGACTGCGTGACGAACGTTATAAACTAGGCTACCTTCAATAAAAAGCTCACCAGATCAACAGCAAATTTCGTGTCCTAAATCTAAACGAAACGGCTAACGGATTCAAGTCTCTAGACAAGGACGTTATAAACATTTTTTTATTCGAACTGATTTTGCCTCACGCACCAGTCGTGAGCTCGAACTCTACTGAAACCGAAAGCAAAGAGTATGATTATTATTTTATTTTCTTTCAATTCATGTTTTGTGTGATTTTAGGCCTAGCAGGGTTTTTGCTCGTGTGGGTTTGTGGATGGCCACGCATTTGATTTAATAGTTTATTAAGGGGTCAGAGGCGACTCCGGCACTCGGGCTACTCGGGCTGAGCCTAAGTTACGAAATGATGGAAGGCTTGTTATTATTTAAATTTTTAAAAGTAAGCTTAAAGCTTTTTTTAACTTAAATTGTATCAAGTTCGTTGAAAGAAACAGTCATCGTAAAAAACAACGAAGTGTGCGGTGGCAGTTGCGTTTTTCGCTCAACGATTTGTCTAGCCATAAGCTTTGGCTAGAGGAAAATAGCCCGAGCCGCATTGCGGAGAAAAGAAAGAGACAAACGAGACAAAAGCCTTTTTCCTTATTACATTTTACTCGGGCTCGATCGCATTTGCCTGAGTCAGACAATGCAAACGTTTGTTACGTTGTTTCACACAATTCTTTCCTTAACTTGTTTGTGGAACTCGGGCCCTCGAGAAATGGCCCGAGCTACAATTGGAGAGAGGAATAGAAAAAAGATTTCGTAAGACGCCCGCCATCATGCTGCCATGTAGTAAATGCAGGCTTTTTGTTTGGTCATAAATGTCTGTTCCTCTGTGGCTCACAATGGATAGCTGATAACAAAGAGCTACACATCAAACTCAGTATGAGTTTGCCATCAAATTAAGAAGATTAAACTTTATGTATGAATGAAAGTATTTTGCAACAATTTAACTGTTGTGTAAGTTGCTATTTTATTGCTTTTTTTACCGTTTTTTTAACACTGTTTATGTCGAGCCCGAGTAGCCATAAAAAGCTAGAGTCGCCACTGTAAGGGGTTCTAATCAAACACTTGGGATACAGACTGCAACACAGACACAAGACAACACTTCACACAACACGACACCTGCCTCAGCCCTAACTTCCACACCCATTCAGAGACGCTTAATCTTTGAGACACGAGAACTCAACCAAGCCAATCTTCGTCCGTCGCTACTGCCCGCATTGGTCAACCTCATTTGCCACGGTTTTGGCCACGGAATCCTGGGGCATTCTTCCAAGTTGCCGAGCTGATGTTTCAACAGCATGGGTTGACTGATGAGCAGTTAAAGTTCACTGCTACAATAGCGGCGTTGAGCCATGACGAGGATGTGATTCTAAAAATTTGTGATGTTTTACAAAGCCCTGATTCTCAAAACCCTTACTCCATCTTACGAGACACCATTTTGACTCGATTTGCTACTCCCGATTCTGAAGGCCTTTCAGCTTTCTTTTCCGCCGAACGAAGGGAAACGAGACAATAGCTAATTATTTAGCCCGATTAAAATCACTCTTGACCTCTGCCTACCCTAACTAAACTATCTTGTGCGGTGACCTCATCCAAAAACACATTCTTGACTCTTTGGAACCACAGACACAACTTGCTCTTTACCCTTACGAAAACTCCGATCTAGCCAGCCTTGCCTCTCACGCAGATAAGCTTTTGGCCATGGTGAACTCAACTCGCCAACCCACCTCCCCTGTTACATCGTCACCTGTCCCACCCACTCAACGAATCATAAACGAAATGTTCGAGTCTCGTCTTGATCAAATTGATAACGCTTTGTTTTCTCACCCATCGACTCGATCCGATAACAGAGCCACCAGCCAAGTCCCATTCACCTCCACACCCAGTGTCACCATGTTTTCACGTTCTCCTCAACTTACGCCCTCACCATGACCACTTCCTCCCAATGCCAGTCCACGTTCCCCATCCTCGTGCACTTATCATCAGCGGTTTGGGCAGCGAGCTTTTCGGTGTGGCGGAGCACCGTGTCCTATATTTTGTCCCTCGTCCTTCAATCGGCCAAAAAACGGCCCAGCGTCCTCCACGAGGTAGAGGCTTGGAGGACCTCTTCTGATTCAAGCCCTCTATTTTTTGTACGTGAGCACCGACTGAACATTCAGATGTTGGTTGACACGGAAGCCGCTTGTTCTCTCCTTCCGCTATCCTGCATTGACCATCGATCCCTAACGAATGCTGATTGTGAAACTCTAACCTCCATTGGCTTGGATTCTATTCCCGTCTTTGGCATCTCACTACAGCGCATCGACTTGGGATTTTCTCAGCCATACGAGCACCCGTTTTACGCAGTCAATTTAGACTATGACATCTTAGGAGCCGACTTCTTGCTACGTTATGGCTTAAATGTGGACTTGAGCACCCAACGACTCTTTCGGCTACCTGAAGTTGAGCGATGCTGTTTGTCTAATGATGATTCATCTCAGACATTTTGTCCCTCTTCCACATCTACCTCCAAGAACGTCATCCTCTCTGAGCTCCAACAAAAGTTTCCAGAGGTGTTCGAGCCCCTCCAACGTTCTCGTGTTATCAAACATTCAGTGGTAGCAAAAATCGAAACAGTTGCTGAAACCCCAGTTAGGGCCCGCGCTCGACGCCTAGCTCCTGATAAATTGTCAGCACTGCGAAAGGAGATCGATCGTCTAGTCAGAAATGGAATTCTGGAAAAAAGCCACAGCAGTTGGTCAAGCCCAATCGTAATGGTTAAAAAGCCGAGTGGCAAGTACAGGCTTTGCGCTGATTTTGTCTCACTTAATAAAGTACTCAAGAAGACTCGATATTCCCTATCATACATTCATGACTTTTCAGTCATGTCCAGCGGCTGCCATTTTTTCAGTTGCATTGACATTGTTGACGCGTATTACCAAATTCCCGTTGACCCAACCTGTTCCCACAAGTTAACAATATCAACACCCCTTGGGTCTTACCGATACCGTTACGTTCCAATGGGTTTGGCTACTTCGAGCAATTACTTTCAGGCTCTCATGCACGAAGTGTTGTCTAGCATACCTCGTGTTTTCGTTTACCTCGACGATATATTTGTAATGAGCGAAACTGAGGAGGAGCACCGCACCCTGTTACATCACGTCTTTGAGCGACTGAGAACGCACGGTCTGATGGTGAACCCGAAAAAGTGCGTCTTTGGAGTGAATAATTTACAGTTTCTCGGGCACCACGTTTCAGCGGAAGGTCTAAAGCCCTCCAAGTCTAATGTGGTTGCCATTGTCAACTACGAGCGTCCGCAAACCAGGAGACAACTTCGCAGATTTCTTGGCATGGTTCAATTTTACGCTCGTTTTGTGCCTCACCTTGCGGAACTGCTTGACCCGTTATATGCCCTCACACGATCCGACTGCCCCGCAAGAATCGTGTGGACCTCTGAAAGCAACGCTTGTTTTCAAAAAGTCAAAGACAGCTTAGCCAACTCTACCGTCCTAGTCCATCCAAGTGATTCTGCTAGACTCGAGTTAGTGACAGACGCGAGTGAAATAGCTATGGGCGGAGTATTAAACCAAGTCAAGGCCAAAGGCTGCCGCCCGCTGGCGTTCTGGTCTAAGGCTTTAAGTCCTCATGAGCGGAAATGGTCGTGATTTGAACGTAAGCTATTCGCATGCTATTCTGCTATCAAACATTTCCGTTACTTTCTCGAATCACGAGACTTCCTACTGAAGACTGACCACAAACCGATCGTAACCAAGTTTTATTGCAATTCACCTGCTGCATCCCCAAGACAGGCAAGGTTTTTTGATTTCATTTTGCAATTCACAAACCGGGTCGAACATGTCTCCGGTAAAGTCAATGTCGCGGATGCTCTGTCTCGACCTCCTGACCATGCCACTATAAATTCTGTTTTGCCTGCTACTGCATCTATTGACTATTTAAAGCTTGCGGTTGAGCAACGCTCCGACCCCGAAATTCAGGAATTGCGGACGGCTAACACGTCCGCCTTAATACTGAAGGAAGTTCCTCTCGCTGAAGCAGGGGTGAAGATTTTGTGTGATGACTCTCTGGGAAAGTTACGACCAATCGTGCCCAATTGCATGCGTCTTAGTGTCTTCCACCACTTCCACAATTTGTCCCATCCTGGAATCAGGGGAAGCGTGCGCCTACTCACTGGTGTAGTTGTATGGAAAGGAATCAAGAAAGATGTGGTTTGCTGGGCGAGGGAGTGTCTGCAATGCAGTCGTTCCAAGGCGCAGCGGCACACCGTTGCCGCGTTCAAACAAGTTTCGCCTCCTCCTAAGTCTCGTTTCACTCATGTTTATGTCGACCTGACAGGCCCTTTGCCTCCCAGTAATGGTTTTTCTTATTTGATGGTAATAGTTTGCAGATTTTCGAGATACATTCAGGCTGTGCCTATGAAGGGGATTACTGCAGAAGAGTGTGCTGATAGCTTTGTGACTGGCTGGGTATCCACTTTCGGAAGTCCTGCTCATATTTACTGTGACCGTGGTGCCCAGTTCACGAGTCGAACGTGGAAGGATTTGGCCTCCTTCTTGGGAGCTGAATTGCATCATAGCACTGCGTATCACCCGCAGTCCCAAGGGATTGTTGAAAGAGTGAACCGGACCCTGAAAACTTCATTGAAGGCTCGTGGTTCACCCTCAGAGTGGCACGACAATTTGCCCTGGACTTCGCTAGCTTTGCGAAATTTATCTAGAGAAGATTTAGAGGGCCTTTCCTCCAATGAAATCGTTTTTGGGGAACCGTTACGCCTACCGGGTGAGTTTTTGTGGCATCTAATCATGAATCCATCACTTCCAGCGGCGCCACACCATCATTCATTTGTCCAGTCTATTGCTCAAAAGGTTGCCTCCTTTCGTTACCACCCTCCACGATCGGCTAACAGAAAATTCCATGTTGATCCCATGCTAGTTAATCCCAATACCACTCACGTTTTTGTTCGGCAAGATGCCCGTTGTCCTCCTTTACATCCATCCTATAAAGGGCCATACAGGATTTTGAGGAAAACTGAGAAGTATTTTGTTTTGGATTACCTCACCCATTCAGATTGCGTCTCTATAGATCGGCTGAAACCAGCATACTTGAGCTTCACCAATTTAGACTCACAGCTGATGGATCCATTGACCAATTCCCAGTCTCACTCTCAGAATCAGACACCCGAAACTGAATACTCCGATCTTACACCACAAACAGATCATTCCATTACCTCACAGGGACCTTCACATCCAGCCCACATGACATCACTTTCACAGCAACAACCTAGATATTCGACTAGGGGCCGAAGAATTCAGACCCCCAATAGGTTGCGAGATTTTTGCTTGGTATAGGCATATCATTTTGTGTTCTGTGTTTTCAAGCTTCGAGTGTTTTGAAAGATTTCGTTCGTTCGTTGACAGAATTCCTCCGCCTGTTCATCTAAAAGTTTTTAGTTTTAAGGGGATTTTGTTTTGTTTTAGTGTCAGCAAGTGTCTTCTAAGGAATTTTAATGGTTTTTGATGTTTTTTTTTTTTTGAAGCGTGTTGAGCAGTAAAGATCGTGGTTGGTTTGTTACTGATATTTTGCGCATGTTTAGCTTATGAATGGACGGCGTTCTCTACCAAGTCGGTATCGTACGTGCTACTTACTTCTTTCTGTTTTCAATCTTCCCTTTTCTCTCGTCTCTCTCCTTCATCTTCTTCGCTGCACCATTTATATTTTATGCGTGTGTGTTTTAACAGGGCAAACTTACGAATGTCGCAGACGGAATAAACCTGCCTCCTGATTAGCTATTGATTTTGTTGACGTTTTTGTTGGTTTTATGAGCGGAACTTGCTACGCAGCATGTTGAATTTTCTTCTCAACAAAATGAGGATCCATCAGAGGGATACAATTCTTTGAAAAATTAATTAATAAGTCTAAGCACAGTTTAGAATGTAGAATTTCACCTGCGAGGTTGTAGAATTTCACCTGCTGATTTTTTGACCCCCTGATTAGAGACTTGGGTTTTTTCTATTTATGAAAATTTGGCTATTTACGAAAGCTAGTTCTATCCACGAAATCCTTGAGCATTTTATGAATTATTGATTAATTTTTCAAAGAATTGTATCCCTCTGATGGATCCTCATTTTGTTGAGAGGAATCAATCCTTGACAGGATCTACCATAATTCTAATTTCCCTCCTACATTCAGTTTCTTCGAAATTATTTTCTTTGGATTTTTGTTCTTCATACTGACCCTTTAATGCTGAGCGTCAAGCAGGGATGTTGTGAATACTAATGTTAAAGTCATTGGTTTGACTCGACTCGGAATCAAACTCCATGCACACGAAAATATCTTTTATTCGGTACTTAAAAATCACAACTACTTTCTAACTGTTTGAACCATAGACGTATATGGTTTGATCTAACTTCATTTTCTTACTTATTGCGCCAGGGGCGCAACCACAATTTTGTCTAAGGGGAAGGGGGGCTAACTGAAATCCTGTTTTATTGCAGCAACGTTTCATTCGCAGTGACACACCACCATAAGTTTGGGGGAGATCCTCCCGCGCCCATGAGTTTTTACGATCTTTCACATAAAAAATACTCATTTTGGCACACTTTTTTATGGAAAAAGACTGTAGTGGTATCTAGCAGTGAGAGTGATTGCAGTCACAGTAGACACTAAAAAATACTGTATTAGCCTAGGCTATGTCTAGAAACGCAAACTTGACTAAAACAAATGGAAGGAGGTTGAACAATTGGCGCATTGGATTGGATGAGGAAGGTGTTTTCCATAATCTCTAAAACGGCCAGGGTCAAGGGGGCACGGTACCGTGCCTACCCTGCGTTTGCTCATGGTCCTATACCGGTTGTGTCGAAATGGTTTAAGTAAACCTGGGCTCGCCTATGAGCTACCGGGAGACGAGTCGAAAACCCTCTCAAAGAGAAGAGTTTGTCGCTTTCTTTATTGCAAGCTCATCGCGATTGGTGGTATTTACAGCGACAAAATTTTTACAACATTCAAACGCCCATTTAACAACAAATACCGGTACTCTTATTCAACTTATAGAAGATCGCACATGAATAACTTACAAAGAAAAATATAGATTAGCCTCAACTGATATTTTAAATCATCTAAAATGTACAGTATATACCATCTACAATTCTACCGTAAGCATCTGCAAATGCAAGGCTATCGTAACTAGCGACTAATCTACCTTATGAAATTATTATCAAAGTTCAGATCCACCAATTCAGACCTTTGATATTTCCAGATCTGACTTTGTCATGGAGCCCTCTCTGCTAAAGAAGCTACTGGTCGCCAGATGTAACTAATGCTTAAATAATTTATTTCACCTAGGTCCATTGCAGCTAGGTATCACAAACTCTAATAAAACTAGATGGCAGCTGCAAGCACCCGCTTATGGCTTCCCGATCAAGCTTACTAGGGACCCAAACGTCTAAGGGAACAGCAGAGTGACTTCGCTTTTGCAACTTAAAAAAACAACAAATCCGTGCAAAGTTTAGGTGGGCATTATCACACATGAACTAAGTTTAATTTGCTGCCGCCTGTGCTCCATAAACTTAATAATATTGTAACGACTTTTTACATTTCTGTAATACAGTCATCGAAATCTCAATAAAACTATTATCCATAAATTTCTTCACGTGTACAGTGATAATGCTGCACAAAAACTCAAAACTTCATTATACTCGCCATATTACGCCCAAGCGTGTAACGAGTGGCGGAGCCCACCTACGCGGCGCAGCGCTTGGGCCACACAGCTCCGACCAAACGTCGCAACGGTGGCGAGCCGTTGGCGACACTGTGACGATTTGGCCGACCAGGCAATTGAACCTCACACCTCCCGCACCGATAAGATGGGCTTAGCAACTGAGCTAATCGGCCAACACAATGCTACACAAGTCTGCAGCAAAATCATCCTGTTTGTCTGACATTTTAAGCAAGTTGGCAAGTCTTGCAGTAAATTCAAACAATAAACGCCATGACTCTTGAAGAATTGGTGCAGCTGCAAGGACGACTGCATTCACACAAAACGAAATTAAATCATCGAGCTTGTGTTCGATTCTAAGTGCAAGAAATCGTGGCATAAAACTCACTTTTAAAGCAGCGATTACAGTGCTTAACAATCTGCGCAAAAATTAATGGCTGCAATATTTCGCATAACACTTCGCTCAAGGTATTGCAGATAAATCAATTGAAGTCAATAAAGGACCACTTGCTGATCAGTTGAAACTTAGAAGTTACATTCCAATACATACTTATTAATGGCAGCTTTCTAGCAACTTAAAAAGTAAAACGACTGATAAACTAACATTGCTCGCATTAAGTAAAAATGCTGTGACTACTTCAACGAAAACTTTGACACTCATTAAGGTACAGCCAAACAGTGTTGATTTTGTCCAGTTACCCATATACGTAAAGCGTGAATGAAATAAAGCAAACAAGTGCTGATTACAACGATCTTCGCAAAACTACAAGCCTGATGATGTGATAGCGGACTATGCTAGCAATTATTTTAACAAACTCTTCGCCCTATGTGAACACAGTTTCAATGCGAGGAATCCACAAAACTAAATCATGAGTCCAATGCACCAACCACTTGGCTAATTCCCATGTGCCCCTTATTGCTGCTTAAAACGTCAGTTTAAACACAAACGCATACGGCTCACTCACGAATGAAAAAGTTTGAAGCCAAAATAGCTCAAAAACATGTTACCCTGCTGCCCTCTAACGGATTAAAAAAAAAATTGCTTGAAATTTATGAGGTTTCCCGAAATTTCACGTTTTTTACCTTTGACTCCAAGTCAGGTGCTCTGGGGTAATCCTTGATTGTATTGATATTTTCGTTACTCACATTGAGGTTAATATCCTCTGATAATTTGAAGGTCCTAGCTGTTGCCATTTAACAGTTGTGAGCTTGTGAATACTTTCCTATTATTGACGTTTGACTCGAAACCACATGACTGCCACCCCTCAAATTTTGTGAGACGCAAGTTTACGTCAAAGTCTATCACCCCTGAACACTTCAAGCGTTTAGCATCAGCGGTTCAAATGCCCTAGACTGCGCAAGATTGGCAACACTTTTCGGTTTTTTTACCTTTGATCTCGAGTCACGTAACATAGAACGTTTATAGTTGGTACACTGCAAGAACATATCAAGACACACCAACCCTGTTAATTTCAAGTTCTTATGTGTTTTCCATCAATAGTTATTGGCCAAACGACATATTTGCGTATTTGACCTTTGACCCCAAGTGACGTCATGCAAAACTAATCACTGTTGGTGCTTTTGTACCCTGGTTGAGATGCATCTGCTCCGTAAACTTGACGGTTCTACCAGTTGCCATTCACAAGTTATTAGCGTTTGATCAGATTTTTGATCATTTTACTTCATTGACGTTTGACCTTTGACCTGTTGACTGCCACCCCCCAAAAGCTGTTAGGCCCAAGCTCACATGGAGGTCTATCATCCCTGGGAATTTCAAGTCTCTAGCATCAGCGGTTCAAAAGCCTTAGGCTGCACAAAAATCTATTGAGATTCGTTGATTTGACCTTTGACCCTAAATGACGTCACAAACAGGTCATTATTGTGCATATAATTGTTCCCCACATTGATATGCATATACTGTGAAAACTTGAAGGTCCTACCTATAGTCATTCAAAAGCTATTAGGTTATGGCAAAATTGTTTTTTAACCTTTGATCTTTAACCTGACAATCGCCACCCCCCAAAAGTTGTTAGGCACATGATCTCAGTAAAATCTACCATCCCTGAACATTTCAAGTCTCTAGCATCAGCGGTTCAAAAACCTTAGGCTGTGCAAGATTGGCAACACTTTTCGGTTTTTTGATCTTTGACCCCAAGTCACGTGATATAGAACGTATATAGTTGGTACACTGCAAGAACATATCAAGACACACCAACCCTATACATTTCAAGTTCCTATGTGTTTTCAATCAATAGTTATACGCCAAACGACATATTTGCGTATTTGACCTTTGACCCCAAGTGACGTCACGCAAAACTAACCACTGTTGGTGCTTTTGTACCCTGGTTGAGATGCATCTGCTCCATAAACTTGAAGGTCCTACCAACTGCCATTCACAAGTTATTAGCAATTAATGAAATTTTTTATCATTTTATTTGATTGACGTTTGACCTTTGACCTGTTGATCGCCACCCCCCAAAAGTTGTTAGGCACAAGTTCACATAGAGGTCTATCATCCCTGAGAATTTCAAGTCTCTAGCATCAGCGATTCAAAAGCCTTAGGCTGCACAAAAATCTGTTGAGAATCGTTCAATTGACCTTTGACCCAAAGTGACGACACAAACAAATCATTATTGTGCATATAATTGTTCCCTACATTGACATGCATATACTGTGAAGATTTGAAGGTCCTACCTAATGTCATTCAAAAGTTAATCCTTAAATTTCTTCACGTGTACAGTGATAATGCTGCACAAAAAATCAAAACTTCATTATACTCGCCATATTACGCCCAAGCGTGTAACGAGTGGCGGATCCCACCTCCGCGGCGTAGCGCTTGGGCCACACAGCTCCGAACAAACGTCGCAACGATGGCGAGCCGTTGGCGACACTGTGACGATTTAACCGACCAGGCAATTGAACCTCACAACTCCCGCACCAATAAGGTGGGCTTAGCAACTGAGTTAATCGGCCGGCACAATGCTACACAAGTCTGCAGCAAAATCATCTTGTTTGTCTGACATTTCAAGCAAGTTGGCAAATCTTGCAGTAAATTCAAACAAAAAAAGGCCAGGATTCTTGAAGGATTTGTGCAGCTGCAAGGACGACTGCACTCACACAAAACGAAATTAAATCATCGAGCTTGTGTTCGATTCTAAGGGCAAAAAATTGCGGCATAAAACTTTCTTATAAAGCAGCGATTACAGTGCTTATCAATTTGCGCAAAAATTAAAGGCTGCAATATTTCGCATAACACTTCGCTCAAAGTATTGCAGATAAATCAATTGAAGTCACACTTGCTGATAAGTTGAAACTTAGAAGTTACAACTTAGTACTTACTTATGAATGGCAGCTTTTTAGCAACTTAAAAGGTAAAACGACTGATAGACCAACATTGCTCGCATTAAGTAAAAATGCTGTGACTGCTTCAACGAACACTTTGACACTGATCAAGGTACAGCCAAACCGTTTTGAATATGTCCAGTTGCCCAATTGCGCAAGGCGTGAATGAAATAAAGCAAACAAGTGCTAATTACAACCAACTTCGCGAAACCACAAGCCTGATGATGTGATAGCGGACTATGCTAGCTATTACTTTAACAAACTCTTCGCCGCAATGCGAACACAGTTTCAATGCGAGGAATCCACAAAACTAAATCATGAGTCCAATGCACCAACCACTTGGCCAATTCCCATGTGTTCCTTATTGCTGCTTAAAACGTCAGTTTAAACACAAACTCATACGGCTCACTCGCGAATGAAAAAATTTGAAGCCAAAATAGCTCAAAAACATGTTACCCTACTGCCCTCTAACGGAATAAAAAAAGTTGTTTGAATTTTATGAGGTTTCCTAAAATTTAACGTTTTTTTGTTTGACTGCAAGTCAGGTGTTCTGGGGTAATCCTTGTTTGTATTGATATTTTCGTTACTCACATTGAGGTTAACATCCTCCGATAATTTCAAGGTCCTTTCTGTTGACATTTAACAGTTATGAGCTTGTGAACATTTTCCTATTATTGACTTTTGACCCCAAAACACATGACTGCCACCCCCAAACTTTGTGAGACGCAAGTTTACGTCGAGGTTTATCATCCCCGAACACTTCAAGCGTCTAGCATCAGCGATTCAAATGCCCTAGACTGTGCAAGATTGGCAACACTTTTCGGTTTTTTTACCTTTGATCCCGAGTCACGTGACATAGAGCGTTCATAGTTGGTACACTGCAAGTACATACCAAGACACACCAACCCTATACATTTGAAGTTCTTGTGTGTTTTTAATCAACAGTTATAAGCCATTTAACAAATTTTGCTTGTTTGACCTTTGACCCCAAGTGACGACACGCAAAACTAATCACTGTTTGTCCTTTTATATCCTAAATGAGATGCATCTGCTACATAAACTTGAAGGTCCTACCAGTTGCCGTTCACAAGTTATTAGCGTTTGATCAGATTTTTTATAATTTTACTTGATTGACGTTTGACCTTGAACTTGTTGACCGCCACCCCCCAAAAGCTGTTAAGCACAAGTTCACATGGAGGTCTATCATACCTGAGAACTTCAAGTCTCCAACATCAGCGGTTCAAAAGCCTTAGGCTGCACAAAAATCTGTTGAGATTCGTTGATTTGACCTTTGACCCTAAGTGACGTCACAAACAGGTCATTGGTTTGCATATATTTGTTCCCCACATCAATATGCATATACTGTAAAACATTCAAGGTGCTACCTAATGTCATTCAAAAGTTATTAGGTTTTGGCAAATTTGTTTTTTTAACCTTTGACCTTTAACCTGACGACCGCCACCCCCCAAAAGCTGTTAGGCGTAAGTTCACACTGATATCTACCATCCCTGAACACTTTAAGCCTCTAGCATCAGCGGTTCAAAACCTTGGGCTGCGCAAGATTGGCAACACTTTTCGGTTTTTTGACCTTTCCCCTCGAGTCACGTGACACAGAACGTTTATAATTAATACACTGCAAGAACATATCAAGACACACCAACCCTGTTAATTAAAGTTCCTATGTGTTTTCAATCAATAGTTATACGCCAAACAACATATTTGCGTATTTGACTTTTGACCCCAAGTGACGTCACGCAAAACTAATCACTGTTGGTGCTTTTGTACCCTGGTTGAGATGCATCTGCTCCGTAAACTTGACGGTTCTACCAGTTTGCCATTCACAAGTTATTAGCGTTTGATCAAAATTTTTATCATTTTATTTGATTGACGTTTGACCTTTAACCTGTTGACTACCACCCCCCAAAAGCTGTTAGGCACAAGTTCACAAGAGGGTCTATCATCCCTGAGCATTTCAAGTCTCTAGCATTAGCGGTTTAAAAGCCTTAGGCTGCACAAAAATCTGTTAGGATTCGTTGATTTGACCTTTGACCCTAAGTGACGTCACAAACAGGTCATTGTTGTGCATATATTTGTTCCCCACATTGATATGCATATACTGTGAAAACTTGAAGGTCCTACTTGTAGTCATTCAAAAGTTATTAGGTTTTGGTAAACTTGGTTGTTTGACCTTTGATCTTTAACCTGACGACCGCCACCCCCCAAAAGTTGTTAGGACCCGCCATATTACGCCCAAGCGTGTAACGAGTGGCAGAGCCCACCTACGCGGCGTAGCGCTTGGGCTACACAGCTCCGAACAAACGTCGCAACGGTGGCGAGCCGTTGGCGACACTGTGACGATTTGGCCGACCACGCAATTGAACCTCACAACTCCCGCACCGATAGGGTGGGCTTAGCAACTGAGCTAATCGGCCGGCACAATGCTACACAAGTCTGCAGCAAAATCATCTTGTTTGTCTGACATTTCAAACAAGCTGGCAAATCTTGCAGTAGATTCAAACAATAAACGCCATGACTCTTCAAGGATTTGTGCAGCTCCAAGGACGACTGCATTCACACAAAACGAAATCAAATCATCGAGCTTGTGTTCGATTCTAAGTGCAAGAAATTGCGGCATAAAACTCACTTTTAAAGCAGCGATTACAGTGCTTAACAATCTGTGCAAAAATAATGGCTGCAATATTTCGCATAACACTTCGCCCAAAGTATTGCAGATAAATCAATTGAAGTCACACTTGTTGATAAGTTGAAACTTAGAAGTTACAACTTAGTACTTACCTATGAATGGCAGCTTTTTAGCAACTTAAAAAGTAAAACGACTGATAGACCAACATTGCTCGCATTAAGTAAAAATGCTGTGACTGCTTCAACAAAAAGTTTGACACTGATCAAGGTACAGCCAAACCGTTTTGAATATGTCCAGTTACCCAATTGCATAAGGCGTGAATGAAATAAAGCAAACAAGTGCTAATTACAACCAATTTCGCGAAACCACAAGCCTGATGATGTGATAGCGGACTATGCTAGCTATTACTTTAACAAACTCTTCGCCGCAATGCGAACACAGTTTCAATGCGAGGAATCCACAAAACTAAATCATGAGTCCAATGCACCAACCACTTGGCCAATTCCCATGTGCCCCTTATTGCTGCTTAAAACGTCAGTTTAACCACAAACTCATACAGCTCACTCACAAATGAAAAAGTTTTAAAGGAAAATAGCTCAAAAACATGTTACCCTACTGCCCTCTAACGGATTACATAAATTTGCTTGACTTTCATGAGGTTTCCTGAAATTTCACGTTTTTGCTTTTGACTCCAAGTCAGGCGCTCTGGAGTAACCCTTCATTATATTGATATTTTTGTTACCCACATTGAGATTAACATCCTCCGATAATTTGAAGGTCCTGGCTGTTGTCATTTAACAGTTATGAGCTTGTGAACATTTTCCTATTATTGACTTTTGACCCCAAACCACATGACTGCCACCCCCCGCAAGTTGTGAAACACAAGTTTACGTCGAGGTCTATCATCCCTGAACATTTCAAGTCTCTAGCATCAGCGGTTCAAATGCCCTAGACTGCGCAAGATTGGCAACATTTATCGGTTTTTTGACCTTTGATCCCGAGTCACGTGACGTAGAGCGTTCATAGTTGGTACACTGCAAGGACATATCAAAACAAACCAATCTTATTAATTTCAAATTCCTATGCGTTTTGACTCAATAGTTATACGCCAAACGACATATTTGCGTATTTGACCTTTGACCCCAAGTGACGTCACGCAAAACTAATTGTTGTTGGACGTTTTGCACCCTGGTTGAGATGCATCTGCTCCGTAAACTTGAAGGTCCTACCAGTTGTCGTTCACAAGTTATTAGCGTTTGATCAAACTTCTTGTCAATTCAATTGATTGCCGTTTGACCTTTAACCTGTTGACTGCCACCCCCCAAAAGCTGTTAGGCACAAGTTCACATGGAGGTCTATCATCCCTGGGAATTTCAAGTGTCTAGCATCAGCGGTTCAAAAGCCTTAGGCTGCACAAAAAAACTGCTGAGGTTCGTTGATTTGACCTGTGACTTTAAGTGACGTCACGAACAAATCATTATTGTGCACATTTCTGTTCCCCACATTGATATGCATATACTGTAAAAATTTGAAGGTCCTACCTGCAGTCATTCAAAAGTTATTAGATTTTGGTAAATTTGATTTTTTGACCTTTAACCTGACAATCGCCACCCCCCGCAAGTTGTTAGGCACAAGTTCCCAATAGGATCTACCATCCCTGAACATTTCAAGTCTCTAGCATCAGCGGTTCAAAAACCTTAGGCTGTGCAAGATTGGCAACACTTTTCGGTTTTTTGACCTTTGACCCCGAGTCACGTGACATGGAACATTTATAGTTGCTACACTGCAAGGACATATCAAGACACACCAACCCTATACATTTCAAGCTCCTTTGTGTTTTGAATCAATAGTTATATGCCAAACGACATATTTGCGTATTTGACCTTTGACCCCAAGTGACGACACGCAAAACTAATCACTGTTGGTGTTTTTGTACCCTGGTTGAAATGCATCTGCTCCGTAAACTTGACGGTTCTACCAGTTGCCATTCACAAGTTATTAGCGTTTAATCAAAATTTTTATCATTTCACTTGATTGACGTTTGACCTTTGACCTGTTGACCGCCACCCCCCAAAAGCTGTTAGGCACAAGTTCACATGGAGGTCTATCATCCCTGGGAATTTCAAGTCTCTAGCATCAGCGGTTCAAAAGCCTTAGGCTGCACAAAAATCTGTTGAGATTCGTTGATTTGACCTTTGATTCTAGGTGACGTCACGAACAGGTCATTATTGTGCATATATTTGTTCCCCACATTGATATGCATATACTGTGAAAATCTGAAGGTCCTACCTGTAATCATTCAAAAGTTATTAGGTTTTGGTAAATTTGGTTGTTTGACCTTTGATCTTTAACCTGACGACCGCCACCCCCCAAAAGTTGTTAGGCACATGATTTCAGTAAGATCTACCATCCCTGAGAATTTCAAGTCTCTAGCATCAGCGGTTCAAAAGCCTTAGGCTGCACAAAATTTGGTGTTGAAAAAAAAAAAAAAGAAAACTAGATGGCAGCTGCAAGCACCCGCTTATGGCTTCCCGATCAAACTTACTAGGGACCCAAGCGTCTAAGGGAACAGGTGATTGACTTCGCTTTTACAACTTAAAAAAACAACAAATCCTTGCAAAGTATGGGTGGGCATTATCACACATGAAGTAATTTGAATTTCCTGCAGCCTGTGCTCCAGAAACTTAATAATATTGTAACGACTTTTTACATTTCTGTAATACAGTCATCGAAATCTCAATAAAACTATTATCCTTAAATTTCTTCACGTGTACAGTGATGATGCTGCACAAAAACTCAAATCTTCATTATACTCGCGATATTACGCCCAAGCGTGTAACGAGTGGCGGAGCCCACCTACGCGGCGCAGCGCTTGGGCTACACAGCTCCGAACAAACGTCGCAACGCAACGGTGGCGAGCCGTTGGCGACACTGTGACGATTTGGCCGACCACGCAATTGAACCTCACACCTCCCGCACCGATAGGGTGGGCTTAGCAACTGAGCTAATCGGCCGGCACAATGCTACACAAGTCTGCAGCAAAATCATTTTGTTTGTCTGACATTTCCAACAAGCTGGCAAATCTTGCTGTAGATTCAAACAATAAACGCCATGATTCTTGAAGGATTTGTGCAGCTGCAAGGACGACTGCATTCACACCAAACGAAATCAAATAATGGAGCTTGTGCTCGTTTCTAAGGGCCAAGAAATCGCGGCATAAAATGGGATGTATTATTTTAATATATCAAAAAATGAAGTTACAAAGCAAAAATTACGAGATTTTGAATAAACAGAAATTACGAAAAAAGATCTACATTTACTTGCCATTAACATGTTTTTTATTCAGAAACTCATTAACAACAATTTATTCAAGAATTTTTTGAAAAGGATGGCATACACCGCATTAAAGCAGTTTGAATAAATATAAAAAAAGAATGTTTGACTTTTTCGTCCTTCTGCCGCTCTCAACTAGGGCTTATTTTAAGGGTAGGGCTTACATTAAAATCATCCTAAAAAATCACGCTAGGTTTTATTTTGCGGGTAGGTCTTATTATCGGGGAAACACGGCAATTACAACCAATTTCGCGAAACCACAAGCTTGATAATGTGATAGCGGATTATGCTAGCTATTACTCTAACAAACTCTTCGCCGCAATGCGAACACAGTTTCAATGCGAGGAATCCACAAAGCTAAGTCATGAGTCCAATGCACCAACCACTTGGCCAATTCCCATGTGCCCCTTATTGCTGCTTAAAACGTCAGTTTAACCACAAACTCATACGGCTCACTCACAAATGAAAAAGTTTTAAGCCAAAATAGCTCAAAAACATGTTACCCTACTGCCCTCTAACGGATTACATAAATTTGCTTGACTTTCATGAGGTTTCCTGAAATTTCACGTTTTTTACGTTTGACTCCAAGTCAGGCGCTCTGGAGTAACCCTTCATTATATTGATATTCTACCCACATTGAGATTAACATCCTCCGATAATTTGAAGGTCCTAGCTGTTGTCATTTAACAGTTATGAGCTTGTGAACATTTTCCTATTATTGACTTTTGACCCCAAACCACTTGACTGCCACCCCCCGCAAGTTGTGAGACACAAGTTTACGTCGAGGTCTATCATCCCTGAACATTTCAAGTCTCTAGCATCAGCGGTTGAAATGCCCTAGACTGCGCAAGATTGGCGACATTTATCGGTTTTTTGACCTTTGATCATGAGTCACGTGACATAGAGTGTTCATGGTTGGTACACTGCAAGGATATATCGAGACACACCAACCCTGTCAATTTCAAGTTCTTAGGTGTTTTGAATGAATAGTTATACGCCAAACGACATATTTGCGTATTTGAGCTTTGACCCCAAGTGACGTCACGCAAAACTAATCATTGCTGGTGTTTTTGTACTCTGGTTGAGATGCATCTGCTCTGTAAATTTGAAGGTCCTACCAGTGGCCATTCCCAAGTTATTAGCGTTTCATCAAACTTTTTGTCAATTTAATTGATTGACGTTTCACCTTTGACCTCTTGACTGTCACCCCCCAAAAGTTGTTAGGCACAAGATCACATGGAAGTCTATCATCCCTGGGATTTTCAAGTATCAGGCATCAGCGGTTCAAAAGCCTTAGGCTGCACAAAAATCTGTTGAGGTTCGTTGATTTGACCTTTGACCCTAAGTGACGTCACTATCAGGTCATTATTGTGCATATTTTTGTTCCCCACATTGATATGCATATACTGTGAAAATGTGAAGGTCCTACCTGTAGTCATTCAAAAGTTATTAGATTTTGGTAAATTTGGTTGTTTGACCTTTGATCTTTAACCTGACCACCGCCACCCCCCAAAAGTTGTTAGGCACAAGTTCCTAATAAGATCTACCATCCCTGAACATTTCAAGTCTCTAGGATCAGCGGTTCAAAAGCCTTAGGCTGCGCAATATTGGCAACACTTTTCGGTTTTTTTGACTTTTGACCCCGAGTCACGTGACATAGAACGTTTATAGTTGGTACACTGCAAGGACATATCAAGACACACCAACCCTATTAAATTCAAGTTCCTATGTGTTTTCCATCAATAGTTATTTGCCAAACGACATATTTGCGTATTTGACCTTTGACCCCAAGTGACGTCACGCAAAACTAATCACTGTTGGTGCTTTTGTACCCTCGTTGAGATGCATCTGCTCCGTAAACTTGAAGGTCCTACCAGTTGCCATTAACAAGTTATTAGCGTTTGATCAGATTTTTGATCATTTCACTTGATTGACGTTTGACCTTTAACCTTATGACCGCCACCCCCCAAAAGCTGTTAGGCACAAGTTCACATGGAGGTCTATTATCCCTGGGAATTTCAAGTGTCTAGCATCAGCGGTTCAAAAGCCTTAGGCTGCACAAAAATCTGTTAAGATTGGTTGATTTGACCTTTGACCCTAAGTGACGTTACCAACAGGTCATTGTTATGCATATAATTATTCCCCACATTGATATGCATATACTGTGAAATTTTGAAGGTCCTACCTGTAGTCATTCAAAAGTTATTAAGTTTTGGTAAATTTGGTTGTTTGACCTTTGATCTTTAACCTGACGACCGCCACCCCCCAAAAGTTGTTAGGCACAAGTTCCCAATAGGATCTACCATCCCTGAACATTTCAAGTCTCTAGCATTAGCGCTTCAAAAACCTTAGGCTGCGCAAGATTGGCAACATTTCCCAATTTTTTTGACCTTTGACCCCGAGTCACGTGACATAGAACGTTTATAGTTGGTACACTGCAAGGACATATCAAGACACACCAACCCTATTAATTTCAAGTTCCTATGTGTTTTCCATCAATAGTTATTGGCCAAACGACATATTTGCGTATTTGACCTTTGACCCCAAGTCACGTCACGCAAAACTAATCACTGTTGGTGCTTTTGTACCCTGGTTGAGATGCATCTGCTCCGTAAACTTGAAGGTCCTACCAGTTGCCATTCACAAGTTATTAGCGTTTGATCAGATTTTTGATCATTTTACTTCATTGACGTTTGACCTTTAACCTTATGACCGCCACCCCCGAAAAGCTGTTAGGCACAAGTTCACATGGAGGTCTATCATCCCTGGGAATTTCAAGTCTCTAGCATCAGCGGTTCAAAAGCCTTAGGCTGCACAAAAATCTGTTGAGATTCGTTGATTTCACCTTTGACTTTAAGTGACGTCACCAACAGGTCATTGTTATGCATATATTTGTTCCCCACATTATTATGCATATACTGTGAAAATTTGAAGGTCCTACTTGTAGTCATTCAAAAGATATTAGGTTTTGGTAAATTTGGTTTTTTGACCTTTGATCTTTAACCTGACGACCGCCACCCCCCAAAAGTTGTTAGGCACAAGTTCCCAATAAGATCTACCATCCCTGAGAATTTCAAGTCTCTAGCATCAGCGGTTCAAAAGCCTTAGGCTGCACAAAATTTGGTGTTGAAAAAAAAAAAAAAAAAAAAAAAAGAAAAAAAAAAAAAAGAATTTTTCGGAAACAAAATTTTTTTTTATCTAGAAAGTGGGGGGCTGCCGGGGAAAGTTAGGGCGACCAAGGTGTAGACCTAGGTGGGACACACATTTGAACTCTAGGTCACTTTTGAATTGGAAGAGTAGTTTAGCAGCTACAGCTGCTGGAAGTGTCAAAAAGTGCACAAATGGCCAAACAAAAGTAATATGGCTTCCCTTTTCGGGAAGCCATAAAAAAAAGAAAAACTAAATGGCAGCTGCAAGCACCCGCTTATGGCTTCCCGATTAAGCTTACTAGGGACCCAACGTCTAAGGGAACAGCAGAGCGACTTCGCTTTTACAACTTAAAAAAACAACAAATCCCTGCAAAGTATAGGTGGGCATTATCACACATGAAGTAATTTGAATTTCCTGCAGCCTGTGCTCCATAAACTTATTAATATTGTAACGACTTTTTACATTTCTGTAATACAGTCATCGAAATCTCAATAAAACTATTATCCTTAAATTTCTTCACGTGTACAGTGATGATGCTGCACAAAAACTCAAAACTTCATTATACTCCCGATATTACGCCCAAGCGTGTAACGAGTGGCGGAGCCCACCTACGCGGCGCAGCGCTTGGGCTACACAGCTCCGAACAAACGTCGCAACGCAACGGTGGCGAGCCGTTGGCGACGCTGTGACGATTTGGCCGACCAGGCAATTGAACCTCACAACTCCCGCACCGATAGGGTGGGCTTAGCAACTGAGCTAATCGGCCGGCACAATGCTACACAAGTCTGCAGCAAAATCATTTTGTTTGTCTGACATTTCAAACAAGCTGGCAAATCTTGCAGTAAATTCAAACAGTAAACGCCATGACTCTTGAAGAATTTGTGCAGCTGCAAAGACGACTGCATTCACACAAAACGAAATCAAATCATCGAGCTTGTGTTCGTTTTTAAGGGCCAAGAAATCGCGGCATAAAACTCACTTTTAAAGCAGCGATTACAGTGCTTAACAATCTGCGCAAAAATTAAAGGCTGCAATATTTCGCATAACACTTCGCACAAGGTATTGCAGATAAATCAATTGAAGTCACACTTGTTGATAAGTTGAAACTTAGAAGTTACAACTTAGTACTTACTTATGAATGGCAACTTTTTAGCAACTTAAAAGGTAAAACGACTGATAAACCAACATTGCTCGCATTAAGTAAAAGTGCTGTGACTGCTTCAACGAACACTTTGACACTAATCAAGGTACAGCCAAACCGTTTTGATTTTGTCCAGTTACCCAATTGCATAAGGCGTGAATGAAATAAAGCAAACAAGTGCTAATTACAACCAATTTCGCGAAACCACAAGCCTGATGATGTGATAGCGGACTATGCTAGCTATTATTTTAACAAAGTCTTCGCCGCAATGCGAACACAGTTTCAATGCGAGGAATCCACAAAGCTAAGTCATGAGTCCAATGCACCAACCACTTGGCCAATTCCCATGTGCCCCTTATTGCTGCTTAAAACGTCAGTTTAACCACAAACTCATACGGCTCACTAACAAATGAAAAAGTTTTAAAGGAAAATAGCTCAAAAACATGTTACCCTACTGCCCTCTAACGGATTATATAAATTTGCTTGACTTTCATGAGGTTTCCTGAAATTTTACGTTTTTGCTTTTGACTCCAAGTCAGGCGCTCTGGAGTAACCCTTCATTATATTGATATTTTTGTTACCCACATTGAGATTAACATCCTCCGATAATTTGAAGGTCCTAGCTGTTGTCATTTAACAGTTATGAGCTTGTGAACATTTTCCTATTATTGACTTTTGACCTCAAACCACTTGACTGCCACCCCCCGCAAGTTGTGAGACACAAGTTTACGTCGAGGTCTATCATCCCTGAACATTTCAAGCCTCTAGCATCAGCGGTTCAAATGCCCTAGACTGCGCAAGATTGGCAACATTTATCGGTTTTTTGACTTTTGATCCCAAGTTACGTGACATAGAGCGTTCATGGTTGGTACAGTGCAAGGATATATCAAGACACACCAATCCTATCAATTTCAAGTTCTTATATGTTTTCAATCAATAGTTATAGGCCAAACGACATATTTGCGTGTTTGACCTTTGACCCCAAGTGACGTCACGCAAAACTAATCATTGCTGGTGCTTTCGTACTCTCGTTGAGATGCATCTGCTCCGTAAATTTGAAGGTCCCACCAGCTGCCATTCACAAGTTATTAGCGTTTGATCAAACTGTAGCGTCGTTTAAGTAGTTCTTCATAAAACGGCATTTAATCCGATTTAGAATCGAACCGTGTGTTGTTAGCTATTTGACCTTTCTGTGACTCGCAAGTGAGTAGCCGACGAACGCTGCAAACGCGCAGCTGTAACTGGTTTAAAAACAATCTTATCTTTGTTTATTTTTTATATCAACTACTCAATTGCCTACTTGCTTGTGATTTTCAATCGTAGTTTGTATTTCCTGCTGTCAAGCAAAGCAAGCTTTTTGAGCGGGCAGTCGAGTTTGGTGACTGGAAGGACAGACGTATTATCTTGCCAGCTCTTCAATTTATATGAAATTTACTGTGTTAAGTTACAGGAGAAATCTTAATCGAAGTTTAATGCCAATTGCTACCAAAGTTAAGTTGAGAGTGGATTTGAGCCGCTGCTCCCTCTCCTATGTACTATAACGTGGCCACTGCCACAGACCTCTAGTAGTTAAACTTAAACTGCTAGACACAAATAACGTGGCCACTGCCACACCCTTAGTTAAGTTGGGCCACTGCCCCCTTCCGACGTGGCCACTGCCACACTGTTTGTTAATTAAGTTGATCCATTGCATAAATACTGATTCGAATATCTTTATCTATTTGGTTGTGACAAGGATTATTGCTTGCAAGAAGGAAAATTCTTTTGGTAAGTGTGAATTAGTTTATAATAGTGAGCGTAATTTGTCCTTTGGAATATTTATGTTTAATGTTTACTTAGAAAACCGTTACCGTTGCCGCGCCGTTGTTATCCGGAACTTTACTGCATCCGACTTGAATCAATATATTCAACTGCATGACAATCGTGTGACGCGTGTTCAATTCTGCAAGCGAGCAAGTTCTGTTACAAAGTTTTCAAAAGAATCACTCATCTCTAAATCTGAATTCATCCTCAATCCAAGTTTATTTCCTTATTGAAGAAGTTGCCATATACGGTAGGACTGAACTGTGTTAAAGCCGCAATTTGAGCTGCTTTCATATTCTTATCGGTCGACTTTGTTTAATTTGCTGACTCACTTTTGGGCAGAATTTAGTTTGCGCTATCGAATAACGCTGAAGTTTAATTGAAATATTGAGCGGTTGATCTAACACTTATTGCTTTGTTCATCTGTTTTGCATGTTTAAATTTTTATTGTAGTTTGTAACTGCTGTGATTGTAGGCTTAATGTCTCAGTGTAATAACGATCCCTGTAGTGCACTTGGAGTCGAACCTGAACCTTGTGTCCTTGACGCGGAAGACGCAGAAGGACACGTAGAGGACGCAATTAACGAATTACAAGACACCTTAGCTCAAAATTACCTCCGAGCCGAAAAATTAATGGCATTGCGTCGACCAAATACTGGCGAGTTAAGTGAAGTGTCGGCAAAAATTGACCAACTATACGTGCAGTTAATGGGGGCTCATATTAAGGCTAAAACGGACAGTAAAGTCGTTGCTGCGACATCCCAAAACAAGACTGAGTTGGATTCTCGCAAATTTGATTGGCTTAGTGCTAACATTGCTGGCACCTCAGTAGAGCAACCTTTGACTCTAGACCAAGCAGAGTCAAGTAGTTCTATTCCTAAACACACCAGGAGCATTTGCACGAAACGCCCTAAATCTTCAAGCTCTAAAGGTTCGCACTCTAGCTCTTCTACCACCATCAGTCTAAAGCGTGTAAATGCGGAAATTGAGTTCGAAACTGCCTTGTTGGAGGCCGAGCAGTTAAACGAGCGCTTAGAAGAACAAAGCGAAGAACGAAATTTACAAACACAGATTCAACAACGCGAAGCGCAGAGAAAAATCGAACTTGCTAGAAGAAAACGGGAAATCTTAAAAAAGTTTAGCTTACAACACTCCCGGCCCGGATCGATTAAGTCGAATCATAGTGGTAGGTCTACGTCTAAACGTAGTACAACTAAAGGACAGGTTCAGCCATCTGGCGAAGTCTCAAAGCAGGTTGGTATTGGTCATTGTCGCCCCGGAGGCATATCTGAAGGGGTTTTAGGTAGGAGCTGTTTGCACTCTGGAGGCTTAACCGAAAGAGTTTCGTCTTCTGTGTCTTTACCGACACCTGCTAAGGTCACTATTCAAATGCCTCAGGTAAGTAGTGGTCGATTTACACGACCTCAGTTGGTCGAAAGTCCTTCTTTATCTGCTGCAGCTCAACCTTTCGTGCCTACGGTAAGTATGGGTCGCACTAGGCCACTGCAACGACCATCGGTGGTCGAGAATCCAACCGTCTTAGAACCCTATCATGCATATGGTCATTATCCTTTGAACCACGAAGCGGTGCCGCATGACAAATTTCGAAGAACTGAAGTTGCGTCTTTGAACCCAACGCAACCTGGAGTCATGGCATATTCTGTTAACACTGTTCCCATTGTATCGCAGCACCCAAGTGGTCAAGAACAAAGGACGGCAATGAGTAATCAACCGCCTATTCAGGTAAGTGGCACGGTGATTCATCCCTCCGTTTTATCTACTAGCCCCCAAGAAGTCACACCTAGTAGATGTGAAGCTCCAGCATCCGTAGCTTATCCTACGCCTAAGCAAGAGGATAATTCTTTCTTTTTCAATGGCAATGTAAGGCACACGACTCGCACTCAGAGCACGCATCCTGCGGCGGAGGGTCAGACCCATGTTCACAGATACAGCTTACAGCCTGGAAATGAGTTGAGTTGTATGCCATATCCCGGTCAACAGTCGTCGTATGTTCCTGGACGACCGAGCTACGATAGTATGTTTCTTCCACGGCCGGAATTTCCCAAATATTCTGGCGACCCACTTGAGTACAGCTCATTTATTAATAATTTTGAGACTCACGTCGAGCCGCGGGTAAAAGATCAAAAAATGCTGTTTTGTCTCCTTACTCAGCACTGCGTAAACTCTGTGCGAGAGCGCATACAGCATCTGGAAGGAAAAGAACAGTGCTATCAGCTCGCTAAACAAAAACTCCTAAAGGAATACGGATCACCATGGATAGTGTCTGACGTCTGCGAACAAAAACTCAAGAGCTTTTCCTCGATCGTGTCTGGCGATTCAAAACAAATCAAACGGTTCGCAGAGCTTCTGGAAAAAACGTACAGCATAATGACTGGCATTAGCAACTTTGGCAGCCTAGATTCTCTAGATTCGCTGACTATGTTAGTCACTAAGCTACCGTACGAACTTCGCCGGCGATGGGTGAACAAGTCAGTCGAAATCCAATCCGTAACCGGATCTCTTGCTAAATTCAAACATTTTGTTGAGTTTGTGCAACGAGAGTCAGAGATAGTTAATTCGCTGTTCGGTCTGCGAAACTTGACCACAAAGTCTGATAAGTCGCGAGGAGGCAAAGTTAAAGTTTCTTCGTATGGCATTTCAACTACCCATAATTCTGCGAATTCACAGAAAGAACCTAATCCTTTGCTGAAAGTTGGAGTTTGCTGGTTTTGCAACAGAACCTCTCATAAATTCACCACATGCGAATTCTTTCTTGCCAAATCAGTAAAGGAACGTTCTTCTTTCGTCAAGAAACATAAACTTTGTCACAAATGCCTAAGCTCACGACACCGGACTCCGGATTGTAAGAAAACAAGAACCTGCAGTGTTGAAGAATGCAATGGCACCTTCCACCATACGCTCTTGCACTACTCGAACGAAGCCAAACAAAGGGACGAGCCTTTGCAGGAGAAGAGCACAGTCAGCACTCAGACCGGTCAAGAAAAAACAGTCGGATGTGCAGTCATGAGGCCAGACCCACATTCCAATTCTGACGTGTACTTGTGCGTCGTCCCTGTTGTAGTAAGTCACAACGGCAAAGAAGTTTGTACGTACGCGTTCTTGGACCAAGGGTCCACGCATAGGTTTTGCAGCAGTGACTTAGTCAATTCTTTGCAAATTGATGGGTCTTATAGTAACATCTCACTACAAACAATTAATGGCATAAAGAGGGACTGCTCAAGTACTGTGTGTGAATTGATCATATCAGACTTGGACAAAGAGAACTTATTTGTGCTGCCTAACGTATTTTCGGTGGATAAAATTCCGGTAAAGCCGAACAAAATTCGAAACAAAAACATTCTGGATATGCCTCATCTGCAAGACATTAGCTTTAAGGAACTTGGTGGAGCTGAAGTATCTGTTCTAATCGGAGCTGACGTTCCAGAAATGTTCTGCATAAGGAGCTACCGTAAGGGAACGCACGGTAGTCCAACGGCCATTGAGACCCCACTCGGTTGGTCTCTTCTTGGTCCTTCCTTATCTCCATCTTTTACAACCAACTGTAAAGTCAATTTCATTCGAAAACAAGAAGATGATCTTCATCAGTTGGTCAATACCTTATGGGATGCAGACTTCCAGCCAGGAACGGGCGTTCTTGATACGCCGAATTCAAGTGAAGATCGCAATGCTCTCCAGAGATTGACGACTTCTATAACAACCACCGACGATGGCCACTATCAGCTTCCATTACTTTGGAAAGAAGACTATCCGTCTTTGCCTAATAATCTTGAGATGGCCAAGCAAAGACTGTCTTCGCTAAAAAGAAGATTATAGAAGGATCCGTCTTTAAAAGCCAAATACACAGAGGTAGTAGAAAATTATGTGTCCAAAGGGCATACGCGTCGAATGAACTTTGATGGTGGTCAAAGGCAGTCTAAGATTTCATGGTATTTGCCGCACCATCCGGTGATAAACCCACACAAATCGAAAATCCGAGTGGTTTTTGACTGCGCAGCCAAGACGTGCAATACCTCTTTAAATGACAAACTGGTTCGAGGCCCTGACTTAATGAACAGTCTTATTGGCGTCTTAATTAGGTTTAGAAAGGAATTGGTTGTGCTTGTTGCTGACGTGGAACAAATGTTCCATCAAGTTAAAGTTCACCCTGAACACAGAGATGCATTACGCTTTTTATGGTGGCCCAACGGTGATTTGGACCAGGCCCCAGTCCCATATCAGATGACGGTTCATATTTTTGGAGCAAAGTCGTCACCGTGTTGCGTTAATTTTTGCCTTCGACAAACAGCCGTCGAATTTGGCCACCTTTTTGAGCCGGGTATATCTCAAATTGTTCAAGATAGTTTTTATGTGGACGATTGCCTGGTTTCCTTGCCCACAATTCAAGAGGCAATTTCAGCTCAAAGAGGTTTGCGGGAACTTCTTGCTAAGCGTGGATTTCGTCTCAGAAAGTGGATAACTAACAGCGAAGAAGTTTTACGGTGCATTCCAGAATCGGAACGAGCCACCATCAGTCAAGCTCACCCTTTAGATGAAACGACAAACGAGAGGCTTCTCGGAATGTTGTGGAAGCTAAAGGAGGATGCCTTTACCTTCACGGCTGATCTGCCCAAAAAAACCGTTGACTCGCCGAGGCATGCTATCAGCACTATCTAGCCTGTTTGACCCCTTGGGATTCGTATCTCCGGTGGTCTTGGAAGGCAAATTACTTTTGCAAGAATTATGCAAGCGAAAGGCAGATTGGGACGAACCAGTCACTCCTTCAGAAGCAAAACGATGGCTACAATGGATTAATTTTTTGCCATCGCTTAGTGGTCTTCTAATTCCACGATGTTTCAAGTCTTCTAACTTGGGGTGTGTAAAGCTCGTTGAAATACACAACTTTTCCGACGCCTCATCTTATGCTTACGGAGCTTGTTCGTACTTAAGATTCTTGAGTGACAGCGGTGCCAACCATAGCACATTTGTTATCGGCAAAGCACGTCTTGCTCCGATTAAAGCTGTCACTATTCCAAGGCTCGAACTGACGGCGGCAGTATTGGCTGTAAGGCTGAATAACATTATTAAGCGAGAGATGGGAACAGAATTTCAATGTGTTTCTAAGTTCTGGACCGACTCCACCGTGGTACTGCATTCAGTACAAAATAAAACAAAACGCTTTCCACCGCTTGTAGCTAACAGGTTGGCTGTCATCGAGCGGGACAGCGATACCTCACAGTGGCATTATATTCCCTCAAAGCTGAACCCAGCTGATATCGCCTCCAGAGGAATATCCGTTGATGATATCGGAAAGCTGCAAACATGGCTCGGTGGTCCGGAATTTTTGTTAGAACCTCAGGCTGATCCTAGCTGGGAAGAGCCTCAAAATCCCATCAAATTACCTCCAGAATTCTTGCCCACTCAAAAGAAAGAAAGTTATGCATGCATTACCATTGATTCCGGAAATGCGATCGACGAACTCATAGAGCGATGTTCATCCCTGCATAAACTTAAAGTTCTCGTTGCATGGGTTTTGAGATTTAAAACCTATGTGCAGAATCGCCTACGAAAGGTAAACTTCATATGTTCTAATCGACTTTCGGCAGAGGAACTCCGAAATGCAGAGACTGCTTTAATTCAGTATCTTCAACACCAGCACTTTCCTATGTTTTTTCGAGATCAAGGCAGCAAGCCACATGCTAAATCCATACCGCGCTCTCTGAAAAAACTCCATCCAAAGGTTATTGATGGGGTTTTGCGTGTTGGTGGCCGGTTAAATCAAACTCCATTCGAGTTTGACTTTAAACACCCTATAATTCTTCCCCAGCACACCCATTTTACTAATCTCCTAATTCAGCAGCATCATGCTGAAGTTGGGCATTCGGGTGCAAGCCACACATGGACATCACTTCGAAGAAGGTATTGGGTAATCAAGGGAGGAGCAGCAGTGCGCAAATGCATTGGACAATGCGTTATGTGTAAGAAAAGAAATTCTGCTGTGGGCGAACAGCTCATGGCCGACCTACCTCCTTGTCGACTGCAAGTTGATAAGCCTCCGTTTTCTTGTACTGGTGTGGATTATCTCGGTCCACTTCCGGTAAAGCAAGGGCGTAGCACTGTAAAACGCTACGTGTGCGTTTTTACGTGCATGACCATGCGCGCAGTGCACTTAGAAGTTGCGCACTCGCTGGACACAACCTCCTTCATTAATGCACTAAAGCGTTTCATCGCCAGAAGAGGAAGACCGAGGCAAGTATATAGTGACAATGGAACCAACTTCGTAGGCGCCGAGAAAGTGTTGAGGGACGCATTGCAAGCGTTTAATTCTAATAAGATTCACACCACCTGTTTACAGCAAAATATTGAATGGCATTTTAATCCGCCGGCTGCGAGTCATATGGGAGGTGCCTGGGAGCGGATGATCCGTTCCATCCGCAGGATACTTCGCAGTATTTTAGGGAGCCAGTCTCTTAATGACGAGAATTTTCTGACGCTCATGGCAGAAATAGAGTCGATAATCAACTCAAGACCCCTCGTTCCGGTTTCGTTTGTCGACTCTAGTCAAGAACCATTGACTCCAAATCACCTCCTTCTTCTGCATGAAAGCCCGAACTTGCCACCAGGTGTTTTTTTGCCAGACGATTGCTATTCACGTAGGCGATGGGCCCAAGTTCAATACCTTGCAAACCAATTTTGGCGCCGCTGGCAAAATGAATTTGTCCCTAATCTATTGCAGAGACAAAAATGGTTCGAAGTTAAGAAAAACCTGCAAGTTAACGACATTGTTCTTGTTGTTGAGGATACGCAGCAGCGATCGAAATGGGTAATGGGGCGAGTTTTGGAAACGCTTCCGGACCGAACTGGCTTGGTTCGCACAGTGTTGGTCAAGACGCAAGCTAACGTGATTAAACGGCCTATTACCAAGCTCTGTCCCATCCTTACTTCGACTGATTTGTAAGTTGTGATCACGTGGTCACCTCAGCCCTCTGTTTTCTCACGATTTGTCATTTAAACTACTACAGGATGAAATGTTATGACTTACTTAAGTTGCGATAAATATTTATGGTCTGTTAACGACGCTTATTTATGTTTAGAAATGCTCACTTAATGCCCATTTCGGGGGGGAGTGTAGTGTCGTTTAAGTAGTTCTTCATAAAACGGCATTTAATCCGATTTAGAATCGAACCGTGTGTTGTTAGCTATTTGACCTTTCTGTGACTCGCAAGTGAGTAGCCGACGAACGCTGCAAACGCGCAGCTGTAACTGGTTTAAAAACAATCTTATCTTTGTTTATTTTTTATATCAACTACTCAATTGCCTACTTGCTTGTGATTTTCAATCGTAATTTGTATTTCCTGCTGTCAAGCAAAGCAAGCTTTTTGAGCGGGCAGTCGAGTTTGGTGACTGGAAGGACAGACGTATTATCTTGCCAGCTCTTCAATTTATATGAAATTTACTGTGTTAAGTTACAGGAGAAATCTTAATCGAAGTTTAATGCCAATTGCTACCAAAGTTAAGTTGAGAGTGGATTTGAGCCGCTGCTCCCTCTCCTATGTACTATAACGTGGCCACTGCCACAGACCTCTAGTAGTTAAACTTAAACTGCTAGACACAAATAACGTGGCCACTGCCACACCCTTAGTTAAGTTGGGCCACTGCCCCCTTCCGACGTGGCCACTGCCACACTGTTTGTTAATTAAGTTGATCCATTGCATAAATACTGATTCGAATATCTTTATCTATTTGGTTGTGACAAGGATTATTGCTTGCAAGAAGGAAAATTCTTTTGGTAAGTGTGAATTAGTTTATAATAGTGAGCGTAATTTGTCCTTTGGAATATTTATGTTTAATGTTTACTTAGAAAACCGTTACCGTTGCCGCGCCGTTGTTATCCGGAACTTTACTGCATCCGACTTGAATCAATATATTCAACTGCATGACAATCGTGTGACGCGTGTTCAATTCTGCAAGCGAGCAAGTTCTGTTACACAAACTATTTGTCAATTTACTTGATTGACGTTTGACCTTTAACCTGTTGACCGCCACCCCCCAAAAGCTGTTAGGCACAAGTTCACATGGAGGTCTATCATCCCTGGGAATTTCAAGTCTCTAGCATCAGCGGTTCAAAAGCCTTAGCCTGCACAAAAAAACTGCTGAGGTTCGTTGATTTGACCTTTGACCCTAAGTGACGTCACGAACAGGTCATTATTGTGCATATTTCTGTTCCCCACATTGATATGCAAATACTGTGAAAATGTAAAGGTCCTACCTGTATAGTCATTCAAAAATTATTCGATTTTGGTAAATTTGGTTGTTTGACTTTTGACCTTTAACCTGACGACCGCCACCCCCCGCAAGTTGTTAGGCACAAGTTCCCAAAAAGATCTACCATTTCTGAACATTTCAAGTCTCTAGCATCAGCGGTTCAAAAAGCTTAGGCTGCACAAGATTGGCAACACTTTTCGGTTTTTTTGACCTTTGACCCCGATTCACTTGACATAGAACGTTTATTGTTGGTACACCGCAAGGACATATCAAGACACACCAACCCTATACATTTCAAGTTCCTATGTGTTTTCTATCAGAAATTATACGCCAAACGACATATTTGCGTATTTGACCTTTGACCCCAAGTGACGTCACGCAAAACTAATCACTGTTGGTGCTTTTGTACCCTGGTTGAGATGCATCTGCTCCGTAAACTTGAAGGTCGCACCAGCTGCCATTCACAAGTTATTAGCGTTTGATCAGATTTTTGATCATTTTACTTGATTGACGTTTGACCTTTGACCTGTTGACCGCCACTCCCCAAAAGCTGTTAGGCACAAGTTCACATGGAGGTCTATCATCCGTGACAATTTCAAGTCTCTAGCATCAGCGGTTCAAAAGCCTTAGGCTGCACAAAAATCTGTTAAGATTCGTTGATTTCACCTTTGACTTTAAGTGACGTCACCAACAGGTCATTGTTATGCATATATTTGTTCTCCACATTGATATGCATATACTGTGAAATTTTGAAGGTCCTACCTGCAGTCATTCAAAAGTTATTAGGTTTTGGTAAACTTGGTTGTTTGACCTTTGACCTTTAACCTGACGACCGCCACCCCCCAAAAGTTGTTAGGCACAAGTTCCCAATAAGATCTACCATCCCTGAGAATTTCAAGTCTCTAGCATCAGCGGTTCAAAAACCTTAGGCTGCACAAAATTTGGTGTTGAAAAAAAATCAATCAATCAATTTTCTGGACCCGCTTATCCTTGGGGGGTCGCGGGGGCAGCAGCTCAAGTTGGAGCCTCCAAGCATCTCGATCCTCTGCAACAAAGGATAGATGCTCTGCTGGGATGCCAAGGCGAGACCAACTAAGATCTTCTACGCAATTTCGCCATCGAGTTCTGGGACGGCCTCTACGCCTTCGACCAATCGGTGTTGAACAGAGCAGTTTTTTGGCTGTTCTTTCCTGGGGCATTCGTGCCACATGTCCATACCAACGCAGTTGCGATCTTTCTAGTCGGAGAAGCAGCGATTCGATGTTTAGAGATTCACGAATATCTGCACTTTTAACCTTGTCCAACAAGATCAAACCGCTAATTCTTCGCAAGAATCCCATTTCGGCTGCTTGAACTCGAGACCTCACTTTCTCATTCATGATCCAACACTCATGGCCATAAGTCAAAATAGGAACATAGACCGATCTGAAAATGGATAGCTTTGCCTTGGTGCAAAGCTCCCGTTTCAGTATCACAGATCGGTGGAGCTGGCGCATTACTGCACTTGCTTTTCCGATGCGGATATCCAATTCGCTATTTTGTCTGCCGTCACTTGTGAATGAGACGCCGAGGTACTTGAATTTCTCTGACTGTTTTAGTGGTACTCCATCAATTTGGAGAGAGCACTGCTTTGGTTGTCTGGACAGGCACATGGTTTCTAATTTTGTTGTACTGATTTTCATTCCGGCAACAGAGCATGCATCCGAAAACCTGTCAAGAGCTTGCTGGAGACCATTTTGGGTAGAGTCGAGTAGCACGAGATCATCTGCAAATAACAGACGTTGTACAGTGCATTCACCGATCTTTACTCCGCCACAAGACTCACTGTTCTTAACTATTCTATCCATATAAATAAGGAACAGAATAGGTGAAAGAGAGCAGCCTTGCCGTAGTCCCACACTTACTCTGAAAGGTTTCGTCGTTGCACTGTTAACACGAACACAGATCTCGGAATGTATGTACAGCGACTTAATGGCAGTTAGTAACTGGCCATCAATGCCATACTGCAACAGCACCGCCCAAAGCTTGTCTCTAGGAATGCGATCATATGCTTTTTCAAGATCAACAAAACATGCATTGACCTCTTTTGCATATTCCCACGACTTCTCAAAGATTTGCTGCAAGGCAAAGATCTGATCCCTTGTGCTTCGGCCAAAACGAAAGCCACACTGAGCATCTGTTAGCTTAGGCTCGACTATTTCACGGCATTTCTTTTCAAGGCATTTGGCATAGACCTTACCCGGGACACTGATGAGAGATATGCCCCTATAATTGGTGCATTTTCTCTTGTCTCCTTTCTTGTGGATAGGTATTATCACACTAGTTTGCCATTGCTTTGGTGCTTGCCCAGTACTACACGCCACCTTACAAACACGAGTCAGCCAACGAACACCATGTATGTTCATTGCTTTTAACATTTCAGGTCTGATATCATCCTCACCAGGTGCTTTTCCAGTTTTCAATGATTTGATTACTGCATTCACATCTGCTTCGGTTATCTGCATATCTTCCCCAACCTGTTCTTCGTGAATTTGTATCGGTGTAGCATCAACTGGGTTTAAAAGATCACTAAAGTACTCTCTCCACCGATTCAAAATAGCATCTTGATCTTTCAGAGTCACACCATTTGAATCTTCGATAAAGAGAGCGGCTCGAGATCTTTTTCCACGCAAACGGCGAATGGTCTGCCAGAACACTTTGTTTGCCGTTTTGAAATCATCGTCTAACCTTTCTCCAAATTCCTTCCAGGCCCTTTCCTTAGACAGTTTAACTTTTGTGGCTGCCGTCTTACGTGCTTCAGAGTACTGCGAACGAAGTTCAAGTGATGACTAGGGCGATTTTTTTGTGACCTAAAAAACTTTAAAATGTGACTTTATTTTTACAAAAATGTGACTTTATGTGACTTTATTTTGAAGAAGAACAGAAAACGAAAAATAAGAGCAGTTTATACTAAAAAGCAATAAAACAGTCTCAATTGGTGCTCAAATTATAGTGCACGCACATATAGTGCTTGACATTCTTCGGTAAAAAGTTTCTGTCTTTGGCAAGTAGTTTCTTAAGCATGGAGAAACTGCGTTCAACGGCAGCCGTAGTTGGTTGGCATCTTTGGAGCAAGCCATACACAGCGGGAGCAACTTCTTGACGACTCATCTTAATTATGTCCATCATATCATTTTTTTTCAATCTCTTTTCGATGTAGGGCATAATGCCACAGCTGTCGTCACCAAATTCAAGATTAGTAATGTCATCGTGGGCCTCTTGAATAGTGTATTTTCTTTGCTCCATCTTTGAGACTAATCCAGCTAAGCAATTGTACTCTGTTCTGACTTTCATTAAATCTCGAGATAAACCTTCGGCACATACACTGTTCTTTACTCTTTCAACTAATAGACCGGTCCCTTCAAATCCACTTACAATGCTTTGTACAGCAGGAAGGTTTTCAGCATAGTAAAAAGCTGCTTGCAGCCAACTCGCCCACCTTGTTACAACAGGTTGTGGTGGCTTTCCTATATCTTCGAATAATGCCTGTCGAGTCTTATTCTTAACGGTTGCTGCTTTGACACAAGCAATGAGATTGTCTACAGCTGGATACTTGGCTCTAACTCGCAGTGCACAATTATGAAGAAGATGGGCTACACATGTGACATGGAAAAGTTGCGGATATAGGTTCTTCAACGTATGTCCTGCAGCTTCCATATATCTGGCTGCATCAGTCAAAAGTAAGCAAAAATACATTCTGGAAACATTTAAGAAGTGCAATACGTCATCTATTTCTTGGCAAATGGCCTGCGCAGTTGGAGGTCCTGAAAGGACTTTGCAGGCTACTAAATAGGTTTTTTCAGGCTTGTCCAGTAAACCAACAAGAATATTCAAGTATTTACTTCCACATATGTCGCTTTCATCTGCCACCAAGAAAATTCTCTGCTCTTGTATCAAATTCTTCACTTTCTCAATTTCCGCTTCTCCCATTTCCTCTACTTTCTGCCGACATGATGTCTCAGACGGTAATTTCTTTCCCAGATCTTTAAAAAGCTGTCGTAACTCATTGTTTTGTAACTTTTTTAGCGGTATATCAGCTGCCAAAAAAGCTCTGGTGACATTGTAAGTGAAATCTTTGGAGGGGATGCCAATAAAAGTCTGAGCCGGTTGTGAAGTTGAGGATGAGGAGGAAGGCAGCCCTTTTTGATGTTTTGCAGATTGCCTGTGTCTATCAACTTTGTATTGCTTGTCGCACTGAACCACACAACTACAAATATTACAGAATAGGTCTGGGGTTGGCGTTTTGATAAACTCGGTGGGGAATTTTGCGATCATGCTGTTGATTTTTGTTAGAGCTGAAGATTTTATCTTAGGCATGAGGCTGAATGTACTGTAGCTGTATATGACAATTATTTTCTAAAAATAGCTGAAATTAGTTAGCTGCAATGGCTAAGCTGTTACCTTACATTAGTACATAGAACTATAGTCTTACAAAATCGTCCTCTCTATATTTTCAAGAAACTCATGTAATGCAGTCACTTCACGCACACCTTGAGGGTACTATAATTTGCTTTTATATCCTGCCGGATCTCTTCATTACCGGTACCCAACAAGATGTTCTTTTCCTTACGGTATTTTGTTCTGATTGCTTTATAATTGTGACGCAAACATTAATCAATAGCAATAAGCATTTTTTGAAGATTCAAAATAATGACATCACAAATGTGTTTATATGCATTGTTAGAAGATAAAACGCTTTGTGGGCTTTATATTTAGTAAGCAGATCGTAAATTTATTCCAATTGTAGCAATGAATGATAAAATTAGGCAAAAAGTAGCACAAAAACGAATGTTACTTAAAAAATAAAATGTTACCTAAAAATGGGAAATGGAACTTTTTGTGACCTTTTAACTTCTTAAATACTGACCCTACATCTGCGAAATTTTGTTTCCACGCTTTTCACGTTAATTGAAGCCAGCAAAAAAAATGGAACTTTTGTGACAAAAAATCACCCTAGTGATGACTTATTTGCAAGCCAGGCCTTATAGGCCACTTTTTTCGCACGAATAGCTTCTTTAACTTCTTGGTTCCACCAAGGAGTTCTTTTCTCGCTACTCTTCGTCCCTCCAACACGCTTACGTCCACAACAGTTAGTAGCGGACGTAACGACTGCTGTTCGAAACAAACACCACTCAGTTTCAATGTCTTCAGTAGAGGTCGGAAGTTCTTTGAACTTAGATGCAATGTTGTCTGCAAATGCAGTTCGTACCTCTTTGTCAGCCAATGATTCCCATTTGATTCGATAAGTTTCTCGTGGTCGAAAAGTCTTTCGTTTTTTCAAGGGTTTCAAAGCTTTCAAAGTGCAGACAACTAGGTGGTGATCAGTTGACAACTCAGCCCCTCTTTTAACACGGACATCAGACACGGTAGAAAACAAGTCCGCCGAAACGATACAAAAATCAATCAGGGAGCGTTGTCCCAGAGAGTCTCTGTACCAGGTGTACTTATGAATTCTTTTGTGCTGAAAAAATGTGTTCATTATGCACAGCCCATTGGTGGCACAGAACTGCAATAAACACCTTCCGTTCTTGTTAATGTCAGGGTCACCATGTTGCCCAATAACACCTTTCCAGGTTGCATTGTCGATGCCCACATGTGCATTGAAATCGCCCAAAAGGACAAGGGATTCTGATGAAGTTGCTTTTCCCAATGCAACCTCAACTTCCTCCAGAAAGGTTTCGTACTGTGATTCTATGTTAGGTGCGTACACCTGCAAGATACACAGAGATCGCTCCTGCAGCCTTAGCTTTAGAAGACAAACCCTTCCTCCTAGTGGTACCCAGTCAACGACACATTCAGCTATGTTGGGGCTCACAAGTAAGCCAACACCAGCTTGAGCAGACATTGCTGCATCAACACCTGAGTAGAAAATTTTCCACCCATCGTTCAACTCGACAGTTCCAGAACCCCGGCGCTTTGTTGATGAAATTCCCACAACATCAAGGCGATACTGTTGGGCTTCGCAAACAAGCTCCTGCTCTTTTCCTGTCAGTGACGAAACGTTCCAGTTCCCGATAGCTAGATCCCGGCAGTTTGGTCCAACTCGAGTACGTTTTCTGTGCGCTGCCCCCATTTGCCTCCCCAAACGCTTAGCGACTGCGTTGGTGGGTTTCCGGTGACGGTCAGCTTGTGGGGGAGACTGTAGCTTATTTTTCGAACGAGTCCCTCTGCCTAAAACTCGAACGCGGACCTTTTTATCCTGCGCGCCGTCCGATGCAGCATGAATATTGTTATTACAACTTTCCATTTAGCTACAGCATTGGATTGCTACTTGGTCTGTTTCTCTCCGTCGACCTTACCGCCATGGGTGACCCTGATGGAAGTGATTAAACACTACCGACGGCGTTGCTCTAAGGATCATTGAAAACTCAAACCTCCCCACCACGTTAAGGTGGCAATCCATAGGAGAGGGTTGAAAAAAAAAAAAGAAAAAAAAAAAAGAAAAACTAAATGGCAGCTGCAAGCACCCGCTTATGGCTTCCCGATCAAGCTTACTAGGGACCCAACGTCTAAGGGAACAGCAGAGCGACTTCGCTTTTACAACTTAAAAAAACAACAAATCCCTGCAAAGTATAGGTGGGCATTATCACACATGAAGTAAGTTGAATTTCCTGCCGCCTGTGCTCCATAAACTTAATAATATTGTAACGACTTTTTACATTTCTGTAATACAGTCATCGAAATCTCAATAAAACTATTATCCTTAAATTTCTTCACGTGTACAGTGATGATGCTGCACAAAAACTCAAAACTTCATTATACTCCCGATATTACGCCCAAGCGTGTAACGAGTGGCGGAGCCCACCTACGCGGCGCAGCGCTTGGGCTACACAGCTCCGAACAAACGTCGCAACGCAACGGTGGCGAGCCGTTGGCGACACTGTGACGATTTGGCCGACCAGGCAATTGAACCTCACAACTCCCGCACCGATAAGGTGGGCTTAGCAACTGAGCTAATCGGCCGGCACAATGCTACACAAGTCTGCAGCAAAATCATTTTGTTTGTCTGACATTTCAAACAAGCTGGCAAGTCTTGCAGTAAATTCAAACAATAAACGCCATGACTCTTGAAGAATTTGTGCAGCTGCAAGGACGACTGCATTCACACAAAACGAAATCAAATCATCGAGCTTGTGTTCGTTTTTAAGGGCCAAGAAATCGCGGCATAAAACTCACTTTTAAAGCAGCGATTACAGTGCTTAACAATCTGCGCAAAACTCAAAGGCTGCAATATTTCGCATAACACTTCGCTCAAAGTATTGCAGATAAATCAATTGAAGTCACACTTGTTGATAAGTTGAAACTTAGAAGTTACAATTTAGTACTTACTTATGAATGGCAGCTTTTTAGCAACTCAAAAAGTAAAACGACTGATAGACCAACATTGCTCGCATTAAATACAAGGGCTGTGACTGCTTCAACGAACACTTTGACACTGATCAAGGTACAGCCAAACCGTTTTGATTTTGTCCAGTTACCCAATTGCGCAAGGCGTGAATGAAATAAAGCAAACAAGTGCTAATTACAACCAACTTCGCGAAACCACAAGCCTGATGATGTGATAGCGGACTATGCTAGCTATTACTTTAACAAAGTTTTCGCCACAATGCGAACACAGTTTCAATGCGAGGAATCCACAAAGCCAAGTCATGAGTCCAATGCACCAACCACTTGGCCAATTCCCATGTGCTCCTTATTGCTGCTTAAAACGTCAGTTTAAACACAAACTCATACGGCTCACTAACAAATGAAAAAGTTTTAAAGGAAAATAGCTCAAAAACATGTTACCCTACTGCCCTCTAACGGATTACATAAATTTGCTTGACTTTCATGAGGTTTCCTGAAATTTCACGTTTTTGCTTTTGACTTCAAGTCAGGCGCTCTGGAGTAACCCTTCATTATATTGATATTTTTGTTACCCACATTAAGATTAACATCCTCTGACAATTTGAAGGTCCTAGCTGTTGCCATTTAACAGTTATGAGCTTGTGAACATTTTCCTATTATTGACGTTTGACCCCAAACCACATGACTGCCACCCCCCGCAAGTTGTGAGACACAAGTTTACGTCGAGGTCTATCATCCCTGAACATTTCAAGCCTCTAGCATCAGCGGTTCAAATGCCCTAGACTGCGCAAGATTGGCAACATTTATCAGTTTTTTGACTTTTGATCCCGAGTCACGTGACGTAGAGCGTTCATAGTTGGTACAGTGCAAGGACATATCAAGACACACCAACCTTATTAATTTCAAGTTCCTATGCGTTTTGACTCAATAGTTATATGCCAAACGACATATTTGCGTATTTGACCTTTGACCCCAAGTGACGTCACGCAAAACTAATCACTGTTGGTGCTTTTGTACCCTGGTTGAGATGCATCTGCTCCGTAAACTTGAAGGTCCTACCAGCTGCCGTTCACAAGTTATTAGCGTTTGATCAAACTTCTCGTCAATTTAATTGATTGACGTTTGACCTTTAACCTTATGACCGCCACTCCCCAAAAGCTGTTAGGCACAAGTTCACATGGAGGTCTATCATCCCTGAGCATTTTAAGTCTCTAGCATCAGCGGTTCAAAAGCCTTAGGCTGCACAAAAATCTGTTGAGATTCGTCGATTTGACCTTTGACTTTAAGTGACGTCACCAACAGGTCATTGTTATGCATATATTTGTTCCCCACATTGATATGCATATACTGTGAAATTTTGAAGGTCCTACCTGCAGTCATTCAAAAGTTATTAGGTTTTGGTAAACTTGGTTGTTTGACCTTTGATCTTTAACCTGACGACCGCCACCCCCCAAAAGTTGTTAGGCACAAGTTCCCAATAAGATCTACCATCCCTGAGAATTTCAAGTCTCTAGCATCAGCGGTTCAAAAGCCTTAGGCTGCACAAACTTTGGTGTTGAAAAAAAAAAAGAAAGAAATAAAAAAAAAAACTTGATGGCAGCTGCAAGCACCCGCTTATGGCTTCCCGATCAAGCTTACTAGGGACCCAAACGTCTAAGCGAACAGCAGAGCGACTTCGCTTTTACAACTTAAAAAAACAACAAATCCCTGCAAAGCATAGGTGGGCAATATCACGAATGAACTGAGTATAATTTGCTGCCGCCTGTGCTCCATAAACTTAATAATATTGTAACGACTTTTTACATTTCTGTAATACAGTCATCGAAATCTCAATAAAACTATTATCCTTAAATTTCTTCACGTGTACAGTGATGATGCTGCACAAAACCTCAAATCTTCATTATACTCGCGATATTACGCCCAAGCGTGTAACGAGTGGCGGAGCCCACCTACGCGGCGCAGCGCTTGGGCTACACAGCTCTGAACAAACGTCGCAACGCAACGGTGGCGAGCCGTTGGCGACACTGTGACGATTTGGCCGATTAGGCAATTGAACCTCACACCTCCCGCACCGATAAGGTGGGCTTAGCAACTGAGCTAATCGGCCGGCACAATGCTACACAAGTCTGCAGCAAAATCATTTTGTTTGTCAGACATTTCCAACAAGCTGGCAAGTCTTGCAGTAGATTCAAACAATAAACGCCATGATTCTTGAAGGATTTGTGCAGCTGCAAGGACGACTGCATTCACACAAAACGAAATTAAACTAGATGGCAGCTGCAAGCACCCGCTTATGGCTTCCCGATCAAGCTTACTAGGGACCCAACGTCTAAGGGAACAGCAGAGCGACTTCGCTTTTACAACTTAAAAAAACAACAAATCCCTGCAAAGTATAGGTGGGCATTATCACCCATGAACTAAGTTTAATTTCCTGCAGCCTGTGCTCCATAAACTTATTAATATTGTAACGACTTTTTACATTTCTGTAATACAGTCATCGAAATCTCAATAAAACTATTATCCTTAAATTTCTTCACGTGTACAGTGATAATGCTGCACAAAAACTCAAAACTTCATTATACTCGCGATATTACGCCCAAGCGTGTAACGAGTGGCGGAGCCCACCTACGCGGCGCAGCGCTTGGGCCACACAGCTTCGAACAAACGTCGCATCGCAACGGTGGCGAGCCGTTGGCGACACTGTGACGATTTGGCCGACCAGGCAATTGAACCTCACAACTCCCGCACCGATAGGGTGGGCTTAGCAACTGAGCTAATCGGCCGGCACAATGCTACACAAGTCTGCAGCAAAATCATTTTGTTTGTCTGACATTTCAAACAAGCTGGCAAGTCTTGCAGTAAATTCAAACAATAAACGCCATGACTCTTGAAGAATTTGTGCAGCTGCAAGGACGACTGCATTCACACAAAACGAAATCAAATCATCGAGCTTGTGTTCGTTTTTAAGGGCCAAGAAATCGCGGCATAAAACTCACTTTTAAAGCAGCGATTACAGTGCTTAACAATCTGCGCAAAACTCAAAGGCTGCAATATTTCGCATAACACTTCGCTCAAAGTATTGCAGATAAATCAATTGAAGTCACACTTGTTGATAAGTTGAAACTTAGAAGTTACAATTTAGTACTTACTTATGAATGGCAGCTTTTTAGCAACTCAAAAAGTAAAACGACTGATAGACCAACATTGCTCGCATTAAATACAAGGGCTGTGACTGCTTCAACGAACACTTTGACACTGATCAAGGTACAGCCAAACCGTTTTGATTTTGTCCAGTTACCCAATTGCGCAAGGCGTGAATGAAATAAAGCAAACAAGTGCTAATTACAACCAACTTCGCGAAACCACAAGCCTGATGATGTGATAGCGGACTATGCTAGCTATTACTGTAACAAAGTTTTCGCCACAATGCGAACACAGTTTCAATGCGAGGAATCCACAAAGCCAAGTCATGAGTCCAATGCACCAACCACTTGGCCAATTCCCATGTGCTCCTTATTGCTGCTTAAAACGTCAGTTTAAACACAAACTCATACGGCTCACTAACAAATGAAAAAGTTTTAAAGGAAAATAGCTCAAAAACATGTTACCCTACTGCCCTCTAACGGATTACATAAATTTGCTTGACTTTCATGAGGTTTCCTGAAATTTCACGTTTTTGCTTTTGACTCCAAGTCAGGCGCTCTGGAGTAACCCTTCATTATATTGATATTTTTGTTACCCACATTAAGATTAACATCCTCTGACAATTTGAAGGTCCTAGCTGTTGCCATTTAACAGTTATGAGCTTGTGAACATTTTCCTATTATTGACGTTTGACCCCAAACCACATGACTGCCACCCCCCGCAAGTTGTGAGACACAAGTTTACGTCGAGGTCTATCATCCCTGAACATTTCAAGCCTCTAGCATCAGCGGTTCAAATGCCCTAGACTGCGCAAGATTGGCAACATTTATCAGTTTTTTGACTTTTGATCCCGAGTCACGTGACGTAGAGCGTTCATAGTTGGTACAGTGCAAGGACATATCAAGACACACCAACCTTATTAATTTCAAGTTCCTATGCGTTTTGACTCAATAGTTATATGCCAAACGACATATTTGCGTATTTGACCTTTGACCCCAAGTGACGTCACGCAAAACTAATCACTGTTGGTGCTTTTGTACCCTGGTTGAGATGCATCTGCTCCGTAAACTTGAAGGTCCTACCAGCTGCCGTTCACAAGTTATTAGCGTTTGATCAAACTTCTCGTCAATTTAATTGATTGACGTTTGACCTTTAACCTTATGACCGCCACTCCCCAAAAGCTGTTAGGCACAAGTTCACATGGAGGTCTATCATCCCTGAGCATTTTAAGTCTCTAGCATCAGCGGTTCAAAAGCCTTAGGCTGCACAAAAATCTGTTGAGATTCGTCGATTTGACCTTTGACTTTAAGTGACGTCACCAACAGGTCATTGTTATGCATATATTTGTTCCCCACATTGATATGCATATACTGTGAAATTTTGAAGGTCCTACCTGCAGTCATTCAAAAGTTATTAGGTTTTGGTAAACTTGGTTGTTTGACCTTTGATCTTTAACCTGACGACCGCCACCCCCCAAAAGTTGTTAGGCACAAGTTCCCAATAAGATCTACCATCCCTGAGAATTTCAAGTCTCTAGCATCAGCGGTTCAAAAGCCTTAGGCTGCACAAACTTTGGTGTTGAAAAAAAAAAAGAAAGAAATAAAAAAAAAAACTTGATGGCAGCTGCAAGCACCCGCTTATGGCTTCCCGATCAAGCTTACTAGGGACCCAAACGTCTAAGCGAACAGCAGAGCGACTTCGCTTTTACAACTTAAAAAAACAACAAATCCCTGCAAAGCATAGGTGGGCAATATCACGAATGAACTGAGTATAATTTGCTGCCGCCTGTGCTCCATAAACTTAATAATATTGTAACGACTTTTTACATTTCTGTAATACAGTCATCGAAATCTCAATAAAACTATTATCCTTAAATTTCTTCACGTGTACAGTGATGATGCTGCACAAAACCTCAAATCTTCATTATACTCGCGATATTACGCCCAAGCGTGTAACGAGTGGCGGAGCCCACCTACGCGGCGCAGCGCTTGGGCTACACAGCTCTGAACAAACGTCGCAACGCAACGGTGGCGAGCCGTTGGCGACACTGTGACGATTTGGCCGATTAGGCAATTGAACCTCACACCTCCCGCACCGATAAGGTGGGCTTAGCAACTGAGCTAATCGGCCGGCACAATGCTACACAAGTCTGCAGCAAAATCATTTTGTTTGTCAGACATTTCCAACAAGCTGGCAAGTCTTGCAGTAGATTCAAACAATAAACGCCATGATTCTTGAAGGATTTGTGCAGCTGCAAGGACGACTGCATTCACACAAAACGAAATTAAACTAGATGGCAGCTGCAAGCACCCGCTTATGGCTTCCCGATCAAGCTTACTAGGGACCCAACGTCTAAGGGAACAGCAGAGCGACTTCGCTTTTACAACTTAAAAAAACAACAAATCCCTGCAAAGTATAGGTGGGCATTATCACCCATGAACTAAGTTTAATTTCCTGCAGCCTGTGCTCCATAAACTTATTAATATTGTAACGACTTTTTACATTTCTGTAATACAGTCATCGAAATCTCAATAAAACTATTATCCTTAAATTTCTTCACGTGTACAGTGATAATGCTGCACAAAAACTCAAAACTTCATTATACTCGCGATATTACGCCCAAGCGTGTAACGAGTGGCGGAGCCCACCTACGCGGCGCAGCGCTTGGGCCACACAGCTTCGAACAAACGTCGCATCGCAACGGTGGCGAGCCGTTGGCGACACTGTGACGATTTGGCCGACCAGGCAATTGAACCTCACAACTCCCGCACCGATAGGGTGGGCTTAGCAACTGAGCTAATCGGCCGGCACAATGCTACACAAGTCTGCAGCAAAATCATTTTGTTTGTCTGACATTTCAAACAAGCTGGCAAGTCTTGCAGTAAATTCAAACAATAAACGCCATGACTCTTGAAGAATTTGTGCAGCTGCAAGGACGACTGCATTCACACAAAACGAAATCAAATCATCGAGCTTGTGTTCGTTTTTAAGGGCCAAGAAATCGCGGCATAAAACTCACTTTTAAAGCAGCGATTACAGTGCTTAACAATCTGCGCAAAACTCAAAGGCTGCAATATTTCGCATAACACTTCGCTCAAAGTATTGCAGATAAATCAATTGAAGTCACACTTGTTGATAAGTTGAAACTTAGAAGTTACAATTTAGTACTTACTTATGAATGGCAGCTTTTTAGCAACTCAAAAAGTAAAACGACTGATAGACCAACATTGCTCGCATTAAATACAAGGGCTGTGACTGCTTCAACGAACACTTTGACACTGATCAAGGTACAGCCAAACCGTTTTGATTTTGTCCAGTTACCCAATTGCGCAAGGCGTGAATGAAATAAAGCAAACAAGTGCTAATTACAACCAACTTCGCGAAACCACAAGCCTGATGATGTGATAGCGGACTATGCTAGCTATTACTGTAACAAAGTTTTCGCCACAATGCGAACACAGTTTCAATGCGAGGAATCCACAAAGCCAAGTCATGAGTCCAATGCACCAACCACTTGGCCAATTCCCATGTGCTCCTTATTGCTGCTTAAAACGTCAGTTTAAACACAAACTCATACGGCTCACTAACAAATGAAAAAGTTTTAAAGGAAAATAGCTCAAAAACATGTTACCCTACTGCCCTCTAACGGATTACATAAATTTGCTTGACTTTCATGAGGTTTCCTGAAATTTCACGTTTTTGCTTTTGACTCCAAGTCAGGCGCTCTGGAGTAACCCTTCATTATATTGATATTTTTGTTACCCACATTAAGATTAACATCCTCTGACAATTTGAAGGTCCTAGCTGTTGCCATTTAACAGTTATGAGCTTGTGAACATTTTCCTATTATTGACGTTTGACCCCAAACCACATGACTGCCACCCCCCGCAAGTTGTGAGACACAAGTTTACGTCGAGGTCTATCATCCCTGAACATTTCAAGCCTCTAGCATCAGCGGTTCAAATGCCCTAGACTGCGCAAGATTGGCAACATTTATCAGTTTTTTGACTTTTGATCCCGAGTCACGTGACGTAGAGCGTTCATAGTTGGTACAGTGCAAGGACATATCAAGACACACCAACCTTATTAATTTCAAGTTCCTATGCGTTTTGACTCAATAGTTATATGCCAAACGACATATTTGCGTATTTGACCTTTGACCCCAAGTGACGTCACGCAAAACTAATCACTGTTGGTGCTTTTGTACCCTGGTTGAGATGCATCTGCTCCGTAAACTTGAAGGTCCTACCAGCTGCCGTTCACAAGTTATTAGCGTTTGATCAAACTTCTCGTCAATTTAATTGATTGACGTTTGACCTTTAACCTTATGACCGCCACTCCCCAAAAGCTGTTAGGCACAAGTTCACATGGAGGTCTATCATCCCTGAGCATTTTAAGTCTCTAGCATCAGCGGTTCAAAAGCCTTAGGCTGCACAAAAATCTGTTGAGATTCGTCGATTTGACCTTTGACTTTAAGTGACGTCACCAACAGGTCATTGTTATGCATATATTTGTTCCCCACATTGATATGCATATACTGTGAAATTTTGAAGGTCCTACCTGCAGTCATTCAAAAGTTATTAGGTTTTGGTAAACTTGGTTGTTTGACCTTTGATCTTTAACCTGACGACCGCCACCCCCCAAAAGTTGTTAGGCACAAGTTCCCAATAAGATCTACCATCCCTGAGAATTTCAAGTCTCTAGCATCAGCGGTTCAAAAGCCTTAGGCTGCACAAACTTTGGTGTTGAAAAAAAAAAAAGAAAGAAATAAAAAAAAAAACTTGATGGCAGCTGCAAGCACCCGCTTATGGCTTCCCGATCAAGCTTACTAGGGACCCAAACGTCTAAGCGAACAGCAGAGCGACTTCGCTTTTACAACTTAAAAAAACAACAAATCCCTGCAAAGCATAGGTGGGCAATATCACGAATGAACTGAGTATAATTTGCTGCCGCCTGTGCTCCATAAACTTAATAATATTGTAACGACTTTTTACATTTCTGTAATACAGTCATCGAAATCTCAATAAAACTATTATCCTTAAATTTCTTCACGTGTACAGTGATGATGCTGCACAAAACCTCAAATCTTCATTATACTCGCGATATTACGCCCAAGCGTGTAACGAGTGGCGGAGCCCACCTACGCGGCGCAGCGCTTGGGCTACACAGCTCTGAACAAACGTCGCAACGCAACGGTGGCGAGCCGTTGGCGACACTGTGACGATTTGGCCGATTAGGCAATTGAACCTCACACCTCCCGCACCGATAAGGTGGGCTTAGCAACTGAGCTAATCGGCCGGCACAATGCTACACAAGTCTGCAGCAAAATCATTTTGTTTGTCAGACATTTCCAACAAGCTGGCAAGTCTTGCAGTAGATTCAAACAATAAACGCCATGATTCTTGAAGGATTTGTGCAGCTGCAAGGACGACTGCATTCACACAAAACGAAATTAAACTAGATGGCAGCTGCAAGCACCCGCTTATGGCTTCCCGATCAAGCTTACTAGGGACCCAACGTCTAAGGGAACAGCAGAGCGACTTCGCTTTTACAACTTAAAAAAACAACAAATCCCTGCAAAGTATAGGTGGGCATTATCACCCATGAACTAAGTTTAATTTCCTGCAGCCTGTGCTCCATAAACTTATTAATATTGTAACGACTTTTTACATTTCTGTAATACAGTCATCGAAATCTCAATAAAACTATTATCCTTAAATTTCTTCACGTGTACAGTGATAATGCTGCACAAAAACTCAAAACTTCATTATACTCGCGATATTACGCCCAAGCGTGTAACGAGTGGCGGAGCCCACCTACGCGGCGCAGCGCTTGGGCCACACAGCTTCGAACAAACGTCGCATCGCAACGGTGGCGAGCCGTTGGCGACACTGTGACGATTTGGCCGACCAGGCAATTGAACCTCACAACTCCCGCACCGATAGGGTGGGCTTAGCAACTGAGCTAATCGGCCGGCACAATGCTACACAAGTCTGCAGCAAAATCATTTTGTTTGTCAGACATTTCAAACAAGCTGGCAAATCTTGCAGTGAATTCAAACAGTAAACGCCATGATTCTTGAAGGATTGGTGCAGCTGCAAGGACGACTGCATTCACACAAAACGAAATCAAATCATCGAGCTTGTGTTCGTTTCTAAGAGCCAAGAAATCGCGGCATAAAACTCACTTTTAAAGCAGCGATTACAGTGCTTAACAATTTGCGCAAAAATCAATGGCTGCAATATTTCGCATGACACTTCGCACAAGGTATTGCAGATAAATCAATTGAAGTCACACTTGTTGATAAGTTGAAACTTAGAAGTTACAACTTAGTACTTACTTATGAATGGCAGCTTTTTAGCAACTTAAAAGGTAAAACGACTGATAGACCAACATTGCTCGCATTAAGTAAAAGTGCTGTGACTGCTTCAACGAACACTTTGACATTGATCAAGGTACAGCCAAACCGTTTTGATTTTGTCCAGTTACCCAATTGCGCAAGGCGTGAATGAAATAAAGCAAACAAGTGCTAATTACAACCAATTTCGCGAAACCACAAGCCTGATGATGTGATAGCGGACTATGCTAGCTATTACTTTAACAAACTCTTCGCCGCAATGCGAACACAGTTTCAATGCGAGGAATCCACAAAGCCAAGTCATGAGTCCAATGCACCAACCACTTGGCCAATTCCCATGTGTTCCTTATTGCTGCTTAAAACGTCAGTTTAACCACAAACTCATACAGCTCACTCACGAATGAAAAAGTTTTAAAGGAAAATAGCTCAAAAACATGTTACCCTACTGCCCTCTAACGGATTACATAAATTTGCTTGACTTTCATGAGGTTTCCTGAAATTTCACGTTTTTGCTTTTGACTTCAAGTCAGGCGCTCTGGAGTAACCCTTCATTATATTGATATTTTTGTTACCCACATTGAGATTAATATCCTCCGATATTTTGAAGGTCCTAGCTGTTGTCATTTAACAGTTATGAGCTTGTGAACATTTTCCTGTTATTGACGTTTGACCCCAAACCACATGACTGCCACCCCTCGCAAGTTGTGAGACACAAGTTTACGTCGAGGTCTATCATCCCTGAACATTTCAAGCCTCTAGCATCAGCGGTTCAAATGCCCTAGACTGCGCAAGATTGGCGACATTTATCGGTTTTTTGACCTTTGATCCCGAATCACGTGACATAGAGCGTTCATGGTTGGTACACTGCAAGGACATATCAAGACACACCAATCCTATCAATTTCAAGTTCTTAGGTGTTTTTAATCAATAGTTATATGCCAAACGACATATTTGCGTATTTGAGCTTTGACCCCAAGTGACGTCACGCAAAACTAATCATTGCTGGTGTTTTTGTACTCTCGTTGAGATGCATCTGCTCCGTAAACTTGAAGGTCCTACCAGCTGCCGTTCACAAGTTATTAGCGTTTGATCAAACTTCTTGTCAATTTAATTGATTGACGTTTGACCTTTGACCTGTTGACCGCTATCCCCCAAAAGCTGTTAGGCACAAGTTCACATGGAGGTCTATCATCCCTGAGCATTTCAAGTCTCTAGCATCAGCGGTTCAAAAGCCTTAGCCTGCACAAAAAAACTGCTGAGGTTCGTTGATTTGACCTTTGACTTTAAGTTACGTCACAAACAGATCATTGTTATGCATATAATTGTTCCCGACCTTGATATGCATATAATGTGAAAATGTAAAGGTCCTACCTGTAGTCATTCAAAAGTTATTAGATTTTGGTAAATTTGGTTGTTTAACCTTTGACCTTTAACCTGACGACCGCCACCCCCCAAAAGTTGTTAGGCACAAGTTCCCAAAAAGATCTACCATTTTTGAACATTTCAAGTCTCTAGGATCAGCGGTTCAAAAACCTTAGGCTGCACAAGATTGGCAACACTTTTCGGTTTTTTGACCTTTGACCCCGAGTCACGTGAGATAAAACGTTCATAATTGATACAATGCAAGGACATATCAAGACACACCAACCCTATACATTTCAAGTTCCTATCTGTTTTGAATCAATAGTTATATGTCAAACGACATATTTGCGTATTTGACCTTTGACCCCAAGTGACGTCACGCAAAACTAATCACTGTTGGTGCTTTTGTACCCTGGTTGAGATGCATCTGCTCCGTAAACTTGAAGGTCCTACCAGCTGCCGTTCACAAGTTATTAGCGTTTAATCAGATTTTTGATCATTTTACTTGATTGACGTTTGACCTTTAACCTGTTGACCGCCACCCCCCAAAAGCTGTTAGACACAAGTTCACATGGAGGTCTATCATCCCTGAGCATTTCAAGTCTCTAGCATCAGCGGTTCAAAAGCCTTAGGCTGCACAAAAATCTGTTGAGATTCGTCGATTTGACCTTTGACCCTAAGTGACGTCACCAACAGGTCATTGTTGTGCATATGTTTGTTCTCCACATTGATATGCATATACTGTGAAATTTTGAAGGTCCTACCTGCAGTCATTCAAAAGTTGATAGGTTTTGGTAAATTTGGTTGTTTGACCTTTGACCTTTAACCTGACGACCGCCACCCCCCAAAAGTTGTTAGGCACAAGTTCCCAATGAGATCTACCATCCCTGAGAATTTCAAGTCTCTAGCATCAGCGGTTCAAAAGCCTTAGGCTGCACAAAATTTGGTGTTGAAAAAAAAAAAAAAAAAAAAAAAAAAGAATTTTTCGGAAACAAAATATTTTTTATCTAAAAAGTGGGGGGTTGTCGGGGAAAGTTAGGGCGACCAAGGTGTAGACCTAGGTGGGACACACATTTGAACTCTAGGTCACTTTTGAATTGGAAGAGTAGTTTAGCAGCTGCAGCTGCTGGAAGTGTCAAAAAGTGCACAAATGGCCAAGTAAAAACAATATGGCTTCCCTTTTCGGGAAGCCATAATCATAAAGCTTGTGCTCGTTTCTAAGGGCCAAGAAATCGCGGCATAAAACTCACGTTTAGTGCTTAACAATCTGCGCAAAAATCAAAGGCTGCAATATTTCGCATAACACTTCGCACAAGGTATTGCAGATAAATCAATTGAAGTCACACTTGTTGATAAGTTGAAACTTAGAAGTTACAACTTAGTACTTACTTATGAATGGCAGCTTTTTAGCAACTTAAAAAGTAAAACGACTGATAAACCAACATTGCTCGCATTAAGTAAAAGTGCTGTGACTGCTTCAACGAACACTTTGACACTGATCAAGGTACAGCCAAACCGTTTTGATTTTGTCCAGTTACCCAATTGCATAAGGCGTGAATGAAATAAAGCAAACAAGTGCTACCGTGTTTCCCCGATAATAAGACAGAAGCTTATATTAATTTTACTCCAAAATATGGCACTAGGGATTATTTTCGGGGGATGTATTATTTTGATTAATCAAAAAATGAAGTTACAAAGTAAAAATTACGAGATTTTAAATAAACAGAAATTACGAAAAAAGATCTGCATTTACTTGCCATTAACATGTTTTTTATTCAGAAACTCATTAACAACAATTTGTTTAAGAGTTTTTTGAAAAGGATGGCATACACCGCATTAAAGCAGTTTGAATAAATATAAAATAAGAATGTTTGACTCTTTCGTCTTTCTGCCGCTCTCAACTAGGGCTTATTTTAAGGGTAGGGCTTACATTAAAATCATCCTCAAAAATCACGCTAGGTTTTGTTTTGCGGTTGGGTCTTATTATCGGGGAAACACGGCAATTACAACCAATTTCGCGAAACCACAAGCTTGATGATCTGATAGCGGACTATGCTAGCTATTACTTTAACAAACTCTTCGGCGCAATGCGAACACAGTTTCAATGCGAGAAATCCACAAAGCCAAGTCATGAGTCCAATGCACCAACCACTTGGCCAATTCCCATGTGCTCCTTATTGCTGCTTAAAACGTCACTTTAACCACAAACTCATACGGCTCACTCACGAATGAAAAAGTTTTAAGCCAAAATAGCTCAAAAACATGTTTTCCTACTGCCCTCTAACGGATTACATAAATTTGCTTGACTTTCATGAGGTTTCCTGAAATTTCACGTTTTTGCTTTTGACTCCAAGTCAGGCGCTCTGGAGTAACCCTTCATTATATTGATATTTTTGTTACCCACATTGAGATTAACATCCTCCGATAATTTGAAGGTCCTAGCTGTTGTCATTTAACAGTTATGAGCTTGTGAACATTTTCCTATTATTGACGTTTGACCCCAAACCACATGACTGCCACCCCCCGCAAGTTGTGGTTCATATAAGTTGTGATTCTGCCGCGCCACAAGTTGTAACATATAAGCCCCGCAAGTTGTGGTACAAAAATCTGTTTAGGTTCATTGATTTGACCTTTGACCCTAAGTGACGTCACGAACAGATCATTATTGTGCATATTTTTGTTCTCCACATTGATATGCATATACTGTGAAAATTTGAAGGTCCTACCTGTAGTCATTCAAAAGTTGATAGGTTTTGGTAAATTTGGTTGTTTGACCTTTGACCTTTAACCTGACGACCGCCACCCCCCAAAAGTTGTTAGGCACAAGTTCCCAATAAGATCTACCATCCCTGAGAATTTCAAGTCTCTAGCATCAGCGGTTCAAAAGCCTTAGGCTGCACAAAATTTGGTGTTGAAAAAAAAAAAAAAAAAAAAAAGAATTTTTCGGAAACAAAATATTTTTTTTCTAAAAAGTGGGGGGCTGTCGGGGAAAGTTAGGGCGACCAAGGTGTAGACCTAGGTGGGACACACATTTGAACTCCAGGTCACTTTTGAATTGGAAGAGTAGTTTAGCAGCTACAGCTGCTGGAAGTGTCAAAAAGTGCACAAATGGCCAAGTAAAAACAATATTGCTTCTTTTTTCGGGAAGCCATGAAAAGAATTTTTCGGAAGCCATAAAAAAAGAATTTTTCGGGAACAAAATATTTTTTTTCTAGAAAGTGGGGGCTGTCGGGGAAAGTTAGGGCGACCAAGGTGTAGACCTAGGTGGGACACACATTTGAACTCTAGGTCACTTTTGAATTGGAACAGTAGTTTAGGAGCTACAGCTGCTGGAAGTGTCAAAAAGTGCACAAATGGCCAAGTAAAAACAATATGGCTTCCCTTTTCGGGAAGCCATAAATATGGCGGCCAGTTGGCGTAATGGTTTTCGACATCGCTTCTGCTGCGGGAGGTCACGGGTTCTCTCCCTGGGCCAGTCAAATTGATTACAGTCGCGAACCGCTCGCTACAGCTGCGATAATTCTTCAGAGCAGTGTTCGGCTACCTAAGCACTAAGCAGAGGAGTTGGTCCCCTCCACGCATCACACGCTTCGTCGTATTACGGCGAGCATAATGCAGGTTCGATTTTTTTGAAGATAAAAATACCGGACATAGTCTCATGATTTCACAGGTCCTTAGCGGAATTTTCGGTCTTGGTGTGGTTGTGGTATTATGCCTGCAATTTATTAGCAAGCGCGTTATAGCGTTTTGATCGCTTTCGCGTAAATGCAACAAAAATGCCCTCAGAGCCGGCGTCAGAGCAGTCAACTTAGGGGGGCCGAAAGTTTATCAGGGGGGACCAAAGTTTGGATCAGTGTTTTAGATTATGAAAATACTTCAAAAGCTATCATGTGCAAGCTTATTTATCAACGAGAACTTTACAACGAACTGACATTTTTCTGAATTATAAGATGTCGAATTTATTAACCTTACAAAAATATGAACAACGAAGAACAACGTGCCGTGTGCCCCCAAAAAGGTTATTGGGTGAGCCCCCAGAAAGAAAAAAAAGTCTATCCAAATAATTGTAGCCTAAATCAAATACAAAAGCACGTTAATTTAATGAATGGATGATTACGAATTCAATTCAGTGGCAAATGTAATGATTAACTCGACTCAGTAACAATTAGATTAGGAGGGCCAAGGGTTGCTGATTGGGGTAGCCCTTAGCGCCGGCCCTGAATGCTGCTGTGGCTTAAACGAAAAAATCGAAAGCAACAATGGACTTTAAACCGACTCAGTCGTACTATAAGCTTTACTTTACTTCGAAAGCCAAATTAGACTAAGGTCGAGATTTACGGCATCTGGTACGAGACAGCAGTCCAAATGTTATCACTGATCTATGGATTGCAACTTTAAAAGTGGGTTATCGTCGCTAATAATCGATACTTCCATCCTTCTCCTTCATGATGACCTCATTTTCGCTAACGCTACTTTTTTAATCAGGCTGGTACCGCACCGACAATAGCCAGCCAACTTTTAAAAATTTCCCGGTTAATTTTACACTTCCATCCTTGTTGATGCGCTACTTTTTCAAAGTATATACGATTTATCACCGACAGATCAAACTGTGGGTAGGCCTAGGCTACCTTTAAATTTTACCTGATTAATTTCAGCACTCACCATTTTTTCTACTCTATTTCAAGTAGTTTTAACCTTTACTTACCATTAGTATTGTTTTATCATAATCCTACCTATTATACACTCCCTATTGTCATGGAAATATTTTCCCGCTACAACGTCTGCTCGACGTTGCTTACGCTCAGCCATCGACGTGAGCAACGCAAGCAACGTCGTGCGTCAATAGACACAGAAGTGGGAACGGATTATGCGTTTAAACATTATCCATATATACATTGCAGAGGTGTACGGAGTCGCCTTATTTGGATTCTTGTTCCTGTTTTGACCAACCAGACTCCTGATCCTGCTCCTGGTCAATGACTACTTTTTATATTCCTGTTCCTGTTCGACTCCTGTTTTTACGCAAAAGTGTCTGTTTAGGAAGAGAAATGGACAAATAGTTCAGAAGGTTATTTTACCGCAGCGCTGCAACTGCTCAGTGGTTTGTAGCATTTATAAGTACTTGGGAAGAAGCAGAAAAAGATCAATTGCTACGGTAATGGTCATGCCCTTCTGAAAGTCAGGCACTTCAGAGACACCCAAGTTGGATTTTCATATGAACTTACTGCTGAATAACAAGACTTAAATTTTCATTTGGGACGTGTGAAACTGTTCAAATGAATTCAATTCAACTTTGATGCGTACCAGTAGCTACATGAAAGTTGAAAAGCAATTTAAAATTGCAATGTAACAATTGTAAATAGTCGGTTAGATTAGGCCTGCCGCGTGTGGTTTATCGTCTGGTACCTACTAACCGCATTTAAATTTTTAATTCAGGTTATCAGTTTATTTGCCAAGTGATTGCATTATGCTGCCAACATAACAGCTCAGATGGCTGAGTGGTATAGAGCGTCTGTCTCTTGAGCTGTAGACTCAGGTTTGATTCCGGGTCGGGTCAAACCAATGACTTTAAATTTGGTATTCACAGCTTCCCTGCTTGACGCTCATCATTAAAGGGACAGTGTGGAGAACAAGCAGGCAAGTTTATTTGTTGTGCCGTTGGGAAAGGCACTTAGCGGGATTTCCCATCTTGGTGTGGTAGACAGATGTCTGGCAACTCCTAAGCGAGCTCGCATAGCGCTATGATCGCTTTCTCGTGATAGGAGGATAAATATGCAACTAACAAAAAACAAACATCAGAAGAATCTGTTTTACTAAACTTGTTATGTGTTTAGGTATACTATGGCTGCTCTGCAAGATGCAAAATATAGGCTGTAATTATCTATCAATACCGATATGTTGGTAGAATTAAACAGCACAAAACAAGCAATTTATCAGAACCAAATTATGGCAAATTTTGAACAAATATCACAAGAAAGCGGTAATTTTTCACTCCGGATCCCGCTTCTGCTCCTACAACAATTGGAAACTTATGACTCCGGCTACGGCTGAAACATTGAAACTCCTGCCGGAGTCGACTCCGGTACTCCGGTTTGGGTATATCTCTGATACATTGTAAATATGGTAGTAAATATTGTTTGTTTTTGTGCCTGTGCTGCCATTTTATTTTATACTATCAATCGATCAATCAATCTTTTATTCTTGAAGCACGAATATAGCACAGAGCGACAGCGTTTCAGGGAAAGAAAAAACTCAAGAAAAGGAAGACACGGCACAACGGAAAAGACCGTTAAAACATGCGAAAAGAAAAAAATCGACAAAGAGAGAAAAGGAAAGCAACTGCGCATGGCCATGACACCCGAGAAAAAAAAAACAAAAGCAGAAGCGAACAAACAAACGCAAAAAAGATACTAAATAAACAGACAAATTGACACTAAGCAACAAACGCTGTCAGTGCCCACCTTATGATCGATGCGAAAAGCGAAATTCATAGCTAAAAACCTAGAATTCCGAGCATTCTTTGGAAGTGATCTGAAGGTGAGCGCTGGACAGCGCAGAAACAACTCAGATGCAAGTGAAAAATTGCTTTAGTAGTGTCAGAAAGAAACCAAACAAAAAGTTACTATTTCCTTAAAACGAAAAAGGATAAACAAAAGAAAAACATAGCGGCAAAAATTACGATCCTATGCATACACATTTTTTTTTTTTACAGTTCGCGGGAAAAAAATGACAATGAATGAATAACAGAATTAATAATTTACTACTACGCTTCACGTGCGTCTTTTCGATGAATAATATAACGGAAAAAACAGTGAGCACTATTTACACTGGAAAGCACGAACAGCGAGATTGTTGTCCCCTATATTTTAAGAACGTAAAGCGATGAATGTTTGATTGATTAAAAGCAAACAACAAAAATGAAAATAAGGTAAAAAAAAAAGTCAAAGTTTGTTATTGATGAGAATTGAGTATTTTACGAAGGATATGCGTCACATTGCAAAAGAAGTTTCAGAAACATGCAAAGACGTAGAAAAAAATAAAATTTGCCTACAATTTTTGATACTTCACAATAAATGCAAGCTTAGTGAAAGCACAGAACTTGACACTAGTAGCGCAGGAATCAAATGATGATTTATGAACTATGTAGACACAGCTCAACGTGATTTGAACGTCGAATTGCTTGTGTACCTGAAAAACAAAAAGGGGAGCAGCAAAAATGGACATAAATTATCACACACTTAGTTGTTACTTGGGTTACATGCTTGGTGGTTGGTAAGTTTTTTAGCAAACGCCTTAACACTTTGTTTTTTATCTTTTATGCTGACGGCTAAAGAGTTCCAAATAGATGGACCGCGAAAAGGAATAGACTGTTGATTTAATTCAGTTGAGTAACACCGAGGGATCACTTGCGATTTATTTCTGGTATTGTACCGGCATAATTTGGCAAGGAATAAGTCATTAAAAGCAGAAGGGTTTACGCCAGCGTTTTGCTTGAACGTGAATATTGCGATAGCTTTGATGGTCAGCTGATCCAAGTTTAATAATTTATGTTTAATCATAGCATCCTTAACGCTATCTCTTTTACTCAAGCCAAATATGATTCTTAAAAATTTGTTACTAACTCGCTGCAATTTTTGACAGAACGTTTTATTTCCATAACACCAGTTTTGCACGCTATATAAAAGATGACTATTTACTAAAGAACGATAGAGCTGAAGTAAAGTATCTCGATTTAATAAGGGTTTTACTTTACATATGGCCCCCAAGCTACATCTTGGCTTAATTAACAAGTTTTTCATGTGAGTTTTCCAGGATAGATGCTGGTCAACATAAACGCCCAAAAATTTTGTCGACAATACTTTTTCGAGTTGCTTACCTCTTATTGACACAACTGGCTTTACTTGTAATTCTTTACCGTTTGGCGGACGAAATAATATAAAGTTAGTTTTTGAAACATTTAAGGTTAACTTATTAGCTATAAGCCAGTCATCTACAGCAAAGGATGGCAGTACGGTACGGTACGGTCCATTTTTCGGCAAATGGTACGGTACGCTTGTACGGTACATAATTATTGCTAAGGTACGGTACGCTGATAAGTGTTATAAATATGCGCACTAAACGTACTTTACGCACCGTACCATGTGGTACTGTACGTAATTTGGTTTTGTGAAATTTTGTGAGCAAGAAAAACAAAGCTTTTGTTGATGTATACCATTTTCAAAAACAGACATATGTATACGGTAACATTACACTCTGGAGCTTTGGAAATATGCACATGGGAGACGGCGAAAGGAGCAAAGTTCACTTAGGTCGCTGCTACCTGAAGTACAGAAGATCAGGGACCGATGGGACAAAAACACTGAATGATTAATTATATCTACAGCGATACAGAATTGATTATGTGTAGTACACCATCAGTCCTGGCGGTAATCTTGAAACTACGGACTTACAAAAAAAATGAATGTAACCGACGGGGTTTGAAGCTCAAAGCAGGAATTAAAACTCGTAAGCATGCAATTATACAATTTTTAAATGATACAATTAGATTGTCTCGGAAAACTAATTAGTAATTATAAAAAAAAAGTCGACACAAAAAAAGGTTAATGCTCTTACAGTCAGTGGACAGAAAACTCCTCTGGGGCCTAGCACAAACAAAGTATTTTTCATTTAGAAAATTAATATGCCGCATTACAAATTCACAACAACAGGTCGCAATTACACATGGTATGCATCCACTGTAAATTTCAATTGAGAGAGGATTTATGAGCACAACAAAAGATGCTACCGGTAATTCATTGGAGAAGTCTCTTTTGGTCTTCTGACGTCCCGTTAGTAGTCCTGGCTTCCTTGAAACAGGGCTGTGTAGGGTGCAGAGTGTAGACTATCAATAGGCTTATAAGAGAAATTTTACGCAATGCGCATTTCAGTGGACTAGTTTGGACTCGTTCATAACGTTCAACTGTCACCAAGCAGCATTATTTTCTGTCGTAACCTACACTAGGGGGAAGGTGGGGTTATTTCGGACAAAATTTACTTTTTTGACCTAGAGCAAGATTAAGAATGTGGAATTACCAACTCTTTGTACAAAATTGTAGATAGCCCTTTGACTTCAATATGAAATTGTTCGTGATTGTAATAGCTCCAAGCATTAGGCCATTACTTACAAAAATGCAAGGCGGTCTAGTACGTCTGAACTTGCCCCAATAGTGGGGTAGGTCTGTACAAGCATTGGGGTAGTCTCGGACATTAAAAAGAAGGCGAATTTATTGCGATTAAAAAGCACCCTGCATCAATTTCCGCTGATAGAAAAACAGCTCGTTTCAGTTAAATTCACGTACACAGTTTCAAAAGTTTACAACAAACAATTCAAATGAAATTATTTGAATGAAAGAAAGAGACTATGCATGATCTCAATAGTTAGGTAAAATTAGATGTTCTATTGTTCAAAATTCAAGTTAAAAAGCGTAAAAATGGACGTCGAGAAGACTCAGCAATTTATGGCACTGGCAATTTAAAAATAACATCTTCACGTGGTAAAATTATTTTCATGTTTGATTTAAAATCATTTTCAAATTTGAAAACAATATTTTCACATGCTATCTCGAATGGTTTGTTTGGCCTATATGTGTCCGAATTAACTCCACACTCAGCAAGACTAGCAAATGGCAAACTCTTCCTACACAACTCGATTTTTTAAAAATTCATCTTGTCTGCGTGTTTTTTATACATGCCAGAATTTTAATACATGCCAGCACAAAACCTTACGATTTTGTCTCATCTGATTTTCCTTTTTTGTTAAAAATCTTGAATATAAAGTTCAACAAAAAACTACTTGATTGTACTACTTAACCAATAGGCCTACGGCGATTGAATGAGGAAATTGCGGTGACTGCTACAGATCACATAATGGTGCAAAAATAAAACCGAAAGTAGTTGGTCCGAACTAGCCTTATGTACGAAATAACCCACCTTTCCCTATTCAGGAAGCAATTAAAAAAAAGAAAAATTCGGCTAATGTTTACTCAGCTTTTACAAAATGTAGGAGCTAGCTGCGGTTCCGATTGCCCACATAAATTGTATCGATCAGTGTGACTGGGACCAGGGGCGGATCCAGAAAGTTCTGGGGGGGTGGGGATGTGATTTTAAATTACATTTAATGTTAACTAAATACTAAGATTCTCTCTGGGACAACGCTCCCTGATTGATTTTTGTATCGTTTCGGCGGACTTGTTTTCTACCGTGTCTGATGTTCGTGTTAAAAGAGGGGCTGAGTTGTCAACTGATCACCACCTAGTTGTCTGCACTTTGAAAGCTTTGAAACCCTTGAAAAAACGAAAGACTTTTCGACCACGAGAAACTTATCGAATCAAATGGGAATCATTGGCTGACAAAAAGTTACGAACTGCATTTGCAGACAACATTGCATGTAAGTTCAAAGAACTTCCGACCTCTACTGAAGACATTGAAACTGAGTGGTGTTTGTTTCGAACAGCAGTCGTTACGTCCGCTACTAACTGTTGTGGACGTAAGCGTGTTGGAGGGACGAAGAGTAGCGAGAAAAGAACTCCTTGGTGGAACCAAGAAGTTAAAGAAGCTATTCGTGCGAAAAAAGTGGCCTATAAGGCCTGGCTTGCAAATAAGTCATCACTTGAACTTCGTTCGCAGTACTCTGAAGCACGTAAGGCGACAGCCACAAAAGTTAAACTGTCTAAGGAAAGGGCCTGGAAGGAATTTGGAGAAAGGTTAGACGATGATTTCAAAACGGCAAACAAAGTGTTCTGGCAGACCATTCGCCGTTTGCGTGGAAAATGATCTTGAGCCGCTCTCTTTATCGAAGATTCAAATGGTGTGACTCTGAAAGATCAAGATGCTATTTTGAATCGGTGGAGAGAGTACTTTAGTGATCTTTTAAACCCAGTTGATGCTACACCGATACAAATTCACGAGGAACAGGTTGGGGAAGATATTCAGATAACCGAAGCAGATGTGAATGCAGTAATCAAATCATTGAAAACTGGAAAAGCACCTGGTGAGGATGATATCAGACCTGAAATGTTAAAAGCAATGAACATACATGGTGTTCGTTGGCTGACTCGTGTTTGTAAGGTGGCGTGTAGTACTGGGCAAGCACCAAAGCAATGGCAAACTAGTGTGATAATACCTATCCACAAGAAAGGAGACAAGAGAAAATGCACCAATTATAGGGGCATATCTTTCATCAGTGTCCCGGTAAGGTCTATGCCAAATGCCTTGAAAAGAAATGCCGTAAAATAGTCGAGCCTAAACTAACGGATGCTCAGTGTGGCTTTCGTTTTGGCCGAAGCACAAGGGATCAGATCTTTGCCTTGCAGCAAATCTTTGAGAAGTCGTGGGAATATGCAAAAGAGGTCAATGCATGTTTTGTTGATCTTGAAAAAGCATATGATCGCATTCCTAGAGACAAGCTTTGGGCGGTGCTGTTGCAGTATGGCATTGATGGCCAGTTACTAAATGCCATTAAATTGCTGTACATGCATTCCGAGGTCTGTGTTCGTGTCAACAGTGCAACGACGAAACCTTTCAGAGTAAGTGTGGGACTACGGCAAGGCTGCTCTCTTTCACCTATTCTGTCCCTTTTTTACATGGATAGAATAGTTAAGAAAAGTGAGTGTTGTGGCGGAGTAAAGATCGGTGAATGCACTGTACAACGTCTGTTATTTGCAGATGATCTTGTGCTACTCGACTCTACCCAAAATGGTCTCCAGCAAGCTCTTGACAGGTTTTCGGATGCATGCTCTGTTGCCGGAATAAAAATCAGTTCAACAAAAACGGAAACCATGTGCCTGTCCAGACAACCAAAGCAGTGCTCTCTCCAAATTGATGGAGTACCACTAAAACAGTCAGAGAAATTCCAGTACCTTGAGGTCTCATTCACAAGTGACGGCAGACAAAATAGCGAATTGGATATCCGCATCGGAAAAGCAAATGCAGTAATGCGCTAGCTCCACCGATCTGTGGTACTGAAACGGGAGCTTTGCACCAAGGCAAAGCTATCCATTTTCAGATCGGTCTATGTTCCTATTCTGACTTATGGCCATGAGTGTTGGATCATGAATGAGAAAGTGAGGTCTCGAGTTCAAGCAGCGGAAATGGGATTCTTGCGAAAAATTAGCGGTTTGACCTTGTTGGACAAGGTTAAAAGTGCAGATATTCGTGAATCTCTAAACATCGAATCGCTGCTTCTCCGACTAGAAAGATCGCAACTGCGTTGGTATGGACATGTGACACGAATGTCCCAGGAAAGAACAGCCAAAAAACTGCTCTGTTCAACACCGATTGGTCGAAGGCGTAGGGGCCGTCCCAGAACTCGATGGCGAGATTACGTAGAAGATCTTAGTTGGTCTCGCCTTGGCATCCCAGCAGAGCATCTATCCTTTGTTGCAGAGGATCGAGATGCTTGGAGGCTCCAACTTGAGCTGCTGCCCCCGCGACCCCCCAAGGATAGGTGGGTCCAGAAAATTGATTTATACTAAGACGTTTAAATTCAAAAACGGCCCTACATAAGCCCTTTGAAAATGTGTCGTGTCAGGTGCGTATTCAAAATCTTTTTGAGAGAAGGGCACCAAATTTCGTCACTTTTTCAAGCGTATTTTTTTTTCGGGCAGAGTTAATTTTAAGCAACTTAAGTAACAAAAACGACTCTAAGGGGGACCGGGGGCATGCTACCCCGAAAATTTTTTGAAAATTTGCATACTGCATAGGTCATTTTAGCGCTTTTTGTACAATTTTCAGGCAAAGTTTGTTCATATTTTTGGCCCCTAGGCCTTTGAGTGCTTCACCAAATATGATGTATTTTGTAGGCTACGCACAGTTTCGATTACGCAAGCTTAAGGCGACTAAGGCGTATTGCAATGAAGAGGTTCGAAATTATGAAAAATTTTATTTATCCAAAGCATTGTTGAAAAGGGCTGATGGAAGGGGGGGGATGCATCCCCACGTTTCCCCCCCCCTGAATCCGCCCCTGACTGGGACATTGCTTTTCCAGACTGATGATAGCCGCGTTAGTCAAGGTAGGATGCGATATGTTGTATTCTATTCATACGGTAGAACAGCGCCAAACTTTAACCTATTTATAGGCATTGCAATAGCACTTAGCTAATTTGGCGGGCATCCAAGAATGGCGGTAGGCAGGTACGGTACGTAAATTTTAGGTAACGGTACGTTTTAAGGTACGGTACGTGATTTTAGGTACGGTACGTTTTAAGGTACGGTACGTTGTAAACGTACCATCCATTGTTACGGTACGCGGTACGGTACGCTTGTTAAATTTATTCGAAGTACGTTACGTTGGTACGGTACGGTTAAAATTTTGAAGTACGGGTTCGTAAATTTTGAGCGTAACGTACCGTACTGCCAACCTTGCTTAGCAAGCAGTTTTGCATGTAATCGGTCACTTTACTACACTTCGTAGTTATGCCTGTAATCGGTGTCTAGTGACAGATTTGCAGATCGGTGTCTAGTCTGGTGTCAAATTTAGGTAACCTATAGAACAATAACCTTTTCTTAACAACGAATAACTTCCACATTTGTTTATTTTGTTTTATTTATAAGTAGTGGTCGGGTATAGGCTTATAGCCTTATGTTTCACTTTATGATTAACATTATTATTATTTTTTTTTTTAATCCCAGCTTTTGGCAATACTGTCTTGGAGTGTGTTCTTTCTTTTCAACGTTTTATGTCACGCTAAGTTTACACCAATATTGCTGACTGTAAGTATTGCTATAGTAGGTGCAGTAGACTTAGATGACCCCTGTAGTCTTTCGCTGTTTCCTGCCTACGCGAACTCTCTAAACGTATACGGTGAAATAAACTTGATTGATCAATTGATAGGAGCGGAATAGGAATTTCTTCCGGCAGGAATACATAGACTTTTTAGGAACAGGAGCTGGAATGGAACTTTTTTGTGGCTTCCCGGAACAGGAATTCCGGTTGACTGTATAAAAAATGTTACAGAACTCTTGCCTCCATTGTTTGTTTCAATTTTCATCTTTTTGCTAAAAGAGTTGGTTAACTAGGCGTAGACTCTTCATTGACGTTTGATCACAGTTAGGGATACCCGCAGTGTCTCCGCAGAAATCGTGATTCCTGATAAAGATTATTTCAATTTGGCAACCTGACAAAACTAAATCGGAACATTTAGGAATTAGGAATTGTTTTTTTTCTAAAATGTAGAAACGGATCGAAATAGGAACAAAAGCTTTAGGTTTGGAATGAAATTAGGAACGAAATTGTTTGTTCCGGACAACTCTGATCTATAGTAAAAACAAAACGTCAGGGTTGCCAGAATTTTCGTCACAGAATTTTCGTCACGGAATCTTCGTCACAGAACTTTCGTCACGTGGAACTCTCGTCACACCATAGTTCGACGAAGCCAACGGGGCTCTTGGGTGTTTCTTGTTTTATCTCGGGAATACTTTATGATCAATTTCGATGTTGCCTTTTTGTCACTTAACCCTGACCTAAGATAACCCGAACCTAACCCTAACCGAACTTTAGCCGAGCTTTAATCGAACCTAACCCTAACTGAATCTAACCCTAACCGAACTTAACCCTAACCAAACCTGACCCAAACCGAACAGTCCGAACCTAACCCTAACCGAACGTAAATGTATACAATTACAGTGTGACGAAGGTTATGCGTGATGATCGGAATCGACCCAAAAATATGACCGAAATGCGAAAGGAAACTACTGCGATACGTCGCAGGGCTCGTCGATGTAGGTCTATAGTACGACGAAAGTTCCAAGTGAAGAAAGTTCTGGTAACCAAAAACATTGAATAAACTCGACCTCCAAATATCAACAGAATTGCCAAACCCGAAACTGCCATTATTTTCGCGAAAATTCGATTTTTAAGCAAACAAAGTTTTGCCCCTCGCCAAAGGAGTTTCGAAATCGAACCCAGGGTCGGAGCCAAAATTTTCATTACACATCCATAGTAGAAACAAAATGTCAAACAACATTCAGACAGACAGAACAGTTTATTTTGTCGATAGTTAATCCAATAGATATAGCATCACCGACGGGAGGCTGCGAAGGGACCATTTACGGTCTTCAAGTCAAGAAGTCACCCTGGAATTTGTCAATGTTTGACACGTTAATTCGAAATTACGAGCTGAAAAAATTCATAATTGACAATACAAAAATAGAAAAAAAGACAAGCATAAGCGAAGCTTAGTGGTAACTTTCGAGCAGTAGATTTTTGTTATTGAACTTGAACTTTCTGAAAGTTTGTTGTTTTAAATCAGTAGTTACAGAGTTCCAAATTTTTGATCCTTGATATTTAAAAGAATTTTGACACCGGGAGGTTGAGAATTTAGAAATATAAAGATTTTGCCTAGTTTTAAATCTAGTGCAGCGTTCATGCACGGTAGAGAGCGGGGCAAATTGGCAAAATGCGGCCTCCAAATATCAACAGAATCGCCAAACCCAAACTGCTAATTTTTGCAAAAATCCTGTTTTTATGTGGGCAAAGTATGGCCCCTCGCCAACGGAGATTCGAAATCGACCCCCCGGGTCTGAGCCAATATTATCATTACACATTCATAGTAGAAACAAAATGTCAAAAAACATTGGCAGAAACTCGACCTCCAAAAATGAGCAGAGTCGCCAAACTCAAACTGCTAATTTTTGCAAAACGCTCGTTTTTAAGGAAACAAAGTTCCGCCTCTCGTCCACGAAATTTCGAAATCGATCCCCCGGGTCTAAGTTGCTAATAACATTACTCACCTTAGCAGAAACAAAATGTCAAAAAACATTGGCAGAAACTCGACCTCCAAATATCAGCAGAATCGCCAAACCCAAAACTGTTATTTTTTGCAAAAGTCTTGTTTTTAAGTAAACAAAGTTTCGTCCCTCGTCCACGGTGTTTCGAAATCGACCCCCCGGGTCTGCGTTGACATCATCACTACACATCCACGGTAGAAACAAAATGTCAAAAAACATTGGAGAAACTCGACCTCCAAATATCAGCAGAATTGCCAAACCCCAAACTGTTATTTTTCGCAAAAGTCTTGTTTTTAAGTGAACAAAGTTTCGCCCCTTGTCCACGCAGGTTCGAAATCGACCACCCAAATATCAGCAGAATTGCCAAACCCAAAACCAGTGGCGTCACTAGGGGGGGGGGGGGCTTCATGCGTTCAAAGGCATAAAAACTTTCGCAGCCAAAAACGACTTTTTGCTTTGCAATTATTAGCCCCATTCAATTGCTATCATTGATTACATCGTTTGCAAGAAGCTCCCGAAGATATATGTGGGAGTTTTTATCCTTTTATCGACGCTTTTATCTGTGATAGGAAATAGGAGGCCAACACGCGCGTTTTGAGTGAAAACTTTTATTTATGTACTCATTACTCAGCAATATCAACTTTATTGCGTCACAATGCACATTCTAGAAGTCATGAGGTAGGCCTTGTCTAAGCGATAGAGATATCGCGTTGGGATGATAATCGATTACCATTATGAGCGATAGGGAATAACTTACCTGTGTTTATTGGTGAATTGAAAAATGGAGAAACGTTAGGCTAAGTATGAAAGGGGAACGAACAAAGCCAGAATCAAACGAGAAAGGTCTAGTGGTGTGCTGTTCCAGAAAAGTCTGCATCTCGCTTTTATAATGCTAGTTAGAAGAAACGGTATAGTGGTATCATAGCCGGAGACAGCAGAGTCAGCAAGTAGCAAAAAGTTCCTGTAAGATCAGTTGCATTTGTACAGTATTAAAAGTAGGATTAATAAGGCTTGGGATAAAATAATATTCGTAGGTACCGGTAATTTACTTCGTAAATTGCATCGTATTTTGTGTAAAGCCGATTTTGCATTTCATGCATATTCGTGCGATTTTTGATGAACGAAACTGCAGAATATGTCTTTGCACAAAATGCGATTGCATTCGATTTTGCATCTACGTACCTATTTAAACTTATGTGTTTGGGGTGTGGAGGGAAGGTGAAGGGAAGTGAGGGTGAGGAACTGTGGAAAAGCGTGTTGGGGCGTAAGGGAAGGTGAGGGGAGATGTGGGATAGGTGTAGGAAAGTGTGTTAGGATGATCGGGAAGATGTGAGAGAGTGTATGGGGTGAGCGTGGGAAAGTACATTGGGACGAGGGGGAAGATGAGGAGAGAAGTGGGGAAAGGTATGGGGGCGTGGGGAAAGTAAGGAGAGATGGGGGTGTAAAGAATTGTGGGGGAAGGTGTGAGAAAGTGTGTTGGGGTGTGGGGATAGACGACACGCTTCAAGTTGTGATGTAAACGACACGCTTCAAGTTGGAATATAGTGAGTTTGGAGGTGAGGAGAGAAGTGGGGAAAGGTATGGGGGGTATGGACAGAACTGGGCACTTAAAAAACAATTAACTAAGCGCAACGTAAATTCCGCAAAAGATTTTCTGAAGTAAAAGAGCACAATCACAAATTTCGCAACCAAAAGTTTAAAATTGAAAAGCACAACCGCAAATTGCGCAATTAAATTTTTTAACGGTGAAAGCGCAACCACAAATTGCGCAATTAGATTTTTTAACTGTGAAAGCGTAACCACAAATTGCGCAAGCAGATTTTTAAAACGGTAAAGCACAATTGCAAATTCCGCAATTGAAGTTTTGGAGCGGATATAAGCAAACGCCAATCGCGCAAACAATATTTTTTAATGATAACCCGCAACTGGAAGTTTCATCGTAAACTAAAGCGCAATCAAATTCGCTAACTAAGGCTTATTCTCTAACTCGTTCTTTGTTCGGAGCAAGGTCAGACAGCAGGAGTTTTTTATGAGAGCGGCGCAGAGGAGCAGCTATCATCCCACCGGGGGTGCCTTGCTAAAATTCGAGCTAGGGGTCCCTGTATAATGCAACAAAGTCAATTATTTTATACCAAATGTTCTTGAAACTTTTTTAGTCACCGCCCCCTTTGGCGTTAGTTATTTTTGTCCACGCCCCACCACCAGCGCCGTGAGAAGACTGTTGCGCCTTCCCCTAAAAAAGCTCTAGATGAGGCCCCTTGATATCTACAAGCATTGGGGCAGTTTGGCGCTTTTTCGACTCGGTTACTAACTTTTCTCATTAGCTGCATTATTTCATTGGACGTATCCAAAAATTTCCTCCGTATGGAGGCCCCCAAACTTTCATACAGACAGTTTCTTTCGGTGTGTGGCAAAGTCAGAGCAAATTTAAGGCAGAATACAAATCAATGATGACTCTCCCAGGGGGGGTCCTGGGGCATGCTTTTCCGAAATATTTTTGAAACTTTGATTGCAGTTTACATCATGTAATTGCAATTATAATACTTTTTCAGCAACTTTTTGACAAAATTTTCATTAAAATTTTTTGCCTCTAATTGTGAGTCTTATACGAGAATATTGTTGGGCCCTTACAAATGCCCCCTGGGGGGGGGGCCGATCTGCGGAAATGCCTTGATATGGCTCTGCCCACCACGCTTCAAAAAACATGCAGAAAATATTACAATCTATTTGCAATGTCTTTATCGATGTAGTGGGAAGGATGTAGCTGTTTTTGGAAACAAGTTTTGATGTTTGACGAAAAAAAGATTTGGAAATACACGTTTAATCATTAAGTCACTGCTATGCTCACGCCCCCCCGCAAACCTTTTACGAAATTCTTCATAAAGACTTGGACTTCGTTCACAAGGACATTTTACAAGAATTAATCGGAATTTGCAAAGTTTGCGGAATTTGCGAAACTGTTCGCGGAATGCCCAGCTCTGGGTATGGGGGAAGGCAAGGAGAGATGGGGGTGTAAAGAAGTGTGGGGGGAGGTGTGGGAGAGTGTGGGAAAGTTAGCTGGGGTGTGGGGATAAACCGACACGCTTCAAGTTGTAATGTAGTAATCTAATGTAATCTTTAGTAACCTCTTCTCAGTTCATGTCACCTCGACTTCTAAATTGCGAGTGCTCGTAGCAATCATCTTATGTTAAATCACTTTTACAAGTAACTTGTTTTCTTGCTTTCTGATAATCACTAATATTGTGCTATATAAGACCGTGTACTTTTTCACAATTTTGACTTACAATTTGGTTCTATGTTATACTCTGATAAATTACGTAAGAATACAACAGTTTTTGGCGACGAGAATGGGATCTATTCTATGATCGATCTTACGACGAGTTTTCAACGACCTCAACGGAAACAAAGAAATCTACTGTGGAAAAACTGATCGCTTTAATGCAGCGACAAATTGCCAATCGCGAAGAATGAATGGAACGCCAGCAAGCTCAAAAGGAAGAACGAATGGAACGCCAGCAAGCTTAAATAGAAGCACAGACAAAAGCACATCTAGAACAGACAGCTCAAATGACGTCTCTGTTAAAGGCGTTGACAAGCAAGCTTGAAATCCCTTCCGCTTCAACTCAAGTAGCCACGCCTAACTTCGCATCTTTTGATCCATCAACGGAGCTTTGGGAGGACTACTGGTCACGTTTCGGCACGTTTGCAAGCGCTCATTCAGTGCCTGAGGGTAAGAAAGCTCAAGTTTTCCTAACTAACCAAGCTTCTACCATTTATAAGATGTTGTCGAATTTAGTCGGTCAAGAGTCACCAGTCAGAACTGTCAACGATCTAGCTATGCCGGAAATGGTGAACTACGTGAAGGTTCAATTCGATTCTAAACGATTCATCGTCCGAGAACGTTTTAAGTTTTGGAGAGAAATGAAGCGGAAACCCGGCAAATCAATCCAAGAACTGGCGAGCCGCATAAGACAAGACGCTGCTACCTGTGATTTTCCATCCATCAACGATCCGCTAGATGAAGCCCCACGTACACGTTTTATCTGTTCCGTAACTAATGAAGCAGTGCTCAAAGCTTTGTTTAAGATCAAAGCCGAAGAATTAACTTTCACCTGAGCGATTGAGGTAGCTATCGAAACGAAATATGCTGCAAAGGTGGCTAAAAAAACTGTCTACGGATCACATTCTTCAACAGTGCAAAAGATGAGTGCCGAGTCACACCGAAAAGAAGTTCATCAGAAAAGTCAATCCATGGATGTGACAGCACGTTCAAAAGACTTATCTGAGGTGCCGCAGCACAGAGCATGCTATCGTTGCGGTAAAACTAATCATCTTTCTTCTGCATCTCGTTTCAGGAACGCAATTTGCGATTTCTGCAAAATCAAGGGACACTTGGAATCCGTTTGCCGAAAGAAAGCGCGGCAACGTTCTGTCAGTTTCATCCGTCACGTTGATGCAGCTCCGGAAATTCTCAATGCTATCGACGATGACGAACTTCAAGTCCAAAGCTGAATGTTTCTTTGAAGATCGGATTACATCTTATCTTATTCGAACTTGACACAGCCACTAAGGGTAATTTTATATCCGTCGATAATTGGAAGTTGTTGGGTAATCCGTGTTTACACGAACCGACTTTGAAATTTCAATCAGCAAGTCTACACCATATGCCCATCAAAGGATGTTGGGTCGAAAAAGTAGCATTCAAGAACATCAAAATAGATTCAAGAACATTACATCTCGGTGGACGAAGTTTTGCAAGGCACGAAAAACTCAGTTCTGGCGGTTCGACAAAGTGATGATTTAAGTCTTAAAACCTCATGAATCCAGCAGTGTGGAGAATTCGAAGACTTATTTAAGCCTGAGTTGGGATGTTTCCGAGATTTCGTACTCGAAGTGGAGTTTACAGATGAAGCCAAGCCCGTTTACTGTAAGCCACGCTCCGTTCCTTTTGCCATGGAAGAGAATTTAGCCGTGACGTATGAAGCGGGGATTTCGCGAGGAATCTGGAAACCGGTAGAATTTAACGATTGGGGGACAGCAGTGGTACCATCAGGAAGAAACAGACCGGATACCCCACCGGTAGTAATAGGCCTATAGCAATACCCCACCGATAGTAATATAGAAATACCCCACCGGTAGTAATATAGCAATACCCCACCGGTAGTAATATAGTAACACTCCACTGGTGGTAATATAGCTGTTTATGCAAGTTTAAATTTTTCGAAAAATCACAAAGAATCGTGCGTTTAATTGGAAGGATTGATTTTCCTGCATCGTTAATTTTCAAGACACAGGGCGATTTCATGAAACTACTGACGACGAATGGAAATGATGAAAATCTTTTTTAGTTTGTCTTTTCTTATTCCATCATCTATCATTTGATTCGGTAGTTCCAAAAGCTTAAAAACTTCAACTTGAACTTCTATGCCCGTGAGCCTGCGGGCCAACGCAAATATGTAGGCTACTTTCGATCGTTAGTGGTAGATTGCAGATTTGTAATTTCGGTTTTATTCAATGCAAGGTCGTGCCCAGAAATTTGAAAAGGGGGGCCCCAATTTCCTGTTTCCGTTTCCACTAAATGTTTCCGCCCTGAAGAACAAAAAAAAGCGTCTTCACGTTTTCCGACGTCCAATATCAAGTGAAGACCAAAAAAAAAGGTCATCGCATCCTCAGATGTCCTGTTTCCACTGTTCCGCTGACTGAAGATATATATTAGCTTATATTTCAGCAGGCGCAGACCCAGCGCCCCCTCCCCCCCTGTGTACACCCCTGCAATGACAATATTTTTTTCTCATATCTGTTATAAATTCATATATTTTAATAGATTTCAAGTTTGTTTTGTGAAACTAAAAGCAAAAACACCTTTGTTTCTATTTTGTTTATTTTCATCTGTCTTAAGAATGCGGTTCTTTTTCGACGCGAACAATAAAATTTAATCCTTTTTCGTTAAATTATGTAAATCGCAAAAGCTAAACATAGACACGCTGCGCCAAATTTACCAATGAGCGGAAGTGACGTCAGAAACGTGCCACTGTTATGTCACTGCTAGGCAGATAGTTGCTGAAACGCTGCGATGCTTGGTAAACGAAGTTGCTGGCTGGTTAAGTTGATGAAATAGTGTGTGTTTATGAAGGTATATTTTGTTACATTAGATAGTTGATGCTTGGAAGAAGTAATCAATCAGTGAGAAGATGTAGCAGCAAGGTGTATTTCGCTAGTTTTGAAGTTTTATTTGGCTCATCATTCGTAACATTAAAGATGAAAGAAAGACCAGCACATTTTGTGCCAGTCCTGTACGTCCGAGGGAAAAAAATCAAGGAACAAAATAGTTTGCGATTGCGCCAGGATTGAGTGGGAGTGAGCGGCCATTTTGTAACTTTACTATCAGATGATGACAATAATAAAACGACGTCTCCTCGCTATGCACAAAAATGTCAGAGTATGGAAAAATAATATAAAAGAGAAATTTTAACTTTTCTATTCTTTTAGTTATGGGCTTAAACCAGGGGTGGTCAACCCGCGACTCTTTGCCCAGTTTCATGCGGCTCTTTTTCACATGCTTTGTTTCTTCTATCAGCAGCCTAGTTCTGTGGTCATGTCACGTTTGGCAACGCATAAGGTGCATTATCATGTCATAATCACTTTGTTGAAAGAACTACGACGAGGCGTGTAACGAGTGGCGGGATCCATCTCCCTGGCTTTGCGCCTGGTCAACACAGTTTCAAAGTCAGAAGAAACATCGCAGCGGTGACGACACTGTTTCCGATTTGACCAGTCCAGGCAACAAACTCCAGACCGCCCGCACCGATAGCGATATCGTTGCCAGGAGCGTTTTTAGGGTGGGGCATTGTGCCTTGACCCCCCCTCTTTTGACTCCACCTTTTAGTAAAAAAAATAAAATTGAGGGTGCCGAGTGACTGAAATATTCCAGGCTCTTTTGATGGTTTCTGTAGCTTATGGCCATTGGCTAGGGGCGGATCCAAGGGGAGTAGGATGAGGGGTATGCATCCTCCCTCCAGCCATTTTCAAAAATGTTTTTGATGTGTACAATTTTTCCATAATTTCAAACCTCTTCGATAACAATAAGCCTTACGCCTTAAGCACGCATAACTGAAAATGTGTGAACAGAATGCATCATATTTGGCGAAGCACTCAGAATTAGGGTCAAAAAATTAAAAAAAATTGCCCGAAAAGTATTCAAAAAGCCCGAAAAGTATTCAGCTTTTTTGTTTCGCAATCAATCAGCTTCAGATTAGTTCCGCCGAAAAAAATAAAAATGTTTGAAAAAATGAGCAAATTGTGCCCTCCCCTTTTTTTAAATTTTTTGCTTCACCACTGTTTGTTACCAACTGAGCTAACCCGCCGGCATACCACTATTCTAGCTAAGCAAAAGCATGTGTATCAATATGAGGTATGGTGATGTTAATGCGATTATTATATGATATGGCTCTTTGCTGAAACACAGAAAGAAATGAGGCTCTTAGCATCTGACTGGTAGGCCACCCCTGGCTTAAACCTTCCCGCTCGCTTGTCATGGAATTCTGCAGCACAGGTTCAATTCGCGACTGGCGCCGATCACATTTGTTTTCATGTGATTGCTGTCTGAAAGAAAAAAAGCAAACTTTGCAATGTTGGTTGATGTAAACCTGGGATTGTAAACTTGCGGCCTGCGGGCCAAATGCGGCCTGCAAAGCTTTTGAATGTGGCCCGCGTCATAACTTTGTTAAGTGTATAACACACCGGGAGATTAGAAAATGTTAATCCATCTTAAAACTTTTTCGTGTTTCAACAACATGCTGCATTTGTAACGCAAAAACCTCGCAAAAGTCCTTAATTTCACGGTAAAAAAGAACTCTCAATGAATGGTTGATAAATTTTCGACGTAAAATAGCGTGTTTTTAAAGCGAAACTTATTAATTAAAAGTTAATGTGGCCCGCTCAAATAATTACGCAACCGACTATGGCCCGTTGTGTTTTATCAGTTCCCTAACCCTGATGTAAACAATTTCAGTTATTTGTTTATGGATAATGCCATGAAATGGTAAGTTACCGGTACCTTACACCCTGGTCGTTGTATCACCACTGCAAGAAATCATTTACCGCGCTTAATTTTAAGCTCAACAACTTTCATTTTATGAGAAAAACTTACGAAGTCTGAAGCGGTTGTGATAGAGCCAATGATCTTACCCCGAGCTTACTAGAAAACATGTATTTTTTGTGTGTAGTTGCATATTTATCTTCCGAGAAAGCTATTAATCCGCTACGAGTTCGCTTAGGAGTTGTCGGCCATCTGTCTACCACACCAAAACGAGGGAATCCCGCTAAGTGCCTTTCCCAACGGCACAAGTAAACTTGCCGGCTTGTTCTTCACACTGTCTCTTTAATGCTGAGCGTGAAGCAGGGAAGCTGTGAATACCAATTTTTAAATCATTGGTTTGACCCGACTTGGAATCAAACCTACGTCTACAGCTCCCGAGGTAGACGCTCGTAGCTCTCGGCTATCTGAGCTGTTAGGTGTATGCATGCAGACAAATCTAAACACATTTGCGTAGCCACATAGAGAGATGAGAGAAGCATTGCTAGATTAAACGTTTCATTGTCAACATAATTGAAGGAAGAAACTACGACCACTTTGATGACGTAGTTAATGCTTACGTTTAGAGGAGTATGTAGAGGTTAGCGAAGGTTGGAGAACGCAAAATGCGAAGCGACATTTCCCGCTTTGTGAGTTGCTGAGGCACGGTTATTATGGGTAGTCCGATCTAGCCGTCGTACCGTAGAATCGATTTTCATTGACGCATGGTAAAACTAACAATAAAAATTGCTGTTCAAAAAATCCAAACAGTTGATTCTAAGTTGTAGCCGCTTCTTTCAAAAAGATGTGTGAGACAGGGATTCATGTTCCACGAGTTAAGTCTTGTTTTCTGCAAATCTCTGCACTTGAAAGCACCTCCATGCTGGATTATTTCCTTTCTGCTCTAACTTTAAACCAACGAGAAACTCAATTCAATTTCGTGCAACAGAACGTTCACCATTTTTCTCTTTTACTGAGATTTATGCACTTATTTTCTTACATTTGTTTTTTTTTTTTTTTGTTGTTATGACGTAATATTTTGCTTTGTAATAATGTATTATTGTCAAAACTAGACGTTTTGACAACATAAATTTAGCTGTCATCATCAGCAGTGTATGCGAGGCAGTACAGAACTTTTCAGGTTTGTAGGGTTTTGCTTACATTGTTATTTTTAGGGAGGAAGGGTAAAGCCACAGTAAATCTCAAAACTGGACGTTTTGACAACATAGATTCAGCTGTCATCATTAGCAGTGTATGCAGGGCTGTACAAAACTATCTACCACACCCAGGGCCGTTGAGAGCCAATAGAGGCCCAGGGCCACATAGCGAAAAGGGCCCTCGATGAGTCACTGTTAATTTAAACCGCAAAAACGATAGAATCAGTATGCTCTTCTGTAAATTCTGACCCCATTTTTGCCTTTTGAAGTTAATTTTTTAGCGCATGGTGGTTTAATGTGGCATGCGATAGCACAATGTCTTGGGTTCAAAAATTGTGCAATAGAGAGTGAATTTTTCGCGGCACTTTTTTGCAACTTTCGTCGCTTACGCTTAGGTGCTCCGCTCTCACACTTTTTTGTTGACATCAAAATCAAAATATAATGTATACCGGTACTTTTACTCTCCCAATCAAAAAAAAGCAAGGTTTGTTGTCTGTGTTATCTTTTACCTACATTACAAACAATTAAGTTACGATTATTTTGCACCAGACGGGATACGTTTCGACTATTAAATTAAGTCTCTTCAGTGGTGCTATGAGCTTCAAATCCATGAAGTACATCCATCAATCTACAATGCATTCTTCCAGATGGTAGTACAAAGGTTATCTGGAAGAATGCATTGTAGACTGATGGATGTACTTCATGGATTTGAAGCTCATAGCACCACTGAAGAGACTTAATTTAATAGTCTTAATTAAGGTACGGTAGTTACAAGAGGTCACTTATTTGACTCAACTGCAGAACCTTGTTTCTTTAATTGATTCTTCATGGTCGTTAGCTGAGCCGCTATTATTATTATTCCAACTCACTCAAACGCGAAGATAAGCGCATTAGACTATAGTGCTGTTTCCAATGCGGTAGCTTGGTTGCAAAATGAAGTTTTTCACCGCAGTTTAGATGCAGTGTCGAAACACCAATGCTTTGTTCTCGACTAAACTGATACCGCTACTATTGGAGCCACTTGGCTCAACTAAAAATCCAGAAATTGAATCACTTAAAATAGGATCACGCATCTTCCACATTAAATTCATAATTTTGCCAGCAGTCTTACATTTGCAACTCAACTACGTTCCAGCTGTTTTTCATGCAAGACCCCAGCGTTCTTGTTTTTTTAAGTGTCCTGTCCATCAGGACCAATTACTAGAAAGCAAGTAGAAAACACTTCGGAGCATGGTTGATGGAAACTTCATGCACTTTAATCACAAATAATAAAGCCAATTCAAATGGATAGATATTTAAATGAGACGTTTCGGTTAAGTTTCACTAACCATTATCAATCTTATTCAAATGGAATCATTATCAATCTTATTCTATTGGAATAAGATTGATAATGGTTAGTGAAACTTAACCCAAACGTCTCATTTGAATATGTATCAATATGTTTTAGCTTTATTATTTGTGAGAAAACACTTGGCTATTAGAGTTCAATGTGAGTTGTGACGTAACAATTGTGCGATAGATAAAATTTTTGCGTTTTCTCAAATCTAAAAGACGTGAAAATGCTTTGTAACTCATGTTACTTACGCAGTTTTCCGCTAATAAGCTCCCGATCAAATTAAAAAATAAGGTAATAATATCTACTTGCAGACGCAAAATGGGGCCCCTCAAAAGTACGGGGCCCGGGGCCAAATGGCCCCCCTGCCCCCCCTCTCGACGGGCCTGACCACACCAACCAAATTTCGATTTGTTATGGCCAGTTGCCGATACTTGTGACTTGCGAGTATGATGGAGATTTTTTAAGTAGCAAGGCCCGTACTTGCCCGGTTGCATATTTCGGAACGGTTCTACAGAATATTTTTTATTGATTCTATTGCAGCGCTCTTCAACAGGGTTTCCGCGGAGCATGCAGTGGGGTTCCGTGAGTTTTAAGGGTTCGGTGGGGTCTATCATTTTTAGAAGAATAGATTTGGTGCTTCAGTATACTGATGCGTAATTCTGAATTTTTTGCATCACCTTGCAGCATTCATACAGCTACGTAAACAAGTGGTTGTGATATTCGTTGCGTCACTTAATAGGCCTAGTTCATTGTCATGCTATTAATTAGAACGTAGTTGTTGCAACTCAGTTATACGATGTACGAAGCCCATCACAGCTGCTGTTGAAGTAAGAGTAGGCTGCAGACTAGAGCTTCTATTGAGAGTTGATGAGAATAGTGTACTCGTAAAAACAGTGTCTGAGAATAGCGTACACATTAAACCGTTGTCTAACCAACTTATTATCGTTCAATCAAGTCAAATAAAGCAAAGCAGCATAATTATTTGGTATGTGAAGCGAAAGAATAGAAATGCCAGAACAACAGAGTCACTAAATTTCTGACTTTTTAGCTTTTGTAATAACTGCTTGTTTGTTGAAGTATCTAATTGGTTTTTGAAATAACGAAGTAAAATATCTTCTTAGGCCTACAAGCAATTCATGACTTCTTAATTTTTGTTAGTGGGGTTTCATGACAAACGTCAAAGTACATTAGGGATTCCTCGCGGTTAAAAAGGTTGAAGAGCGCTGTTCTATCGCCACCACTCTACTATCACCACACCTTGTCGCTGCTCCACTACCACCACACCTCGTCGCTGCTCTACTACCACCACACCTCGTCGCTGTTGCCAGTTTTGAGTACAATTTTTCTGCTTAGGCTATAATCATCTCGATCGAGCCCTATCTTTTTCCGTAGAACCATTTCGATATATGCGACCGGGTAAGTACGGGCCTTGCTACTATAAAAATCTTGATTATACTCGCAAATACCGGCAACTGGCCATAACAAGCAACAAGTCGAAATTTAGTTTACAATGTTCGTTGCTCGCGACGCTGCATTCAATTATACACAAATTTCTTAAATATTCTAAATTCACTTTTTTTCTTGACTCGCTTATCTTTGGGGGATCGCGGGGGCAGATTGGGGAGAATATTCGAGATTTAAGAACTGAAATGCATATTTTACAAACTGTCCCGACGTTAATGGTTTTACTTTATTTCTAAATTTCCAAAACAAACAGCATTCAGACTGTGACTACACTGAAGTGTCTGGCTTTTTCACAACATTTCTCTTTGCAATGTCATCTCACAGCATCTTTCAACCTGAACCTATCAACCCGGAATAGTTGATGATGACGTCAACCATGCTTCCGCTTTTGCTTGTGACGACAAGGGAAACAACTCTCTTGCTGCACCGCGCCGTTATATTAATTTGCTTCAAGTTTTTTAATAAAATAATTTAGCCTGTCAGAGTAGTAAACCTAGTTTCATGTACAGCACTAGCGTATTGGGCACGATCTTGAATGGATAAACTCTAACAGCGTCAGATTCTTAAGATAGCAAAGACGAGATCAAAATTATAGTGGCATTAAATATATGCGCAGTTACCCTGTCCGCGTTATCTTTTTCCGAGGGCCAAATAACAGTGTGGACAAAGTAGAGGTTTCACGCTGTAGTAATATATTCCTAGGCAGGCCTACAGGTATTGTTCTACAGTCTCTTTATGAATTTTAGAATAACCGATACGAAAATGTTTCAAATTGGTTGATTTTGTGTACAGATAGAAGAAACAGAAAATGTGGATCGTAGTTGGGCTGGACAGTGGGCAGCACATGCTGGCAGTGAACAGCACATGCAGGCAGCATGGGCGCCCGCAGAACTTTTTGTGGGGGGGGGCAAATTTTTGTTTGGTCAAGTTAACGTTTTACGGTGTCAGTCAATCTGCTTGATTTGATTTTTATCAACACCATAATATGAAAAAGTAGTATCATAGGCTCAGTGGCGTAGCGAGAAATTTTAAAAGGGGTGGGCTATAATTTCCACATTTACATCAAGCGTATTTTTTTTAGCAAAACTAATTTGAAGCTGACTGAGTAACAAGAAAGGGTCCGGGAGCATGCTCCCCCGGAAAAATTTTGAAATTTTACATGCTGTAGTGGCTATTTTAGTGCTTTTTCAATAATTTTCACGCAAATTTTGTTTAAATTTTTGGACCCTAATTCTGAGTTCTTCGCCAAATATGATGCATTTTGTTCATACTTTTTCAATTATGCGCGTTGAGGCGCAACGTAAAGGCTTATCGCTATCAAAGAGGTTCGAAATTATGGAAAAATTTTATACTTCAAAAACATTTTTGAAAATGGCTGGTGGGAAGATGCATACCCCTTATCCTACCCCCTGGATCCGTCTCTAGCCATAAGCTACAGAAACCATCAAAAAAATCTGGCATATTTCAGTCACTTGGCACCATTAATTTTGTTCGTTTTTACTAAAAGACAGAGTCAAAAAGGGGGGGGGGGGGGCATGGCACAATGGTCTCCCCTAAATGCGCTTCTGCATTGGCCTTATCAGTTATCATCATATTCGCAATTTTATAGAGATGTATCGGAATACAATAAATATGGGACGAAAATAGCTTAAGGAGGAAAAGTAAAACCTCAGTAAATCTCAAAACTGGACGTTTCGATTTAAGGTTAAGGTGTCATCATCAGCAAGAAGTATATGCAGGGCAGTACAAAACTGTTTTGTACTGCTTTAGGCAGTACAAAACTGAATACATTTTTTGGGCAACTTTTAATGTTTGCTTAATGTGCTATAGGCAAAATTACAAGCTCAAAATGAACTCAGTCAGCCAGCTCTTCTGTAACTAACTTCTATTTCTTAAAAATTTTATTGGCTGCAGCCTGAAAGCCAGCCCTGCAGCGTGGCCGAGTGGTTCGGAGCGTCGTTTTACGACAGCCGTGATCGCAAGGTTGACGGTTCAACCCCCACCCAAGTCTCGATGTTGCGCCCTAGGATAAGATGCTTCACGACAATTATCCCTGCTTGGTGGAATCTAACCAGCAGAAAATCAAAGAAGTCAAAAGCAAAATTTAAGCGGAAACTCGAAAACAAAACCAACTCCGTCGCGCCTCCGTCGCTTAGCGCTTTTCTCGTGACAGGAGGATAAAAATGAAGCAATCAATCAATCAAAAAGTAAATCACGTAACAGAAGGAGTTGAACTGGTCGCTCCATGATAATGATAATATCGTCGTGTGATAGCTCATATCCAGTTTTACTGCGTGTATAGCGCTGGTATCAGCATAATTTAGCCTATTGTAGGAATTACTAGTGAGCATAGAACTAGACTACTACTATTCTACTAATAAAGATATCTGAAAATTCACACACGATACCGGTAAATTTTGGTGTATGATTATCATAATGTTTATGGTGGTGAGTCGTGACGGTACTTTTATCGGCTTTTGTGAGAACCGTCTAAAAACTTTACAAAAATACTTAGCGCAACTTTTTTTCCAGGGGTAAGACCAACGCCTGCTTCTCTTGACTTCTTATAATTTGCAACAAGCTTACTTCGAATTAAAAAGTTGCTGGCAATGCGGTTGCTGAGCATACTGCAGCCCTCTTTAATCAATCTCTCAGTTGATATTGCGTGCAAACAAAAAGCGAAAAACAATTTAAAGTAAGCTTGTAAATTAAACGAAGCGAAGAGAAGGAGGCTTAGAGCTTAGTCCTTGAAAAAATTCACCCTTAGCTTTTTTTTAATGCTTTTAAAACATAAAATTTTCCCGCTCAAACTCTTTCACCATAGGTGTATCTCCTATTTTGTTATTTAAAGATCACTTGATTTCACCCAAACGTTTTTGCAATTATTTTTATTAATGTGCTGGTAATCTCTTCTAGTTTAGCTCCTTCAGCTTTGACGTTAAATTTTGTTGCGCATTTTTGCAATCAAGATAAAACCCATTGAAGCTATGGAGCAATAGTGCACTTCTCATTCAAAATCAGAGGGACAAGTGCCAAATCGCCCCCGCTACAGACGCCTACTTGTGTGTGTATATTACTTTGGCACTGTTAGCTTTGCATCAAACGTTGTTGCGAATTTCTCACTTAAAATCCAGGGGGGGACAAGTGCTCCCCCCTGCGGGCGCCCATGGCTGGCAGCCATTAGCTTCTCAATAAGAGCGTAAAAAACTTTAGTGTAATTTTGAGAACTGTAAATAAACGTTTCTGCTGATCGACACAAAAGTCCGGCGCCCACTTTTTGCCAAGCTACTTCCAGAGATGGGCGCGATACTCAGTTTTTGAGTTAATCGATACCGATGCACGATACTTGAAACTAGAGTTAATTGATACCGATTCACGATACTTTGAAGAGGTGTTAAATCGATACCGATGGCGATAGTATTGCCCATACAAGTATCTCGATACAATACCAGAAATAGTTAATGAATTCAAAAAGAAATTTGTAAATTTAGTTCACAAAAAAACTTTGCTATAGTCAACTTTGCTGCGTTACTTGCGTCGCCGCTACCGCATTGGAGGTAAGCGAAGATGCAAGTGTTCGAACACATTGATAGTGCGTTGTTAGAAAAAATAAAATGCCTGCCTCATGCCGAGAGCATAATCACACATCAATGTAGAATTTAGATCAATGTTTTGCTTGGCACTAGAGTACGCTCTAAGAACCTAGGCCGATATTTTCTGCAAAATTTTCATCCACGGCAACCAGTTAGCCCAACAACATTCAATTTTTTTAGTTTTGATAAACTGAAGACAGGAAAATATGAAAAATTTAAAGAACACAGCACGAGATAGAAATTAAAAAAGCCGTGACACAACGAAAAGCAGTTTCACTCCCTAAAAATTGAAGTAAAGAGGCATTTTCTCACCCAAAAATCAAATTTTTAAACAGTTTGTCTGACAAGTTTCCTTGACGTGGTGAAAACATGTGTCCGGCAAAGCTAAACAAACCCTCTACTGTTGCTGAAGACAGCAATGAATTGTTCAGAAACCGTTAACAAATACGCAATCAACAGCTAGCAAGATTGCTCGCGCTCAAAAATAGTATCGAGATACTTGCGTCGGCGATGCACATAAACACGCTTAATCGACACCGCTACTCGATACAGTGGTGAAATACTAACTGGATACCAATATCGATACAAAAGTATCGCACTATTCGTATCGCCGGTACAAGTATCTCGATACTGTCCATCTCTGGCTATTTCTTTTTCTATGTTGTAATCCTGCTTTAATTTTCATCTATTAATTAGATTGATGCTTGTAGCTTTCTGAGTGGGCTGGTGTGATGGCTGCTGGTGACGAAGTCGCTCAAAAAGATAAAGATGTGATTGAGATGTCGGATTTTGTTGATTCGTTTTTGAAAGACGATGACTTCCATGTGCAGAATCACAGTCTGTTTTGGAAGAAAGTTTTGACGGAAACTTCAATTCAACAAACGTAAGTGCAAAAAATAACAATTGAAAAGTCTACGGTGCTGCTGATTTCTACCAGGCATGTATGACAAACCAGCAGAAGCGAGGAACATGTATTCCCATCCAGGTTAACGTTGTTGATTAGCAAACGTTTTCGCGTTCCTATACAATCTGTCGGCAAGCCATGAGATATAAGAGTTAAAGTTGATCAAAACTTATTAATATTTGATTAAATGTTGAAATTATTACAAGAACGGATCCAGATTTGTGTAGACTTTTTCTGGGAGGAACTAAGGACCGGGTAAGTGCTTAGCGTGCAGTTCCGTGGGTACACAAGTATCGTTGTACCCATCTCTAACTTTGGCTAAGGGGCTTGGACCTCATTAACCCCTGGACTGCCATGCATAGGAGACGGGGTTCGATGCTGGCTGTTAAGGTTAGCATTTTTCCATCGTACTTGACTTCATAGGTTAATGTAAGACTCAGCTTGAGTGATGATAAGATGCAAATTAAGTTGGCTACATTGGCAAGGAGTAGGACTGTTTGTCATTTCAGCTAAAAAAATAAATGCATCCATGCAATGAGTTACGATTCCGAGGCTAGACGCGCTTGCAAAATTCAAGTTTTCCCATAGCACAGTTCTTCCACCACAATTCGCGTTCTGTGCATATCACTGACTTTTTTGAGACAAACTGCAAATAAAATTTCAACAAGAGAATTATCATTTCTCAGCAAATCTTTCTTATCCATTTGTCAGATTATGGACTATGGAGCTTGGAATGTATTTTTGAAGACTTTTGTATGAAGTACCTGCTGGGAATTGAACATGGGACAGGTTGTTGCAAACAATGCAATTTGGCGCCGCATGCTGCACTAGCGGAATGGTGACGGGAAATTTTGTTTGAAGTTACTTGGGATGAATTTCTGAAAGAAAAAGTTTAAGCGACTTTCTCCAGTATGAAAAATTCATCACGGCTCACACAAGAATTTTCGTACTTATAGCCATGCGCAACGTTTAGTTACTAAAACTACTCAGCGCTAACGAGCTTTGTTAAAAAAATTTTGTTACATAATTTTTATTCTTATAAGTAGCTATAGTTAGTTAGTTTAGTTTATTTACGGATAAACAAAAGAATACGTATTACTGTAACTGCAGATACCAGGGGCGGCTTGTGTCGTAAAAATTTGCGGGTGCTGCAAAAATTATATTCAACATAAAACAGCAACATTTTTTACACGTAAAGCAACCGTCTTCACGTACTGTACGTTGTATGTTCTGGTCACTTTTTTAAAGTAATTAAAGCAACAATTAGCAACAATTAAAGCAACAATAACAACAATTAGCAATTAAAAGATACTCGACAAAAATGCTTAAATAATTTCATTCTTAAATAACAGCACATCATAAAAATATTAACGAAAGCGATAAAGCTCTCTAAAAACATGTGTATGAATCTGCAAAAGTTAACCTCATTTTTAGCGGTCACGCGCACGGCTCGAACTTATGTCAAAATTCTATTTGAATTTTACGTCTTTAATCAGCTGTTTAATAAACTCGACCGAGTAGACGTAATTATGAAACGTTTCGCAAAATGGCAAACAACGAAATAGGTAAAACAATAAACCTGGCTGACGTGAAATCAACGTTTTTACACCAGGCCACCAACAACGACGATTACAAAATTATTGCAATAATCACACCAAGCACGAATGGGGATCTGTGGTATTGCTTTTAAATAAAATTCCCACATAGGCCTATATATGCAGTACCGGTGGATATCGAATAAGCCTAGCTTCAACTATACCAACAGGTCTGCTGGTTGGAGGTACATGCTTAGTTATTATTTCCAAATTAGTTAAAGACGGGCCGTTAGCTCAGTTGCTTAGCGCACACGCTATCGGTGCGGGAGATCTTGGATTCAAATCCCGGGTCGGTCAAATCGACACAGTGTCGCCAAAGGCTTACCACCGCTGCGACGTTCCTTCGGAGCTGTGTAGCCCAGGCGCTAAGCCGCGGAGATGGTTCTCGCCACACGTTACACGCTTCGGCGTAATATTATGAGGTGCCGTTCGTAAAATACGTTTTGCATGCACTTTCCGGACAATTTTACGCTTTTCCCATTCTAAGCCAAAATGGTAACGAAAAAAGTTGGGCTGCATTCTGCGGACTGTAAAGAAACATTGCAACAAGAAAGGATTTACTTGAACGCTTTTCAATGCAGTGCCATTTGTAAAATTGACGTTACATACAGACTAAAGACGAATCAACATTTCTCTCTGTTACAAGACAAAATGGCAACGTAAAAAGTCGCACATTTTGCAGACTGTAAACTAAATACGCTTTCATCCATTACAAGACAAAACCCGTAACGAGTAACAATGCGACGAGAAAGGATTTCGTTTCTAATCCTGTGGCGAAGAGATCGGAAAACTCACGTCATTCAGTGGCCGCCGATAATACTCGCGAATAACGGTCGCGCCACTAAATGACGTACGTTTTCCGATCGCTTCCAAATGGATTTTGCGATCTACACTATTTTATAGACGACGCAATTTTACAGGCAGCCGAAACTGGTCTTGAGTCTAGGCCTTACTCGTCGCGTAGATAAATCACTTCATTTTCTCTTCGCCACAGGATTAGAAACGAAATTTTTTCTCGTCGCATTGTTACTCGTTACGGGTCTTGTCTTAAGCCCGGTCTACATTGAGGCTGAGCGAGGCGCAAAAGTTAGTTTGTTTTATTGAAATGGAGCTTTGCGCGGCGCATGACATGTGCCCCACTCAGCCGCACACAGCCGAAAAAAAATTTACGCTTTGTTTAATTCTTCTCAGCCTGCTGCGACTGCGACTTACCGCGACCGGGAGTTTTCCATTTTCCAGGTACAGGTATAGGCTAATAGTCTTAGACTACTGGGTCGTAAAACACTTTGTCTTTGTATATTTTTTTAGGTAAACAGGCTGAAGAAAATAGCAAAGGATTGTATTTTGAAATTTTAGTTGGCTGCGTAAGAATCCAAGCTGTACGCAGGCCAGAATGGCAACCTACCGGTATACAACTACTGGAGTAGTGTGGGCTACGTCTAGTTTTTTTTTTAGAACAAGTTTTGCAGAGACCAAAGGGTTATTCAATTCCGATTTGTTTGGCTGAAATGAATTACATCCCAAGTCTTCAGCAGCCAAAAAGTTTGATACTAGCTGTTGGACTATGCCTATTCAGCAGTGTTGACAGTTGGCAGGTTGGTTTGTAGAGAAGGATGGAACTGAAGCTTGTGGAGAGTTTTTTTTGTAAAGTAGTGATTAGAAAGTATTGAGTTTTAAAATGTCAGTAGAGTACCTTACTGTAGTAAGAATAAGGCCAGAATGACAAGTTGGCAACCTACCTCATTCGCCGACTGGACCTAGGTTTATTAAAAATGAGTAGCCTAGAGAAAACTTTTCTGAATTTATAGCTACTAGAGAAAACTTTTCTGTTGTTGTGTACTAATCAATTCTATTTGAATAATATTTCAGATACATTTGTGTATAGCAGATAAAGATGCCCCATTGAAGGGGACTGCTGCCTTTGGTAGACTCATTCTATTGGTTCAGGAATCCCTGATTGAACTCACACGAGGGCTAGTGTAGATGCCTGCAACAGACCTAACTACTTCAGGATCTCCTACCCCTGCCCAACAACAACCTTCTCCAGCTCCCACAATTTCTAGAGTGCAAATTTGCGAATTCTACACCTGTTGAATAATGGATATGGGCAACTTGACTCAGATGATCAGGAAATGGTTTTGCGCTGTCCAGTTTGCCACTGTTTGATTACTAATCAAACTAACTTTTGTACTGTTTTATCATTTTTATGTTAAAAATTGTTGTGTAATTGACTATTTGATGACTATTTCAGTGCAAACAAATAAAATTAACTTGACTTGTTTGGTTAGGATCTTGGGTTCCCATGAATACAGTCGTAGGGTACTCGCCCACTAATTAGCAAACAAGCAGACAACTGTATCAGTGCATGTTTGTTCTTCAACGCAGCCCAATGCACTAACCACTCTGCCAACTCCATACCGTTATGATGACGTTTGCTCGCATCAACTTAAAAAGCACGCCGCGTCTGACCATTTTACAGTTCCAGTGTAGACACGTCGCTAGGCTTGACTTGACTTTTCTCAGCCTGGCACGGCCTCAGTGTAGACCAGGCTTTAGACTGGATGAAAGCGTATTTAGTTTGCAGTCTGCAAAATGTGCGACTTTTTACGTTGCCATTTTGTCGTGTAACAGAGAGAAGTGTTGATTCGTCTTTAGTCTGTATGTAACGTCAATTTTACAAATGGCACTGCATTGAAAAGCGTTCAAGTAAATCCTTTCTTGTTGCAATGTTTCTTTACAGTCCGCAGAATGCAGCCCAACTTTTTTCGTTACCATTTTGGCTTAGAATGGGAAAAGCGTAAAATTGTCCGGAAAGTGCATGCAAAACGTATTTTACAAACGGCACCTCATATAATACCGCGAGTATAATGAAGATATGATTTTTGTTGCGGTAGCTACACGTGATACCATTGCCTATTCAGTATCGGTAAGCCCACAAATACAAATCCGCAGTTGAACTTTTTCGTAAAACCACTGGACCATGTGGGACAAGCACATCTGTAGGAACTAAGCAGCTAAGCGACTTTTAAATTTAGTCTAAATTACAGCTTCTACTGTTTCAACTAGGCCTACATCTGTAAATTTAGCTATTTGAACTACCAGCAGTTAACAGGTTATTTATATATAACACTTAAATTATTTTTCAAATTGTACATATTTTTCGGAGCTACCGGTGCCGTCAAACAACCAAACTTCCGACACTTTGCAAAGTATACCAATAATTCTCGGAACTAATACTCACACAGATTCAATCAAATCTTACAACTATTGACCTTTGAAGGGAAACGATTTTTTTGCCACCAGTATTTTTTATGTGTTGCCGTTACGTATTTAATAATCAGGGCAAAATTTTCCCAACTTCGGACACTATATTTCTAACTTTGAACAAGAGCTTAAACTTATAGGCTACCGTCTTCAGATAAGTGCTTTTTTCAGATAAATGTTTTTCAGAGCTACCGGTACCTGAGAAACTAGCTGACTAGCCTAAACGGTAATATTTCACTTGGCCTCAAGCAGACGGATAATCTTACTACCTGACGACACTGAAAATACACCTGCTCCAACTACCTCTGTATCTGACTTCTTCAGCTTAATAGCTAAACCAGCTCCGCTAACAAAAACCTAACCTTATTTGTTCAACGTTTTCACACACATAATCTCATGCTGTCTGATAGCGGCACCTGTCATTCAGCTAACAAACGTTTTGTACCCATTATTACGTAACTATGATTGTACCATTATAACTGCTTTGTCGCTGTGAAGTAGGAAAATGCTTCTGCAGATCTAGTATTGCAATATAGCAGAAAGAAGTGCATTATGACCAAAGCTTCCTTCTACGTTTTAAAAATTTATGACATTACTGAGAAAGCCACTAAGCATAAATTTAGTACTTTTAAAAAATAATTTGGTTTATTATGCATCTTGTTATTGCACTAAAGTGACAAAAAAATTGTCAATCGAATAGAAAACTAACAATCAAGTATAAACTTGCTTTGAAATGACAACATGAAAGCGCGGGAATTGGCGCGGAGTAAATTAATGTTTCCATTGCAACCGCAGATTTCTCAGAAGTATTGCCATTTTAAGCAATTTCATCAAAAATTACAAAAATTAAAAATATTATTTGTTTTTCAAAAAAGGGGTAGGGGGTCTACCCTCATCCTTTTTTTTTTTTTTGTTTTCAAGAAAACTTCAATAGCACATAGACATTGAATGATAATGTTGAAAAAAATAATTAAAATTCATAGATTTTTGTTGGGATTTTCTTGGGGGGTGCTGCAGCCCCGCAGCTCCTTTAGACGAGCCGCCCCTGGCAGATACAATATAAGGCCTCAGGGAGACAACGAATGGACCTTCCGGTCATCTAATCAGCTGACACTCTTTGGTTGATCAGAAGAAATTTTTAGGATCTCTCGTATAATGAGCCAGCAGCAGGAAGTTGTTTTATAGTTCTATTAATTTTTGTTGAAGACCGATTAGTGCATCAGCAACAGTGTATTATCCTGTCATAAATTCATTCAAAATCATAAAATTGACCAAATTAGAAAGGCAAATTTTTTGATTTAACAACATTTGAATATGCTGTCATTTTATCGTAAACTTTACCTAATTCAAATAGCGCTAGGCTAATTCAGTGCGTAAGACGCCTATTGGCGTTGCGGCATTTGAAACTTTTAATTACACACTTTTCCCTCTGTCTTGCAACTTAATTTCGCAAGAGCAAAGTTGTCAGATAATACGTATCGCGCTGAGACAAAACAGTTAGTCTTCTGTCGACCAAACGACTTTCCGGTACTTTTGAGGCAATCATAAAACGAGACAGATAAAACTCTATATCATCGCTTATGTCTTTGAAGTAGCGATTCAAATCGAAAAACTTGCAACGGAACCCCGACTCCAAAGAGGTTTGCATTAAGATTCAGACAAATTCAGCTTACTGTTGTTCTATTCGCAGTCAGTCCGAAAAAAGCAAAAAAATCGAATCTTCACTATGCTCGCCGTAATACGCCGAAGCGTGAAACGAGTTTGTGGGCCTATCTCCGGGGGTTTGCGCCTGGGCAACACAGAAGAAACGTCGCAGTGATGGCGAGCCGTTGGCTACACTGCGTCTGATTTTATCGACCAGGGAATCGAACCCTAGACCTCCCGCACCGATAGCGATGTCGTTACCAGTACGCCAACCGACCGATCACCTCACAGGTTACAACGTAATTAAACTAAGAAAGCAGTTTCAGGGCGATTTAGGGCAATTCGGCTATATCGTCAATTCGCCTATAGTGGCAGTTTTTTTAGATTTCTAGAGGTGCCGTCATAGACGAATTCTACTACCAATATTGTTAGCAAATGATTTCTGAATAGAAATAAATTCAATAACCATGGAAATCAGTGTTTCAAAAAGTGCTCGATAACTGAGTTCAGATAGAGCAAATATACAAATTCACTCACCACAGCTTACTTGCATCTGTTTAAAACCCGACAGTCTGTTTCACCCCAGAAGGTACATAAGGGGGTATCTTATTCAAATAGAAGCTATTCTATTTGAATAAGATAAGGTGAAACAAACTGTCGGGTTTTAAATAGATGCTTCTAAACTGTAGTGAATTTGTAGAAATATAAATTCAAAATTATGAACAACATATTTAATGATCTTTCAAAAACTTTCACAAATGTGTTGCAAATGGCCAAATTTTATAAAAATTCTTAAAAAAATATTTCCCAACGCCAGAACTGGGCAAACTGCGGGCCGCATGCAGATTTTTTGCTCTTACCCGATTTTCAGTGGCAAAAAAGTAGATCTGCGGACGTGTAGACCTTTATTTTAGTTTTGCTCATCAATGCTTTGTGGGGGCATTTTGGACCCACACTTTTCAAAAAGGGGCGATTGTGTAAAAACGATTGAAGACCGTTGGTTTAGACTATATCAATGGAAGGAGTTATCTGGAGAATGGAAGGAGTTGGAAAGGACTCTAAGCCAGGACATGACTACACTCTCGGAATATCTCCAGACCTGGCGATTGAAGCTTAGCCACACTAAAACGGTGACGGCGGCCTTTCACCTCCACAATCGAGAGGCTAAGCGTGAGCTTAAGGTTTGTAACATCGGTAAGACCTTACCTTTCTGTCCAGTTCCCACTTATCTTGGGGTCAAACTGCACAGATCGCTCACATATCGTCCTCACCTGGAAGCATTGCGCAAGAAGTTAAGTGCTCGCGTCTCACTGTTGAGGCGACTTGCCGGAACAGGTTGGGGTGCTAGCGCTAAGACATTACGCACAGCTGCCCTGTCTCTGGTCTACTCGACTGCCGAGTACTGCGCACCAGTCTGGTGCCGCAGCGTGCACATACGGCTTATCGACAGTGTAATAAATGACGCCTTGCGCATTGTCACTGGGTGCCTGCGTCCCACTCCATCGGTCTACCTTCCGGTTCTTTCAGGCATCCAGCCAGCTGAGCTTCGCCGCCAAGGAGCGACACTCTCCCTAGCCAACCGCAGCTCCCTAAACCCTGACCACATTTTACATGGCCAGTTTCATGAGTCACAGGACGTATGTAGGGAGAGATTGAAATCTAGACGCTCATTTGTACCTGCTGCTCGGAAATTACTAGACAGTCTTTCTGAGATGGACGTCCGTGCAGCCGAGTGGACGAACACGAAATGGGACATGGAGTACTCTGCCAACGCATTGTCACTCCACGCTTTCATTCCCAAGGCTAGCTCCAGACCCTTGGGTATGGGTCTGCCCAGGGCAGCCTGGGTCAAGCTCAACCGTCTGCGTTCTGGTGTTGGACGTTCCTGTTCGTCCATGTACAAATGGGGTCTCGCTCCTCAAGCGAATTGTGAGTGTGGTGCCAGTGAACAAACCGCAGATCACATCATCTCACAGTGTCCCATACATCGAGCACCCCGAGGTATGTTTGGTCTAATGGTTTTGGATGACGAAACAAGATGCTGGCTGAAGTCCCTTACAGTCAGCATCTGACCCAAGCAGTTTGGTGGCCAGGGTGGTAAAAGGATAAACCCTCGGCCTTGGTCCTTTCATCTGTCTTGGAAGAGATGCCCCGCCAAACGACGACGACGAGATGATTTAATAAATATACTTGTTAAAACGAATGCGCTTTTAAGTACTGTAGCTAAGATTCAATCAACACTCTTAATTTCATTTGATTTGTTCAAAAACGTCTTTTGCATTCCTTGGCGGAATAATGATAATTTTGAATTGGAGGCTTTATTGTTCCAGTAGACCCCCATCCGACCCCTTGGCTATTTTCGAACACTTGGATAGTCCAATTGACCCCTGGGTGTCGATATCGACCACTTTGAGAACCACTGGACTATAAGGAAAAATTTATTTCTGTGTCATTGAATCCAAGTAAAACTATAGACCTACAAATTCTGAGAAAAATGTAAATTTTGATTCATCTAAAACTTCTGAGTATGCTGCGACTAATACACCAATCTCTACTAAAAGTAGTTTTAAAAATGAAAATATTCCCCTTCAGTGCAATGATGAAGTTCGCACAACAAGAAGCTTTGCAACATTTTTTCGTATATAAGCCATAAGCTCTTTCACGTCCTTAGTATTGTTCGAATGTAGCGACGTAATCGCATACTGTAAACAAGGGTGTGACAGACTTTTCTGTTCACCAGGGCGAGTTTCTGATAATGATACTCCATATACCTAGCCTCGTGACTAATGCAGGAGATCAACAGATTATACATGTTGCCATACATGAGAATGCTTGTTTTAGTGAGCGTGCCGCTGTCGCCTAGTTGATACAATCGAAGTGTTTGCTTGCAGCATCGAGATTCGCGCGCAACTACAACTCAGATCTTACACTAGCACCAGATGCGACAAAAAGCCGGAGGTTTTAATTTCTTGGCTTTGCCAGACGTTGCCTAAACCAAAACAAAAATTCATTTTTAAGATAAAAAAATTGTTTGAAAAGTACCGAAAATCGGTACCGAGTAACGATATCGTCGTTAATTTTTTAAAAATGTCCCGTTATCGGTACCGACGGCACTTTTTTAGCAAAGCATCGGTGCCGATATCGTCGTTACTTTTAAAGTGCCGAGTGCCCAGCTCTGGATATTTCTTGAATTTGGTTTTAAATAATTTTGAGAAGAATTTTTAATCTCTAAAGGAATGTCATTCCAAATTTGAACTCCTTGATACTGTATACATCTTTGAAGCCGATTGGTTGAGTAGCGAGGTATGTACAAAAGTTTTTTGGGGTTTGGGTTGATCTTGTGCTTCTGTGGGATACCTGGCTGGTAAGCATAAAATATTAATTGGAGTCGAGTGAGGATGGCAGTTTATTACTAAAATGGGCGTGGACAAGTTTGCCAATTTCAAGGTTACAGGGATCGGGAAGTTTAAGGATCTTAAATTTCGAGTAGAAGGGAGAGGGGCTGCTTAATAAACGACCTCCATCTATCAGCTTCACCGCCTTGTTTTGGATTGTTTGTTAAGGTAAGATGTATAGGTAGAACCCCACACGGGCAAACCGTAAAGCAGTTGCGAGTGGATGAGGGAGTAATAAATTTTCAGTAATGCATTTGTGGGCTAGTAATGACGAAGTTTTGAAATTATACCAACGGCCCTGGAAGTTTTGTGTGCTATGATTGAGATGTGGGTGTCGAATTTTAGGCTCGAGTCAATTGTTACTCCTAAGTACTCGACATTATTTCTCAGAGAAATAGGTGGGTTGTTCATTGAGATTTTAATAGCAGGATATGGTTTGTTGAGTTTCGGCGGGATAATTAATGCATGAGATTTTAAAGGGTTTACTGTCAGTAAATTGGCTTTGAACCAACCGGATATGTTATCAAGATCCAGGGCCGGGGCAAAGGGGGGCCAGGGGGGCTTACCCTCTCAGATGGTATGCTTGCCCCCCAATTAACAAGCTTACTCTTTTGAAAACAGCGGCTTTTGTGCTTAATTTGAAACTTTGGGCCCCCCCTGATAAACGCTTAGCCCCCTTAGGTCAACTGCTCTGGCGCCGACTCTGTCAAAGTCATTATTGATTTGGGAAGATAAAGATGTTAGGTTTCTGTCAGAGAGAGCTAGACAAGCATCGACGGCAAAGAGCCTTGGCATACAATTAACAGATTAGGGTAAATCATTAATATACAGTAAGAATAGCAATGATCCCAGGATTGATCCTCGTGAGACCCCAGAGCTGTTAGTTAATAGAGAAGAAGTTTTTCCATTGATAGACACGTATTGCTTTCTACTTAAGAATGAAAGAATTAAATTATTTGCTTGGTCCAGGATACCGTAATGAGCTCGTCTAGTAAGAAGAATATTATGGTTAACAGTATCGAAAGCTTTGCTTAGGTCAAGAAAGATCAAGCCTGCATACTTGTTACTATTTATATTATCAAATATGTTTGTTACCACATCAATGAGAGCATGATTGGTTGATACTTCGCTTCGAAATCCATATTGGGTGTTTTGTATGACTTTGTGTTTATTCAGAAAGCTAATAAATCTATTGTAGATGATTCTTTCGAAGATTTTAGTGTAGCAGATAAGAATAGATATAAGGCGATAGTTAAAGGGGTCTTCACGGTTACCTTTTTTAAATATGGGAACAATTTTAGCTATCGTGCAGTTAGTAGGAAAAACTCCATTGATGAAGCAGAAGTCGGTAAAGGTTTGAAGATAAGGTGCAATAACGGATGACGCTACACGGAAAAAACGAGCAGGTGTATTATCATATCCAATGGCTTTGTTGATATTTGGCGAGTTGATAGCGTTGTAAACTTCGGTGAAATCGGGAGTATCAAGATAAATTGAGGAAGAAACACGTTGACTGAGGTATTTGCGGAAGGAATTAGGGTCGAAGTTGACAACAGTGTTAGCCAGGTTTGCACCGATGGAACAAAAGAATTCGTCAAAATGATCAGCTATTTTTTGCGAATCGTTTGTGCGACATTCGTTAATTTTCAGTAAGATCGGTGTGTCAGTAGAACGTTTAGAAGAAGCAGGAAGGGCTTTTCGAGGATCGTTTTGGTTATTTTTAAGTTTCTTGGAAAAATACGTTTTTTAGATAAAGCTTTAAGTTTAGTTAGCTTGTTGGTGTAATTTTTTAAAAAAGATTTCTTAGCAGCATCTCCCTCCAGGAAGTGATATTTGAACACGGATGTTTTTTTCTTATGGATACAAGTAGGTTTACTGGACTACCTTTTTTGTTTCCTGGATGGACGTTTAAAGGGAGCATGCTTGTCAATGGTGTTCATAATAATCTGCGAGAAAAGGTTGAACGACTGATTAAAGTTGTTAGTATTCAAGACCGGTTGAGTTGGGAAAGAATTGATAAGGTTGGAGTGAAGGTCTTCACAGAAAGCTTCTGCCCTAAAGGATGATTTGTCTTTATAGAAAATTAATAAGGGTTTATTGTTTGGTTTATATCTGGGTTTTGTAACTACACAAAGGTTGGGGTAGTGATCTGTAATAATAAAAAAAGACACCAAAAAGTTTGTATCATGCGAAAAGTGAACCAAAAAGTAGAAAGGGAAATCAAGTAAGCGCTCGCTGTGGCAACTAACCACTAGTGCAGCGTGTGTAAATTGTTGATAAGGGATAGACAATTCTGGCGAAATCCTGGTCTGATTACCCTAGACATGTGGTCGACCCACCTTCCGGATATGTGGTCCACCCACCTTCCGGACATGTGGTCGAGCCACCTTCCGGACATGTGGTCGAGCCACCTTCCGGACATATGGTCGACCTACCTTCCGGACATGTGGTCGATCCACTTTCCGGACATATGGTCGACCCACTTTCCGGACATGTGGTCGACTCACCTTCCGGACATGTGGTTGACCCACCTTCCGGACATGTGGTCGACCCACTTTCCGGACATGTGGTCGACCCACCTTTCGGAAATATGGTCAACCCACCTTCCGAACATGTGGTCGACCCGCTTTCCGGACATGTGGTCTACTCACCTTACGGACATGAGATTGACCACCTACCGGACATTTGGTCGACCCATCTTCAAGACATGTTAATTTTGTGTAGGACATGTTAATCCACCTTTACACTCTGTTAATTTTGTTTAGGTTGCTCAAATGCTTGATCTACAAATACATCTCATTCATTTACAAGTTGGGTAAGTTCTCAAATTTCTTTTCACTAGCTTTTTTGTCTTTTTTTGCGAGAAAGCAAAGGAATCGCTATAACGAGTTTGCTGAGGAGTAACCAGCCTGCTGTAAACCACTCGCGGAAAAACTTCCTTCAGTAACCTTTCCAACATCGCAACACATTAATTTGTCAGTTTGCTCTCTACATTGCCCCTTTATGCTATACCAGGGCTGGGCAAACTACGGCCCGCGGGACGCATGCCGCATGAGACCCGCGGGCGCTTACAGAAATATAAACTCCTTACGTGAATCAAGACCTTTTTTTGCTCTTCACTGATTTTCGGTAGAAAACAGACATCTGAGGACGTGCAGACCTTTTTTTGCTCTTCCAATCAGTGCGGCCCTCGCTTTCAAATTTTTTTAAAATGTGGCCCTTCGTGTGAAAAGTTGGCCCACCCCTGTGCTGTACGAAGTTATCAAATGTCAATTTTTTAGCATTTAATATGATATGACTCGTAATCAATAACTGTGAGTCTCCCGTTCCACAAGGAGGCACTCTTCCTCTATTATTCGTCGAATCTTTCAACTTACCGGCCAAGTGGTGGAATTGGTAACAAAGTCGGTGCAAAAGGTTGATGGTTCGATACCTGAACCAATCAAATTGGACGCAATGTCGCCAACAATTTGTCAACGCTTCGACGTTTTTTCGGAAATTTGAAGCTGTGTTGGCCTAGCGCTATATCTCGGAGATGGATCTCACCATTCGTAACACACTTCGGCGTAATATCGCCAGGATAATAAAAAAAATCACATCTGCATTATACTCGCGTTAATACGCCGTAGCGAATGGCGGTGCCCATTTCCGCGACTTAGCGCCTGGGATGCACAGCTTCGAAGAAACGCCGCAGCGGTGGCGAGCCGTTGGCGACACTGTGCCGATTTGACCGGCCCGGGAGTCGAACCCAGAACTCCCGCACCGATAGCGTGTGCGCTTAGCACTTAGCTAAAAAGGTTGAAACGCGTCTGCAGCTGCAATTGGGTAGATGGCTTAGTGGGTGCTGGAGGTGGGGGTTGCTTAAATGGAGTACCGTATTTTTGACCTGGCCTAGACAAATTATTCTCCTATCAGTTTATTTGTGGCTTTTTTCCGAGTCGTTTGCCCAAATCATGTCAACCTGAGTGACTTTAGATGTGAGCCTCTTAGCAGACTGAGTGACCAGGAAGTTGGCATATATGATCCTACCTTCAAATCAATTTGGAGTAGATACCTAGGCAACCTTTTCAATGTTATATTTTATCTGTTCGTGTTTCTTCTGCGACAATCTTTTCAACTTTGCTTAACAATTACACTATTAGGTGATAGGCTGCCACCGGCGCAGCCAGAAATAAAGAAAAAGGGGGGACAATTTTTTTTCATTAATTTGCCGTACCGCTACTAAAAAGGTTTCATCGAGACTTATCACTTTATATTGAAGAATAAGTGATTTGATTCCATTGCGCGCCACAGTCAGACCGTAGTTCCGAAGTTTTGACATGTGCAAATGAGCAATAAGAACGGTAGATAGCTTTATTGCTCACTTTTCAGGGGCAGGGCGCTAATGCACTCTTTAAGTAGAAAGAATGAAACCCCGATTGATCATAATGTTGCGTTGGTTGTCTGAAGTATTGGGGGCAGTCAGTTTAACGCTCTAGTAAGCTACAACCTATATTTAAGCACGAAAATTATAATTAGTCGGCAGCGTGGCGTAGTGGTTTGGAGCGTCGTTTTTACGACGATCATGATCGAAAGGTTGATGGTTCAACTCCCAACCCACTCTCGTTGTTGCGTCCTTGGATAAGATGCTTCACGATGATTAACTCTGCTTGGTGGAATCTAGCAAGCAGCAAATTAAAGAAGTCAGAAGCATAATTCAACCGGAAAACTCGGAAACAAAGGCAACTCTTAAGCAAGTCTGGATTGGTCCTTAGCGTAGCGCCTCCGTCGCTTTCTCGTGATAGGAGGATAAAGATGAAAAAATCAATCAAAATCAACGTTATAATTGAATTGATCATTAAACAAATTATTCACCTCCCTCCGCATTTGTGCTAATTCGATTATGCTCAGGCTAAAAATATTTTAAACAGAAATACCAGTTTAATAAGTTTTTTAAATTTGCGCCTTGAAAAGGGGGGGGGACTGGTCCCCCTAATCCACTCCCCTGGCTGCGCCGGTGGAGTCTGCAAACTCGGCGACCGCTCAGCTCTTTTGGCCTGGGCTTTATGGTCTTTTCGCAGCCTCTCACCGGGAAATTAATAACTGTGAGTGATTGCTCCTACTAATGTTGTTGCGTAATTATTTTCCCAAACAAAAAATAAAATTGAATAAAATATAACCAGTTAAGAGTGAATGTATTCAAAGTTTTGTACAAATTAGATCCTGTGTTTGTCATGTGTCTTGTGCACCGTGAAGTCAATGCATTCATACATTTTGTGATCATCAGGACACAAACCTCTGAAAGAAGCGATGAAAATGATCAAGAATATAAAGACGCATCCCAACTCTGTCACTACCCTGACAACTGAAAGTAACCGGATTAAAGCGGACACAATGCGAAGCTCATCAGTGGAAGTATCTCCACACAAACGTGGCCGCGCAGTCTCGTCACAAACTCGACGTAAAAGCAATGATGCCAAATCAAACTTCGCCATATCGCGGAATTCTATAATTCCAAGTGACATTCAGTACGGTAAAGTAAAACGGAAGAGTAGTGACAATATGAACGATGACGTCATATCCGCTGCTAGTGAAAAAAGTTCAAGTACGTATTGATGGTGATAACGCTAAACGATATTTATTGAAACTGCTGTAATAGAAAAATCATTGCGGGATTGTTATTCTTGGAAAATGCTGTTTATCCATTTGGTAATATGATTGGCAAATATATGAAATGGACAAATATTTAAAATGAAGTATTTAGTAAAATGAACGTCTCTAGCCATGTGAAGCAAACTAGAAAGATGCTGTTTCATTTTGGTCAATCTTGTTCTTGCTTTCCTGGTCGATCAGCGCTTCGCTCACAGTGCGGAAAGTCTGGGGTTCGATTACCTGGTTGGTTAAAGCGGAAACAGTGTCGCCAACGGCTCGCCACCGCTGCGACGTTTCTTCGCAGCTGTGTTGCCCAGATGCTAAACCGCGAAGATAGACCCCGCGACTCGTTACACGCTTCGACGTAAAACCGCGAGTATAATGAAGGTTTGATTTTTTGTTTTTGTGGCTTTAGGTATTTGAATCAAAGCTTAGTTACAATGACCTCAACTTATCACACGCTAAACCCATGTTAAACGTGGATGTGGGTTTTGAACTTGGAAGGAGTTGTACCCGGCAGCCTTGTTTTGATCTTTAATGTTTTTTCAGGCACAGATGTCAAAGCCGCAGCGCGCATGCGCGAACTCCTCTACACGATCTTCTATCTTGTAAATGTGTGCGACGTCAGCAGATGGGATTTTAATGGACTAAGAGAAGTTTATTTGATTTGGAACAAAGGTAATATGTCTGACTGTCTCCTCTCCACCGCTTCTACGCTGTTGCTTTCATTAAATTTTTGGAGTTTAACTTTATCATACATAGGATTTGGCATTTAAACAAACATTTAACTAGTCTTGCCAGTTATGATCACAGTAAATCTGCAGAAGAGTTGATTAGCATTGATTCTCGTCAAGACCGTCTTAAGCATTCATGCAGGTGCAGTAGATCTTATGCAAAAATCGGAAACCTTTTTACAATGTTGTCTGAGTTGTAAGATTGGCAGCCTAGCTAATGTTACATCGCCTTAATCGCTGGTAGTCACAGGCCAGTATAGTTTGTATTTGTAATGATAGTCGCAATGTCGCACGTCGCGTATCGGTAAACACAGCTTTATGCAGAAATCCTATTGCTCTGTCATACAGCACACAAGCTAGCTTAGGGATAGTTGGATTGCATTCGTTTGAACACGCACTTCATTTCTTCGCAGACTGGTGTATTTTTTAATTAAATTGTGCTTTTATGTCATCTCAAACCTCAGTTACTCCAGCGTTTTTGAGTGGGAGTGAAATTTTGTAAGGTTTACAGCATAACATGAAAGCGATTGAAGCTCCGTCAGTTCATCAGTAGATCTTACTACCCGCGCCTCTGCTTGAATGAAACGCTTCCGATTCATAAACTTTCATGATATCAGTTATTAGAATTTCTTCTGAAATTACTACTGAAATTATTACAGCTCGTAGTTGGGAGGAGTCGTCGTGTGGATTCGAACAAGCGGTGAGTAGTCTTGTATGAGTTGTAAAAATTTTCAACCTGATTATGCTTAATTCAACTGCTGCTGTTCACGTGAAGACTACGGTCTCAGCTCAACTGCCTCTTACCAACATCATTAGGCTTAGTCATTGTATTTTTGCGTAATTTTTTTGTTGTTTCTTTTTAGTTATGTGTCTGTGCATTGGTTGGCTTTTGATTTCAATGTTGAGCGACAAAATAAAATTTTGATTCCGTTTCAACCCTTTTTTCGCTTATTTTTGAAACCATGTTCACTACAGTCAATGACATTATTTGGAGAAAACTCTTCGTTTGGCTGAATTGGTGCGTCAAAAAGAGACGGCGAATGGATCGGAGTGGTCTTGCTGGACGCCACAATTGTGTTGTGAGCCTAAAACGTTAACTGCATGTCGCAAGTAACAAATTTGAAACCACAGCGACGTCAGATCTACCACAAAGACTAATCGCAAATATGTTGAATCACGATTAATACGATTGCTTCCTTCTAGTTTCAAATCATTTATTTCTTGTTTACATTGATCGCAAATCATGATCTTAGATCATGAAGAAAATCTCTCGTCCATCTGATGTTTTGCCCGAAAGTGAAAAATGGGAACATATTGTCAACGACCTGCTCAACAGTTTTCATTCCGGGGAATCCCAGTCTACATTCCTCAACCACCGACAAGGTGAGAAGAGGTTGCGCGCATGAAGAATAAGTTGTTCAATGCATAACATAAAGCATATTACTACATGTTCATGAAAATATGGTAGCAAGACACAGCTAAGTTTACTTCCGCTTAGCGAACTAATGCTTAATATCAGTTTAAATTTCAAATAACAGAATAAACGAAATTAAGTAAGACATCTTTTTAATCATTTAGTTTGGAAAACTGTTTATTGCTCGTCTACTGCAAGGTTTCTTTGCTCTTCTGCATGTAAGCAAGATAATAAAAAGTCGTCACTAACAGTTGGAATAATATCTAGAAAAATGTGGAAGGAAAAAAGTTTGTTCAGATCGGAAATCCTAAATAGTTTTCAGTAAGATGTTATGTTAACCTAGGGCTGGGCAAACCACGGGCCGCATGCGGCCCGCAAGACTAATTTACGCAGCCCGCCGGCACTTGCAGAGTGAGTGGATTATGTTGCGCTTTATCACCGAGTTTTAAACAATGTTTTCATTGCAATAAGCATGACCTATGCATTAGCATCCTCTTCTACTCGTTCTTGCGGTCAACGAATCAGTCGCAAAAACGAAAGTGTGCCGCATGTTTTCCACTGCCTACCTACTCTTGTTTGTTACTCTTTACGAGTGCGTTTTTCTTCACATTCAATGCGCAAAAAAACACGTTCGTCGCGCATAAATTGCAACATACGCTTCTCACGCGCTGTTTGATTATACACGACAATGACGACACGAAAAAATTGCGTTGAGTTTTTACACCTTGTAGTCCTGAGAACCTTATTTATGAAAATAAACGCGTGAGAACACGGTTAGTAATGCTGCATCTCATAGTCAGGAACACCCCATGGCCCGAAAAATACGGAAATTGGAAACAGCTAGAAACCAAAATGGCATTAAACGTACCGGTACGAGCCGAGTGTGAACTACAAAAATTATGCTTAATATGAATATGTGTTTATTCCACACCTAGTAAACTTCCTTTTTTGTAATGAGAGTGCGCGGTCCGCGGCTGCAACATTTTTTTCAAATGCAGCCCTCACCACGAAAAGTTTGCCCACCCCTGTGTAAACCGAAAAGATTGGTTTGTAAGCAGCCTTCTACAAAGTTTAGCTTCAAACGTTTCCACGCAAACATCTGCTCATTTTCCTAACGGTGTGGAACAATTTATTTCGATAAACCAGCAAAAAATAAATTTGAAAATTAAGCAGCAGCTCAGGTGATAAACTGTTGAGCCCAGATTGGTTTCTCACTGTTTTCTAAAAAATGTTTATTTTTGCGAGAGAGAATTTCTTGTAGTGCGTGCTGTTTCTTTCTCGATATTCGCGTTGTTATTATTATTAGTTTTTGATGAAGTAACCTTTACATGATGCCAATCAATCAGATGTCCGAGTGCATTGCGCATCTCTCTGGAGCTGTAGACTCGCGCTTCCATTTGGAGTCAAACCGAAGGCTTAAGAATTCATATTCACTGCTTTCTTGCTAGGATGCTCAGCATTGAAGGAACGTTGTGAAGAACAAGCCGGCCAGTTGGCTTGTTCACTTGCAAGCTTACTAGTTTACTTACAGTGAAAAAACGTGAAAAGTGTGATCAATATTACCTAATCAAAATGCATCTTCTAAGTGAATAAATAACACTGTGCTAAATGCGAACTGTGAGCGAGCCATGCTGAGCAATTTATTTTCGGAATCAAAAATTTATCATTCTGATGTTCACGTAGTTCACCGTCAGAACAAACAAGAAACCGCAATTGCCGGTCAATCACCTGGCTAATTGGTTTCATATGAGCTTTGTGACCTTTAACCTCGTCACTAACTCAGCAACAACCGCATTGTTGATGATACAACTTCTAGCGGACAAGTTACTTACTCGTTAATATGACATCATAAAGTACTGAAAGATTACAAATGGTGCGCCATTTCTGTGACGTGTGATGACGTTGCAGTTTGCTTGCCTCACAGAACATTGTTGTGACAACATTACCTGCTTTCAAAACTGCCTGACACGAAGAGCTATTAATAACTTGTTCGATTCACAAGCAACTATGTTTTGTAAGTTCCAAATTTCTAGCTACAGTGCTTTCTCCCTATCTGGCTGCAAATTAATCGAAAGAGGAAGTGCGCTTGCAGTTTGTAACTGTTTGTTGGTCAGTTTTTCAACTTTCATTTGTCCATGCGCGGCAAAGTCTTGACATGAAGGCTGCAGCATAGATCACTAAGTAAGTTACTGGTCTATTACTCTCTACGTCTGTTTCCTAAAATACCAGCATTCAGTATTTTGTTGAATCTGGTTTACTATGAAGTATGGACCAGTATCTCGCGCTTGCGTCTGTTTCGCAAGGAGCTGCTACTGATCGCGTCCGGTTCACATGGTTCACTAGTGGCGTCTGATTTATAAGGTAGCACAGCGATTTTCAACCTTTGTGATCAGCGGGCCAATTTTATTTGGGGATGGCGGTCACGGGCCACGCGTAAATTGTTAATTACAGAAAAAACACACCAAAACAAAAAATGTTTATTCTTTCATTTTTAATCTTGATTCTTTCAATGCCAGCCTTAGGGCTGCACTTGCTTCACCAAATTGTCTAATCTTGGTTGCAAGTTATAATTGCTTTATTGTCATAAGCACTAATTGCTTTATTGTTTCTTCACGGAACTTGTTTTATGTATAATCTTGCTACATTGTAAAACGCTAGAACAGTCTACGGAGGCTGTGTTTCGAAGCACCATTGATGATGCGAAAAGATTTCTGATACGGATATTGGCTTAAAATTTCAGACATGCATTCTGTAATATTCTTAGAATTTGGGGAAAAGCTTGCGGGCCACAAAAACGTGCCGCAAGTGGCCCGCGGGCTACGGATTGAAATGCGTTGAGTTTTTACGGGCCACAAGTGGCCCGCGGGTCACGGGTTGAAAACCCTGAGGAAGCAGTACGTGCTCTCCGTGCGTGCATTTCACGAATAAGATACCAACCAACACTTCGTTTTTACAATTTAGAAATTATAAACCAGTACTGCGTGTTTTTTTGGTTCTTCTGCCAATCTCACATGGTTAAATTCTGTAGAAATGGTATTGACTTTCGATTTTATTTCACAAAGTATTTCTCAATTCCCCAGTCCACATGTCCAGTTAAAGTGAGCCAAAAGCCCACGGACTTTCTGCATCATAATCAAATACGTGATGCAGAAAGCCCGTGGACTATTGGTCCACTTCATTGGACTTGTGGACAAGGTAAATATGATAATGATGATGATGCATACCAAACCGCTTTTGCAGTTCTTTAAAAAAGTTTCCGAACGTACGTGTTGAGGAGGGCTGGGGCTTCTCAATGAGGGCTGGGGCCTCTTGATGTGAGAAAACTGAATCGAAACAACAAATAATGATCTTCTTAGGTTGTTGCTCTGCTAAAGTGCTTTCTTCATGTAATGAGTTGGTATTAAGATGATGTGTGTTGTGCTTCTTAAACATGTTTTAAAAATTGCTGCTTTTCTTATTGCAGTTGGAAACGGCATTAAGCACGTGACTTTGAGATTTAAACTTCTTCAAAATCAGTCATCCGTAACTTGTGCATTGGAAGCGATTATTTCAGTGATCAATAAAGTGAGTTGTCATCATGATTGTCAGGCGTGTTCAGTGATGAATGAAATGATTTAGTTTGCTTTGGAGTTACAAAATTTAAATCAAATTTTCTGGCGGGAGATTATGGTTCGATTCTAGCGTAGTGAAATACCTTGCTGCAGAATTTGTGCTCCCACTGCTCTGATAAAATGGTTAAGAACTAAGAGTCACTGGTAATCTGTCAAAGCCAACACAGAACATGGCGCATACATCTGTGAACAGTAATGAGCAATTCGTGGGCATTATGTAAAGCTAACACTATGTAATAGTTGCTGGCTTCCGTACAACAGCAAATTGAGGAAAGTAAATTGTAGATTCTCGTCTTGAAGAGGTTATGAAATGTGAGACGTCAATCTCCATGCTGTTCGTCGCGTATTAAACGGATACTGATACGTACAAAGCGATATTATGGTAGGCCTTGAACAAATTACTAAAATACGCTGTAAAAATTAATTCTACGACTAGTCGCCGTTTAATCGATCGTAGGTAAACTCAGGTTCCAACCCAGAACCTTGTGATTGAACGTCAAGCTTTCTTACCAGATACCAATACATTAATGTGAAAGAAACGCTAGAACTTAATTGCTATGCCCATGATGTTTTTGTGCAGATGAGCAACCACCAAGAAGAAAACAAGATTCTTTCCCTTCTTCACTTATTCTGCGAAACAGTTATTATGGTAAGCGCTCAGAGCTTGTGATTGATTCTTGTGCTGTTTCAAACATCATGATTTTGGACTCTCACAATGAGCAGGATTTTATGATGGATGATACGCATTTCGTTGACACAAAATATTAATTATGAGAAAATGATGTAGTTTGATGCATGACATACAATGTTAGCCTAGGAACTGAATTTCCAAAGTTCGCAATCCCCCCACATCTATGCCTTATGACAGGGTTATTCAATCGGGTATACTGTATATCCAAGTGTATACCAAATCAAAATCAGGGTATACAACTGAGAATTGGTATACGAAGGGTATACCGTCACATCACGCACTAAGAACGCCAACCAAACTTTGAACAACATTTTGCAACAGCATCAAGCCAAAATTTTCACAGATTTTGATGTCATGTTAGCGTAAAAACTGCCTATAACTTTTTTTTTTTGGAGAAAAATGCAAAACATAAGAGTGTAAGTAGGCCACTGGTTCCCAACCTGCTGGTAAATTACCCCCAAGGAGTAATATGTGATTCTTCAGTGGGTAATGCGACACCACCAACACGCTAAAAATATATGTTATGTGCAAACGTCTAAGAAATTTAGCTAAACGTGCATAAAACGTCTCTAAAATTTACCTCAGCCTAAAGCTGGTCTAAATCTCTGGTTCCCAATCGGTGGAGAACCCAATTTTAGTCCTACCAATGGAATACAGGATGCATGAAGGCACGTTATTTTGCTCTTCACCGATATTTTCACGAAAACAGGACATCTGCAAACGTGTAGGCCTAGACCGTTTTTTTTGCGCCTCACCGATCCATATAACTGAGGTAAACTTCAGTAATAAATTGCTGTGGGTAATTGAGGATTAGTCTCATCAAAAGTGGGTAATGAAGAAAAAAAGGTTGGGAACCGCTAAAGTAGGCTATAAATAACAACAGACGAGAGCTACATGGTGTACAATACGTTATTATGATTTAATAATATTCGATTCAATGTGCTGACTTTAGCTATTGGGGCATAACTTGCAAAAGAAGTCGATATTTTTTTCCAAAAATTGTGTCAGGCGATAGCGCTGACCCAACGGAACAATATAATGCAAAAAAATCCATTGTGCCAAAACATGACTTGGGCAGTTTTTGCACTAGTGTGAAGATATACTTTTAAATGGAAGTAATACCAAACAGTTCAGTGTTACTCTCCTTTTCGAAATCTTGAAAAAATATATAGTAACTGTAAAAATCGCCATGGAGCTCTATTTTTCAATACTTTTCGTATAGTGGCGTTCTATTACAGGTGCCGTTCAATTACAGGGTGGCGCTCTATTTTTTAACTAGCTGATCAGAATTTTTTGAAAAGATAAATTTTATTAATGAAAAGAAAAAATATCTAACAAATAATTAATATAATGGTGATTACTGGCACCGGCGCAGCCAGAAATAAAGAAAAAGGGGGGACAATTTTTTTTCATTGATTTACCGTACCGCTGCTAAAAAGGTTTCATCGAGACCTATCACTTTATATTGAAGAATAAGTGATTTGATTCCATTGCGCGCCACAGTCAGACCGTAGTTCCGAAGTTCTTTTGCCTCTGCAAGACTAGAAATGTTACTGCTAACCACTGCGCGCTGATTAATACGTAAAGCAAAATCGCCCACCTTTTTCTTGTTACTTTTCTGCAAGTGTGCAACTGATGACATGTGCAAATGAGCAATAAGAACGGTAGATAGCTTTATGGCTCACTTTTCAGGGGCAGGGCGCTAATGCACTCTTTAAGTAGAAAGAATGTAACAGCGATTGATCATATGTTGCGTTGGTTGTCTGAAGTATTGGGGGCAGTCAGTTCAACGCAATGGCAATACAATGCGGCAAGTTACCGACACAGCAGCATATGTAGTAAGCTACAACTACATTTATGTACGAAAATTGTAATTAAAATGATCATTAAACAAATTATTCACCTCCCTTCGCATTTCTGCCAATTCGATTATGCTCAGGCTAAAAATTTTTTAAACGGAGATACCATAGTTTAATAAGTTTTTTAAATCCGCTTCTTGAAAAGGGGGGGGACTGGTCCCCCTAATCCACTCCCCTGGCTGCGCCGGTAATTACTGGTAAGTTATCAAAAATGATTACTGGTAAGTAATCAAAAATTCGCTAGAGTAAATCAAATTAGCATAATTAGAATGTCTTTTTTGAGTGGCACTTAATTGGAGATGGCGTTCAATTAGACACTTATGGAGGATGGCGCTCTATTTTTCAACCCTTTCCCTATAGTGGCATTTTATTAGAGGTGGCGTTCAAATACAGGTTTTACGGTTTTTGGAGATGTTTAAGCCTTCTTGAGAGTTTGAGACTACTTTTTGCAAAGAGGTCAATTTCGCGAAAAAACTAGTTTGAGAAGTAGGCGGAAAAATTTACACCAGTGTGACTATATTATTTGAAGTTTAGGAACCAGTTTAGTTTAAATTGTAAATAATTCAGTAGCTAACAAGAATCTGTTTAAGAAACAATATTCATGTTACTCAAAAATGTACCATAACAGTAGATTTTTTGAAGTTGGGTTAAATATTTTCTAAAATTGTCTAATTTTGAACACTGTTCAAAGCAGCCCGCAATTTTGTATTTTCTGTAAGCACAGTGTTTATGAATGCTAAAGAAGTCAGAGAAACTGCAGTACAGCGTTCATATATTTTGTACATATTTTCATATTCATATTCGCATTGATACTTGAAACTGAAAGGTATAAAATTTTTGTGAGAAATTTGATAAGGCATACCACGAAAAGAAAGGTTGAAGGGCACTGCCTTATGAGATCAGTGTCATATTATGTATCTTTTGCGATGGTGCCCAACGAAAAGACGCTCTGGTTGCAATAAACGCTGTCATATCCTGAGTGTGAGCTGAAAAGTTTGTCAGATTGAAAACATGGAACCAGAATTCTCTTAAGGGGTTAGCAAACTCTTTCTCATTTTTGTTTCTTTATTTAACCGACACGCTTCAATGAGGTGACTCAAAATTCAATATACGGAGAACTCAAGAGTGTAACTGTACTGTTAGCAATAGACAATTTTTAAGGGTAAGTGTGGAGGGAGGAATGGGGAAGTGTGAGGGGAGTTTAAAGGAAATGTGGGAGAGGTGTAGGGGGTGTGGGGAAGTGTGAAAAAATGCTTTGGGGTGTGAGGTAAAGTGAGGAGAGATGTGGGATAAGTGTGTGTACTGTTAGCAATAGATAATTTTTAAGGGTAAGTGTGGAGGGAGGAATGGGGAAGTGTGAGGGGAGGTTAAAGGAGGTGTGGGAGAGGTGTAGGGGGTGTGGGGGAGTGTGGAAAAATGTTTTGGGGTGTAAGGGAAAATGAGGGGAGATGTGGGATAAGCATAGGAAAGTGTGTTGGGATGTGGAAGAAGATATGGGAGAGTGCATGGGGTGAGTGTGGTGAAGTGTGCTGGTGCGTGGGGGGAGGTAAGGAGAGATGTGGGAAAAGGTATGGGGGGTGTGGAGGAAGGTAAGGAAATATGTGGGGGGTGTAAAGAAGTGTGGGGGAGATGTGAGAGAGTGTATGGAGTGAGTTTGGAAAGTGTGTCAAAGTGTGTTGGAAGGTGTGGAGAAGGTAAGGGGAGATGTGGTGGTGTGAAAAAATGTGGGGGAGGTGTGGGAGAGTGCATTGAGTGAGTGTGATAAAGGTGAGGGAAATGTGGGCAGAGGCATGGGGGTGTGGGGAAAGGTAAGGGGAGATGTGAAGAGTGTACAGAGATGTTAGGGAGGTGTGGGAGAGTGTATGGAGTGAGTGTAGCGAGTGTGGGAAAGTGTGTTGGGGTGAGGGGAGAGGTATGGGGGGTGTGGGGGAAGGTGCACTCATCCTTTTGCTTGCTGCACGAACTTTACATCAACAGATCTGCTTCAATTCCGAGTCACCCCAGTCAAGCGTGACGGAGGAGTCACGTGATGGTGTTTGCCGTAAAGGGAGCTTTGATGGAACAAAAACCCTAGTCAAGTGTCGGGTTATTTGAGTTAACATTACACCTTGCCTCATTAGTTTATAGCGCTACCCCACATTCAGGGTAGCCTTGGTGGGGGGGACTCGGTTCTCCTAGTTTTAAAGAAAGTGTTTGTAGGGAGGGCCCGGAATGGCTTTTAAAATCGGCCAAGTCTTATAAACGACTGAACGTTTAGAATTTAGAGCAGAGGTTCTTAAACTGGGAGGAATAAAATGTTTGCAAGGGGGGCGTGACCATAGCAGTGATTTTTTTTTTCGTCGAACATTAAAACTTGTTTCCCCAAAACAGCTGCATCCTTCCCATTAAAACGATTAAGACGTTGCTAAAAAATTGTTATATTTTCTGCATATTTCTGTAGCGTGGTAGGCAGTGCCGTATCAAGGCATCTCCGAAGTTCAATCTCCCCAGTCGGGGGGGCATTTGTAGACCCTTACAGTATTATTGTATTAAAAGTAGAATCAGAATTAGAGACAGAAAATTTTAAAGAAAGTTTCATCAAAAAGTTGTTGAAAAAGCACTATAATGCAACTACATGATGTAAATTACAAATAAATTTTCAAAACATTTCCCGGGGAGCATGCCTCCGGACCCCCCTGGAGTGATCATTAATTTTTGTTCTCCTGCAAATTTGCTTTGATTTTGCCCCACACAAAAAGAAACTGCGAGCACGAAAGTTTGGGGCGCCCTTCCCGAGAAAATTTCTGGACACGTCCCTTGAAGTAATGCAGCTAATGATTCAAAAAAGCGCGAAGCTGCCAAAATACTTGTAGATATCAAAGGACCTCATCTGGAGGTTTTTTTAGGGGGGGAAGGCAACAGTCTTCTCGCGGCACTGGTGGTAGGGTGTAAGCAAAAATAACTAACGCCAAAGGAAGTGTGACTGAATAAGTTTGAGAACATGTGGTATAAAATAATAGCTTTTTTGCATTATACAGGGCCCCCTAGTTCGAATTTTACCAAGGCACATTTCGAGACTGATTAGTGAGATGAATATACCGTTTACTTAAATGGAATAGTAAAAATTTCTGTTAAACTATTTGTTTTTATTAGCTCTTATTTTACAAACAATAAAAATGGTTTTCCCAAGACGGTCTTTTTGTGTTCTTTTGCGAGTTCTCAATTGTACGAATTTGCATGGGTCACATTGTCGTAAGGTGTATCCGTATCCTCAATGCAAAGCCGGATTAATCAATTAGCTCTGTAGGATTGCAAGTTTTCTTCAAAACACGTTTGCTAAACGCTAAACCCCTTGATACTATAAATTCATCCGTACATTTACAGCAATAACATCGTATTTGTAGGTTTCTTGTCAGTGCAACGATTAACTAATTTACAGGCTCCCTATATTCCATTGGTTCTCCTTCAAAAAGCTTATATAACCATCCAAAATCTCTATTTGATGCCGATTCCAGTTGCAGCAACAGTGAAAGAAGTTTTGGACCTGATTCAAATTGAAATGAAATCTCCAGGTAATGTGAAAATGTTGGTATGTTGGACCGGCACTTCTTCAAACGAATCCCAGTGATACCAGTGTTGATTGCTAACTCATTATTTCTACATTTGCAGAATTCGTCTGAAATGAAACTATTGTTACGAGATATTATGTCGAGTAGATTGTAGAGCCGCGTTAAAATTTTTTTTGTTTCATTTTCCTTCACTATAATGCAACGCATTTGTTAGGCATTGCTCAGTGACAGCAGAATAGCAAACAGTTTTCATGAGTCATGGCAACATTCTCGCCGTTCAACACATTTGCGTAACCAGTTGCCAAATGCCAACATTTTGTGAACTGAAACGTTTTATGATATGCTTGCCAGGCCGAAAGATCAGTGGTTGCGGCAAACATATCTGATCAATTCTTGCTTTCAATTCAATCTGATGTTTGCATTTAAATCAATATGCATTGTTCAGCGTACTCGTAAACCATGAGTTACTTTGTCACAATCGAGCAGTTTCGTTGTTAGACTAAATTAGCACCAAGCTTGCTTAAGGATGCACCTGATCTCTTACGTTGGATGATCATTCAACATATCCCAATTAAACTTACAATCGACCGGTTGGCAAAGTGGTTAAAAGCGACGCTATCGGTGCGGGAAGTCTGGGTTTCATCTCCGGACCGGTCAAATCGGGCAAGTGTCGCCAACGGCTCACCACCTCTGCGACGTTTCTTCGGAGCAATGTTGCCCAGGTGCCAAGCTGCGTCGATGGACACCGCCACTCGTTACACGCTTCGGCATAATACCTCGAGTATGACGAAGATGCGATTGCTTTTCAAATAATTTTATTCATCCGCTAACGAGCTATTCCTACAGGTTATTTTCGAAGAACAATTTATTATCAAGAAAAAGATTGGCAACTCTCCGGACAAAGTCCTGTTCTACCTTCCTCGTAAGTTTGTTGGTGTGAAAGTGATGGGAACCGCATCCACTGTGAAATAATGTTGTGTACTGAAAAACTGCTTTGAGTCACCGCCAGATGGATAGGAAATGATCGCCCTTCCACCAAGTGGCTTGCTTTGCGCTGAGAAACAGATCAGTATTCGTTCAGATCAAATCAAACAGGCGAAAACTGTATGAAAAGTATTAATTTGCTTCGCGCTCAGCATCAAACTAGTGAGGAATTAAAGTAAAATAGAAATGGCAAAATGTGAACAGAAATTTTATATTAATCGAAAAAAATCGTAAGCTAGAGTTGGACGGCAGTGGTCGGCAAACAAGCAGATATTTTATTGTTTTCAATATTTCTCAAGGTGGAAGCTGGAATGTACGCGAAATTATATGGGGGGGCGCGTGAACGAGTTTTCTCACATTTAGGCACGATTTTGGTGGTAAAATCGAGCGATAACTGCTTTTAACGTGTTTCATAAGAAGAGGTCCTAAGGGAGATCCCCGCAGAAGCGCTGCCCTTTGCTTAAGTCACTGAATGAAAAGCTTATTGTCAAAAAAAGATTATAATACCAATGATAATAACGAATAAAGTTGTCTTTTCCAAGTGGATAACGCGGTAATTTTATCGATTTCATTTTTGTTTTACAGTACTTCGAGAAAACAACAGAAACTTTAGATTCGATTAGAATTTAACTGTGCATCCATGTTTAAGACACATTCTAGTCCACAATAAATAAAATCATCAGCAACTAACCACTCCGCAGTGTTTATTATGTTTCTTCATAATCCTGCTGCTTGCAGGAATTTTCCCTCTGAATGTTGATAATTTTTCAACTGGATGAGAACAACAATTTTGCGTTCATCATCGGTTGAACTTACTTCGGCCTGCTTTCGATTAAATGTGCTCTACAATAGCACGTTTCATGCAATTATTCGCAAAAAACTATCGACTTCACAGAAGAAGCAAAAGCATACTGTAGATGGAGAAGCAGAACAAAAACATTGTTTTATTTTAACTTCATTAAATTCCAACTTTTAAACGTTGTTTATGCTGCAACAGAATAGTCACCATCTTTCACTTAAATAACTAGATGAGCTGCTTCAGACATACCAGCATGCAAGCATGAACATTGAAGCCATATAGCTTTGCAGCGGTGGAACCCAATGTTTTACTTCTATAGGCCTATGTCAGCTCGTGCTAAGTTAATCCCTTAGAAATAATGCTCACAGCTACCAATAGCAGTCTCAAAGATGAAATGTTGCCTTATCAAAAGTTTACTTGTTTTTTGCTCTAACAAATGCAACAAATGTCGAAATAATAAAACGTAGGTTACACGGTCGACATGATGTACCCTATCCGAATTTCCAATTGCTAATTTTCGTGGGCAAAAACTTTTGAGTGACGTAAGCAATTTTTACATCATAAATAAAACCTATGATTATGACATCAACGTCTGCATCGCGCTGCAAAACGTTGTCCGACTAACGGACAGTGTTGCTGTTCGAGTGTTGGGAAAATAAAAAATGTCGACGTACAACTCCTAAAAAATAAATTAGAAATCTGTAGTGTAACCGACAAAATCAACTGGAAATGTTTTTTGTTCAAAAGATTAGGTTTGCATCGAAATATTCAGACACTTCATCCGCTTCAATACAAAAAACCACCATCACTCTAGCTCATCGATTTTGCTTTTTTTCAAGCATGTGTTGCAACACCAACTAGTCCCTATGTCACCGCGGCATGGTGCCGCGCACAGATTTTACGTGACAGGTTCGATTCACATCTGGAGCCAATCGCGTTCGATATATGTATGCCACGCGGCTGCTAACTTCAAGCAATCTTCCTCTGTTCAATATAATTTATTAATAACCTCAGTTATGCTTTATTTCAGAGCCAGTCCTACTAACGTATTTGTCAACAAGGGTTGTTCAAACTGGGACAACATGGAAAGCGCTCTGGCCGACCTTTCTCAGCGCTCTCGCTTTATGACGTCGCAACTGGGTGAGCCTGGTCACCAACGTTTGGTGATTGAACATATTTTTCATTCTGTTTTCGGAGAATCAAACTGTGACCTTCCCACACTTCGACGTGCACTACAAGTAAGCGAATCTTAGATTGAGTGGATGCGACATCAGTTCTGTTTTAAACAAAATTACTTACTTTATTGTGCGGTGGCTACTTTATGCTTATTGGTAGTTTCTTCAATTTATCCATTTTCAGTAGAATTTAAGGGTTGTGTTTTGATTAAGACTAGTTTAGAAGCTTTCTGGCTTTCGGTTGAATATTCCTTTTTGTTTGTTCAAACTACTGTTTGTATGAATCTGTGTGAATTCGAAAAAGAGACATAGTCGTCGTGAAGCATCTTATCCAAGAATCGACCAACAAAGTTGAGATTGGATCACGTTGATGTGAAGAGCTTATTCCGAATCACCGCGCTCAGCTTCTCATTACAAACTTGAATACTCTTCTAGTGGGGAATTGAATTGAACGTTATTATTATTTTCAGACAACTTCCAAATCTCAGCTCTCTCATGTTTATGCTGAGACCCAGTCAGTGATGGAACAATCGGTTTCGATGGAAATTCCTGAATACGCTCAAGAGTCGGTGAGGCAACAATTGGAAGCGCTTTCCAGCAAACTTCTTGAAGATAACGAGCAAATTGAAGATGATACGAGTGAAGGTTGGATGAGTGAAAGATCGATGCACATGCTGTGCACCTCATTGATCACTTTTATTGTTCATTCAGCTACTGAAGCGTGTGATGTCGAGGAGTCACTTCCAGTCATCGAAGAAAGTGCTGATCTACATCCAGCTTCTTCCTCTCTTCCGTACAATCAGTCGATGCCCTCTCTCCCTTCAATGATCGCTCCCCCTCGAAATCCTTCTTACCTAAGCCGCGCTCTTTCTTCAGAGGCTTGCATTGTGACCAGTTCTTCACAAGAAGTGAATGACATGAGTGGAGTGAGCGATCAGCGGCTAGTGCAGCCAGCAACAGACAGGATGGATTACGCTCAAGTGAGGAAATTGCTCCAACGATACGCGATCGACTCTTGAGTTGATCGATCCGATTATAATCATGTTAAATCACGTTAACTTAGTAACCGGCCATATTCGCAATTCACTTTTTGAGTTCGGTTCAAACAATTGCATTTTGTGTTGCAAAATCATGGGACTTGTCTCGAAACAACAGAATGAGGTTCTCGCCTAGCAACCGAAATCGGGGTCAGTGATTAGATGCACGACATCAAACTACATGTTTCCAGCATTGTTAAGTGCGCTATCGTTGCATATCGCAACATTTTGTAGCATTGTTTGAGTGACGTTTAATTGATGACTGAAAGATCCTTGGTCCAATTCTTTGCATTAATTTGAAAACATCGTCAATAGTAAATGATTAAGGAGATTTCTGTTTGCGTACTATGCATTGCGACAGACAGATGGGCGTAAATAAAGTGGTCATTCAATTTTTTTGTCTATTTTACTTATAACATTATCTGCTTGATTACAAATTAGCTAATCTGATTCAACGTGATATTGAGCAGATTCTGATGAGAACGTTTGATAAGGATCAGCTTTCCGACGCGATCTTTGAATTAGTTCGAGCCACAGCGAAAGAGTTTGTAACGGAGAAGCGGAAAAGCAGTGGTTGCTACAGCTTAGCCCAGAAAAGATGTAAGTGCTTGTGCTACTATCACCTATAAAAGACTAGTATTTTAGTGCTATTGTCGGTCGCTTCATCGTTATGTTTGCAAGCTTGCATCAGCATCACAAGAAGAATTCGGTGGACTGTCCGTAGAAAACGTTTCAACTCTCATCTCATCTGTGTGTGAAATTATAGAATTGTGCGTTACTTTTATGTTTGCCCGCGAACAATGGCAGCTGATTCAACAGGCATTTTCTAGTAATCCTACGAGTAATCTGTCTAATTCTAAATTTTTGCTTTGTTGCTTGAACGCTCTATAAGCTAAGAAATAAGTTTTAACAGAAGGTTCTTTAAAAAGTTTACAAATAAAAAATTATTTTAAGCTTTTTGACTCAAGAAGAAATTGTTCTTGTCTGGAATATTACTCCTTGCTTAAATTTTTAAAAAATTTTTCAAAAGAGTAACAATTTAAATTGCTTCTAACAGGGCGCCTTCTAACAGTGGTTTAATGTTTTAAATGTATCAAATCCATTATTTAGGCCGTTTATTTTTAAAGTTATTAGAAAATCGTTGCTGCAATTATTGCCGTCAAACCAGATAAAAACAAACCAGATAAGAAACAAACCAGATAAGGTTTTTGAAAAATCAAATCTTTCTTATTCATGAAAACGAAACACATTTTTTTCAGATCTGGACAAGAAGCGCTCTGGCCAGTTGGCTGCAGAGGAGCGAGATAGCGGATTGATAGAAGAGCGAGACAGTGGATTAGTGGAGGATTACACGGAATCTGAACCATTAAAAGATAAACCGGTGTGTGGCACGTGTGTCTGTCAGGCGGGTTGTTTTATGTCACAAGTTTCCAGTGACAATTTTAGAACATCACAGAATCTGCAAAACACTGGATCTTGCTCGCTTTGATGCTTACCCAAAATCATTCGTTCATTTGCGCTGCCGAAGTTTCTAGCCCTAATTTAGAGTTTTCGCTGATGATTTCCTGAGCTGAAGATCTTTTCATGTCTTGGCCGTCAAAATACTTTTCACTAAATTAATTTTTATCGTTTCGAACTACCATAACTTGAGTTTACAAATATTCGAAACACTAGCGTTTAATATTTACAATTTTATTTTAATCACGGACGTCAAGCAACGGGCGTAAATCGTCGCGAGCGCAATAACCGAGATTTTACTTTTATTGAGATTATTCAGGAAAAGTTTACAGTAGTGCGGAAAAATTTTGAGTGGTTTGAACAAGTTTGACGACTGAAGTATTCACAATAAGAGTTGTAAAAAGCGATGATGATGTATACATAATAATCACACAAAATATTCACAAGGTTTTGGCTCATAAAAAAATTGGCGTGTAGGCTGGGTATGGGAAATTCCCAGTAGCAGATTTAGCAATTTTTAAACTCTAAGCTCTGGTGTTGCAGAATCAAACATCGCTAGTGGAGTCAGGAGGTTCTTCTTTGAATACATCGCAAATTGCACCCACTCAAGATACTTCATCTCAGTCTGGCGAATTCCTAAAAAACTTCAAAGAAAAAGGTTTTAATGAACGCAATTCTAAAAGCAACGCAGACCTGGAGCAACTGGCCAACTCCTTTCGTTATTCTGATCTCATTCCTGACGAGCAAACTAACGACAAACTTGATGCCGCTGGAAAAAATTTTAGCGTACAAAATAATATGGAATTGAAAGGAATCCGTCGATCAAAATCGGCTGTAACCGAGGTTTCAACAAAACTCAGCGCAAAACCTCCGGTTGAAAATAAAGATGAAACTGAGCAAGCAAAAGGAGTGACGTCTAAGTCAAAGAAGAATAAACACCGGTTCAAGACATGGAGGAAAAAAGGAGTAAAAATGATGAAAGAAATTCGAAGAACTTCATCGATTCGAACGTCCGAACTTGAAGGATTGGATTTAAAATTACCTCAACACTTATGCGACCAAATTGAAAATGATGTCATTGATTCCCCCGAGACTCCTGGCACCCCTGGAACCAAATCAGGTAAGAGGAGGAAAATCTTTGAGATTTCAGGTTTGAGCATGTTAAAATGCAAAACGTTAAATAATCTAAAACCAATTTGAAAACTTCGATTCCTACGCATAAGCGAAAAATGTTCAGTAGTTTGTTCCACAACTGTCCTGTTTACATCCGGACCACATATCCAGTTAAAGTGGTTCCAAAGGCATGGTAGCTTTGCACATTATAACCGATTTCTTGATGCTATAATTTAAAAGTATGACTATGACATCAAACATTTAATTATAATATAGAAAGCTCGTGGGCTTTTGAAATCTTTTCAACTGCACATGTGGACGAGGTAAAGCCATATTAACTTTTTCGTGGAAACTAGACGATCACTTGCATACAGCTGTCAGCCTCATCGGTGTATGTCGGAAAACTAAAAATTGAAAAAAAAACGGAAAATTTCTGATGGTTGAAGATTATTAGAGAAATAACTTTTTTAAATCCTCCTACTATCAAAATGTGACCGAGGAGTTATTTAATTAACAAAGCGTCATATCTGAGAACTCGCCTGAAGCTCTTAGATATTTTGGGTAAATCTGGTTTCCTTGATTAGTTGCTTTTATGACTTCGTGATTTAGAGATGTGGTAACTCGCGTAAACAGCTTGTCACGAGCACAACTGAAAGTTATTCATGATTATGATACAATCATAAAAAAATCAAATCTTCGATTATACTCGCGCTGTTACGCCGAAGCGTGTAACGAGTGGCGGGGTCCATCTACACGGCATAGCGCCTGGACAACACAGCTCCGAAGAAACGTCGTCGCGATGGCAAGCCGTTGGCAAATGATGCAACCACAATCGCCATAAAAACAATTCCACGACAACAGTCACTCGTGATGCTACAACGCTATAAACATGAAGCAAATTCATTTCGGTATTTTGAAGTTTTGCCGGAGCTGAAACCATTGCTTGTAGCGCCCGATTATTTTGGATTGTCTCCGAAATTGAGCCAATTTTGATGCAAAGGCATTGCAGCAATTGCCTTCCCTTGGCTGCCGCTTTTCTTGAGACAGCTGAATGCATTTGTCTACAAGTTTAGCTGCGAAAAAACTTACTTTGGTTTTCTTTTTCAAACTTTTCTAATTTTAAATCTATTGATATCAGGGAGTCGAACCGAACCCGCACCGGAGTTTTATAAACCGGTTTTGCTCTGTTTTTTTTTAATCTTGACCGAACCGAAACCGATTGAAAAATCGACTTGCTCCGTGAAGTCACTCGCCGACTCGCGTCATTTTGAAGCTGGTTCGAATTCAAAATAATAGTCACTTATGCACGTAAAATCTATGCATGGTGAAGAAGTTTTTTACGTTTGATATACCCGGTCTCGTAGCCATAGGTGGCGGAACTGGGGGGGCCCTGCCCCCTGTCCCCCCCACTTTTTTTTTAGGGGGGGGCCTAATTTATGGGAGCCTAATTATTCCTACAATATTGCTTCTGCGTGAATGCATTTGACACTTAATAGGCCTATTATCGAGACTAAAACCCAGGAAAGACCTTAAATCCAGAGATGTCTCCTTTAATATTTTGTTTGTGAGGTGGAGGGAACAGAAACTAGAAGCAAGAACCCTGGGTCTGAAGCCCACATCAATTGGACATGTCACATGTGGACAGACTAACAATGAATTGTAGGCATAGGGCCGAATTTACGTATAGGCTAAGCAGGCTGAAACCTAGGGCCTTGGAGGCAGTGGGGAGCTTCATCACGAACAATGAAGACTTTTTTTTCTCTTCACTGATGCTTTCAGTACAAAACAGAACATCTAAGAACGTGTAGTATACCTTTTTTTTGTTCTTCCAATCAGTGTGATCAAATAGCCTAGGGCCTCTCATTGTCTAAATTTGGCCCTCGGGAGAGTATTTAGGTGGGTGCCATTGTGCCATGCCCCCCCCCTTTTGACTCTGCCTTCTAGTAAAAAGAACAATACTAATGGTGCTAAGTGACTGAAATATGCCACATTCTTTTGATGGTTTCTGTAGCTTATGGTTAGGGACGAATCCAGAGGGGTAGGATAAGGGATATGCATCCTCCCACCAGCCATTTTCAAAAATGTTTTTGATGAATACAATTTTTCCATAATTTCGAACCTCTCCGATAGCTATAAACCCTATACGCCTTGAGCACGCATGATCAAAAATGTGCGAACAAAATGTATCATATTTGGCGAAGCACTCAGAATTAGGGTCAAAGAATTTCAACAAAATTTGCCTGAAAATTGATTAAAAAGCACTAAAATAGTCGTTACGGCATGTAAATTTTCAAAAATTTTCCGGGGTAGCATGCCCCATGACCCCCCTAGAGCTTTTCTTGTTTCTTAATCAGCTTCAAATTAGTTCAGCCGAAAAAAATTTGCTCGACAAATAATGTGGAAATTATGCACCCCCACACTGCCGGCCTTGATTATAGGTGAAGAAAATCTGTTCATTGGTTTTGGGCCCCCCACTTTAGAAATGCTTCCGCCATCGCTGCTCGTAGCACACGCGTAACAGACTAAACAAATCGTTCTAACACTAATTTAATGCTACCTGTGGATTGAATAGGTCGCCGGTGTCAGAGCATAGTAGCAATTTAATTATCTCGAAATTGGCTTTACTGCTAGTATTTTATGCATTGTATTGGCCTGCCAATGCGAAGAAAAATTTCATTTTTTAAATTGTGTTATTATAATTATATATACCATTTTTTACTGCGAACCTGAACCGGAACTTTATAAACCGGTTTTGAAATATTTTTTACTGGAGCGAGCCCAAACCGAAGCGTTTCAATTTATCTGAACCTTTACCGGAACTGAACCGAAATTTAATACCGCTGTTGAACCCAAACCGGAAAAACTAAACGGTTCGACTCCCTGATTGATATAAAATTTTCTAGAAAATCGACAATGAATAAAATTTTTTTTCTGAGAATATCTGATACTATTCATTAAACTTACTACCAGATAATGTCGTTTTTTCATCAGTTTTGAGAAGAATCTTAAACTATTAATATTGATAGGTTCGGTGGGTTCCTTACCACCTGACAGCGGTGAATATTTTGATTTGAAAATTCAGCCTAGATGGCGCACTACGTCGCTTCCTGTTAAAAACTCTTTACGCGAAAAAAAGAAAGGAAAAAGCAAGCGGTCCAACCTGAAGGATCTTTTTTGGAGCACAAGTGATGTGAGGGGGGAAAATTCTTCTACGAAAGAAGATCCTCCAGAACTAAATGTATCTCACCGCCGTCATTCCATCTCCCCCACAAAACCGTCTACCAAAAATCCCCTGATGAGAGCGTATAGCTGCGACGCTTTGGATAACGAAAAAACAGAGAAGCCGTCTCGACTGGATGCCTCGGGCGTGCTTCAACAATCTCCGGGAACGAGAAAGCATTCTAGCGGTAAACACCAAACTAACTCTAAACTAACTCAGTCCTATGCTCAGTCCTTAGGTTATGCCTTATGGCAGATGAAAAGCATTGCACGCACCTGATGACACCCATAAGGTCGAAACAGAGCATTGTCGTGCGTTTTGTATTCTTTGTGTATAGTTTATGCTGAGTATGCTTAGCAAAATTGTAGAAGCTGATGCGATTTTAATTTCTGTGTTTGCTTGAGTTTTATGTGAGTAATCCACTAACGTCCAGTCTTAATTGCAGTGACGACCCATGTCTTTTCTAATGTGTTTTTCAACATGAAGATTAGAATTTTGTAAGGGTGGGATAGTCCTCATAGTGTGATTCCACTAACGCATCATATATGTAGTTGTTTTTTGACTTTTCCATGTTTTTCTTAACTCAATCCTATTATCGCTCGGTAAACAATTGCTTACTTACATGTAGTTTGCTGCAATGTAATCACCGCGACGAATGAATGCAGCAGACCACAATGTTGTGATAAAATAAACTTTACCGAACTTGGCTCAATTTTTCGTGGTTCTACGGTCAGCATGTCTCCGTTACTCTAGCCTGATTCGTGCTTGATATTATTGCTAGTATTACATCGTTAACTCAATTACTCGAAAAAACTTAGCGTACAAGAACGTGACGTTTCATCAATAAGCTTTTACCTGATGTAGGAAACGATTGAGTCGTAAGCAAAGCGTGCGCTGTGCAGAATACTAATTGACTGTTTGGATGACATAGTTTACTACTTTGCGCATTAATTTGTGCGCGCTGTCTTCACATGTTTTAACTCTCAATTAATTTACTTTGTTCCCAATTTGCGATGTAGTTTGAAGATCAACATAATATTTTGACGCTCCATGTGTTTCCAAACAGTTCGCTCATAAAATGAAGTGGTTAAAAATACTTTGATTTACTGCTTTATGTGTAGATTATGGAAAACTTCATGTGTTTCCTGATGAAGAATCTAGGAACAGGTAAGACAAACTGCTTTGCGATGTTGGTTCATGAAGGCAAGAAAGAGACTGCCAAATGAATAAAGCTCCTGTCCTTAAAGCGGAAGACTTGGATTTGGTTCGGAATCGGGTCAAATTAGGATTCAAACTGGGCTTCCCTGCTTGACGATCAGCACAGAAGGAAAAGTATGAAAACCAAGCTGACAAGCTGGATTGCTTCGTCATTGGAAAAGACAGTTGCAGATTTTCCCAATTTTAAGTTGATTAAGCATCCGCCAACGAGCTCGTAATGACGTCTGAATTGCAACTGCACAAACAGATGAGATTTTTTAGAATAAAACTTTTCTTTCAGCCGCGTCAGAAAATGTGAAGCAACGCTATGGCAGGCTGCGATTATAAACTCTAGCTAGATTATAAACCTTATTGAAACAGAATTGTAATGGAGCCGACTAGTTTAAGCTCGAGCCTGGCCCGCACTCGAAATGGATTTAAAACCCTGAACAGGCCCAAGAATCCGTAAGTTGTGGTCTAAAACACTTTTATATTAAATTCTTATTTTTCAAGTTAACTGGGAGGTTCGGGTAATCAAAATGGCACAGATGCGTTCGACCGCATGCACGATCGCAAATTCCATGTTTGGTTTGCCAGCTAGCGGCAATAATGGGTCCGCGTTAACTAAGTCAAAACTAGGTACTTGCATCTGAAAAAGGAATGGTCGCTTCTTTGTGAACTTCCCCTGGGCCCAAAGTAAATACAAAGTTTTTCTCAAACTTACAGTATCCCTGAAACGAAAGCCTTGCCACTTTGTTTCTGAAAAGCCTGAAGTAATTTTGCCGCTGGGTGGCTTGTAGTCAATTTTTTTTCAAGTCTCCTGGAGTTGGTTGGGAAAAGTTGCTGATCCATGAGGAGCTTATTGTTGCAAACTTTGAAGGTTAGAAACCGCATTCTTTAGCCCCGTCACGTGACACCAAAACACAAAATTGAGTCGAAAATCCAATCGTTTAAAACTTTCAATACACATTTTTGCAAAATTATTTGTTACTCGGGTAGGTGTGGGATTGTTCATAGATATACAAAATGTGTGTCAATGAAGTTTTAAAGGATTTGAACAAAGCTTTTAGCTTCATCAATGCATGGGAAATAATGCTATGTTTTGAAAATAGCCGCCATTTTCTCATACTTTCTTTGCTTTTTTTGGAATAAAATTAATCTTATTGCATTTAGCCTGCTCACGGAAGGTTTCCGGCGCAATACACCAACATGTTTGCACCCATTTTTACAATTTTGAAGCAACGCAGTCGTGACGTAGACCAATCTCGTTTCTGCTTGATATCAAAAAATGCTTTATTACGTTTCCAGTGGTGGTCTGGGAAGATAAAATAATTGAATTTTTTCATTTGCGGCAGTCGTCAAATTTTTAAATAAAATCTGCGATATTCCTCAAATTAATCTTAATACAGTAGTAAAGTGTTACAAGTTACTAAAGAATCAATAAACGAATTTGATTTGCCGAGTTGAAATCACTGTTCAAGCATTTTATAATGTAGCACAGGGGCGCCGAGAGAACTTTCGGGCCCCGGGGCAAAAAATTCGTTTGGGCCCTTTGGTCAGTGGTGCCCCAAAAACACATAATTAGCAAAAAAAATATCATAGCGTCCGCAGATGTTCGAATTTCGGCCTAAAATCAAGCGATGAGCAAAAAAAGGGTCATAGCCTCCGCAGATGTTCAAATTTCGGCTCAACATGTAGTGATGAGCAACATAAGGTCATAGCGTCCGCGGATGTTCGAATTTCGGCCCGAAATCAAAAAATAACATCATCGCGCCCGCAGGCCGTAGTTTGAGCTGATGAATTTTGCATTCTAAACCTGACAATTCAGAACCCCGGGTCCCCCTGTGTCCCCGGGCCCCCGGACAGTGACCCTTTCTGCCTCCCCTCTCGGCGGTCCTGATGTAGCAGCCATTTGGCAATAAGGCTGCGAAAATTCGCTAAAAGTCATCAAGTCAACTGCCACTTAACCTGATGTTGCAGCAAGACCATGTGCAGTAAAATTAACACAAAAAAATAAAAAGCTATTTCAATATCGAGCTAAGAATTTGTTTGATACAGCCACCTTGCAATTGTTATGACTCCATCTCTTGCTGATGTTCGCTGAATGATCATCAATTAGAACAATCTCCAACATCTGCTGCGGCTTTATCTTTACCATAGAGCCATGAACATGATCCAAATTTATCCACAAAAAGGAAACCCGAGAGAAGTGCAGCAATGTTACCAGTTCCTCTTCATGCCTGCTGCATTTCTCTTTTCACCAGCTATGTTGCCTCTGCATAATATTCATCACTATTGGATGATGATGTAATCGCAGCACATGTTGGAAATTGCCTTCTATGATAATCCTCCAGTTTTCTTTACATTTGTATTTTTTGTTTTCTTACGCATTCTTTGCGATGAATGCCAGATAGAATCATCTTTTTATTAGATCATTGGAATAGCTAGTATGTATTTCTCTTCTGCGAAACTTTTTTAAAAGCAGACCATCAGCAAAAAATGAGTTCAAAATATCTGCTAGCTGAACGTAGTTATAGCTTTGGTTGCCAACACATAGGACAAAAACTGCCTCTGCCAGTTACTCTTTCCTCTTAGTCAGATCTTTTATTAAGTTCTTATAATGTATCTGTTCACAACGCATCATACTTACACTTCTGTTGCTGCTATCAATTTCGTTGTAGATGGTCTCGTTACAGCACTAGGTTAAAAGGCAGTAACTTAATGATTTTTAAAATTTTTTCGCAGCCTCCTCGTTAAATTGACCAGAAACATTTTATTGGAACACACCCAGAAAGGCACTTTACCACTAGCTGAAATATTTTTGTGCGGTTGTGCATTCAAAGACCCAACTATGCCCAATGTTCACACAGATGTTTCAGCTTGTGGTAATGTACCTTGGTGGATGTATTCCAATGAATATAATTTTGATCAAATATTAGAGTTCCTACATGACGTGACATCCTTTTGTAATGACTGTTAAATTATATAATACTAGAACAGTGATTTCAACTTGGCTAATAAAACTCGTTTATTGATTCTTTTGTAACTTGTAACACCTAAGGCTACTACTGTGGCCTACTAAGATTAATTTGACAAATATCGCAGGTTTTATCTATAACTTCGACGATTTTGCAAATGGAAAATTTCAATTTTATCTTCCCAAACCACCACTGGAAACGCAGCAAAGCATTTTTTGATATCGAGGAGAAACGAGAATGGTGTACGTCACAATTGCGTTGCTTCGAAACGAAAATAGGAGATATTCGTGTATTGCGGGTAGAAACCTCGGGCGAAGAAATGTAATACGATTAATTTCATTTGAACAAAAACAAGGCAAAGTATGAGAAAATGGCGGATATTTTCAAAACATACGTTAACATTATTGTTTAAATGCTTTAAAACTTTGTAGATTCCAACTTTGTATAATCTATAAACCAACTGACACCTACCCGAGTAAAAAACAATTTTGCAAAAATGTGTGGAGAAAGTTTGTAAAAGACTTTCGACTAAAGTTTTGTGTTTTGGTGTCACGTGACGGGGCTAAAGTTGGCGGTTTCTAACCTTCAAAGTTTGCAAGGATAAGTTCCTTATGGATCAGCAATTTTTCCCAGCTAACTCCTAGAGACTTAAAAAAAAATTGAGAACGAACCCCCTATTCAGAACGATCCAGCAACATAGCTTAACTTCGCCTTAATTTTTTTGCTTTATCATTTATTTTACGGGTAATAAAATTTTAACTACTCTCTACCCAGCGCGTCGTCGCAAGCACGGGGTCGTTTCTTTTTAAGATGCACAAGCTCGCATATTACTTAGATCTAAGCAGGCGTGGAGGTGGACAAAAAATACTGCATATACCGCAATTCCTGGCTACCAAACTATAGGAGTTTCCGTCAATATCTTGACAACTTTGTTGCAAATAATTATTGATTCAAATTTAATATGTTAGGATGGACTCTGGAATCCTGGCGGATAGAAGTAGTGATGATGGGAGTCTCGTGTCTCCAGGACATTCCAGGAGTGGAGCGTGGGAAGATACAGGAGTTGCAGGAGTAAAATTTATGAGAAAAAATGTTTTGAGGTAAGATTTTTATGAAACAAAACGATGAACTTCGTGGCAAACGATACTTTTTATTGTATTTTTTTGATTAGACGTAACAGAAAGAGCAGGAATTCTTTCACTCATCACTCGCAAGGAAAGCTATCCAAGCGAAAAGTCCTCAAGTTAGCATTCATCGGGAATGACCGCACCGTTGGTGACGTTGCTCGGGCTTACTATGAACTCAGGTAAAAACATGGACGTAAATTCAATGCAAAAACTATCAGTTTTTACAGATCGGTGGTTTACACAGATCGGTGGTTGTATAACTGTGCGTCAGATTTTTTTTTCACCGTTTCAAAATAATAGTAACAGTTTGATTTCAAAATTTGTGGTTTGTTGTAATTAGCAAGCTCTGTTTAGATGAAAAAGTTACAAGGATGAGAAATGAAGTTGAGATGTTTAGGATAAGCAATGTCACAAAGATTTACAGTCTGGCATGAGTCTAGTATGGATTTGCTGTGCGTAGCAAAGCTGACGAGACTTTTGCCACAGTAGAAACATTAATTTGTGCTTACGACTTTGCATACAGACGGCGACAACTTACCCGCGCCCCACTTCTTCATCAAATCGATCTTAGACTTTACTATATTCCTGTCGGAGAAAATGTATTTCAAGATGAAACTAACGGATTCTCAGGTTCGATTTGGTTCATTCATTTAGTTTTGACCGCATTTGATAATGTCGTACTGTTTGTTTTTTCTACACCAAGTGCTTTCTACACGTACTGCTTCTTTCTTCCACACCAAGAAGCCGGATTGTACCGACAACAACATCAGTTTGCCTAACTGGCAGATTCGCTGTGACCCAAACATACAAAAAAAGCACAGAAAGAGAGATTTTACCTTAATTGCACTTGTTTTCTGGCGATCGGACCCAAGTTTCCCGCTGAGTTATTAGAGGGTTTGTTATACAACAATCGCATAAAAAACGACAGCTAGTTGTAAGATCGAAGTTTGACAAAAAACAAACGGAAGCGTTGTTACTAAATAATAGCATACATGTGTGCGGAGTGCGCGATATGTCCGAGATCTATGATTTTGCTTTTTATTCAAAAAGCTTGCTGAAAGTCAGGCCCAATAAAGTTTAAAAAACTTCTCCCACTACCCTCCACACACGCACAAAAATAGCGTTTTATTCTTTTCATTTTTAACCTTTCATTGCGAGTCCTGGGAATGCGCTTTTTTCATCAAGCCTTCTAATCTTGGTCGCGAGTCAGCAACAAATAACTTCATCAATCTCCCTAGAATCCGATGTACAGTGTACACGTGTGAGCCTGGTTTAGTCCTTGGACTTTGTAAATTTATTGCAGAGAAAGTTTTTTCACACCGATACGTCGTTCCAAAATGAAAAAGAAATATTTCACACCGAATCACCGTAACTCTAGAAAGGCTCTGATTCGTGCGAACTTTCAAAAGTTAACCAAGTCCTGCCCTGTGGCCATCACCGATAACTTGCAGACCAATGATTTGCAGCTAAAATTAACATTAAAGACCTCAGAAAAATCAATAATGGCTCGACATTTCAGACATGCATAATATTCTTGGAATTTCGGGAAATGGCTCGCGGGCCACGGGTCGGTAACCATGGCACTTCGCGGGCCACGGGTCGGTAACCATGGCACTTCGCGGGCCACGGGTCGGTAACCATGGCACTTCGCGGGCCACGGGTCGGTAACCATGGCACCACACCATAAAAAGTGCTGCGTGTGTAGTTGGTAAGTTCTAGCAACCGAACCTGACATAACGTACTGAAGCATGGGAGGGCAAATTCTCTAGTCAGCGGGCCAAATGCGGGAAAATGAAGTCTTTGGCGGGCCGGATTATTAGATGAATTGTTCCAATATTCAATATCTTAATCACATTTATTCACTAATGCTAGAAATAAATTATACTTAATCTTGTTCAATATAAAATAGTAGTAGTGTCTTTCATTTACGCACCGTCAACACAATAGAAGAATACGATAAGATTAAGGAAATACCTAACGCGGTACAAGAAACGGGAAGAGGCAACAAAGCGATTAACGCTACGGCATGCAGGTAGGAAGGAAGTAGTGAATAGAATACAAGAGTGGGCATGGTTGTAACACTCAGAAAAGTTCAAGCTTTACCAGGAGTAAAAACTAAAAATACATAATCAGTTTATCATAATGCGCTAACTGTACTTCAATAAACGTGCGACCACAGTAACTGAGACGCTGAGACCTTTGAGACATTGTGCAGATTTATCTTATTATGACATCACATCTGCACAAAGTCATTGAGACATGATGTCATAATAAGATAAATCTGCTCAACGTCTCAGAGGTCTCAGCGTCTCAACTAGTGTGATCGCACCTTTACTACTGAGAAGTCAATGAGACATTTGAGTTGGTCGTGTGGGGTTAATGCATTGGGCTCCGGAACTGATTTAGCGGGTTCGATTCTCAATTAGGACATCTTCCATGCTGCTTATACTTCATTAACAGAAAAACCTAAGTTGCAATCATGCGGCGAAAAAAAATTCGGCATTTGTGGTCGATCACAGTAATTGTTGCAAACAAGTTGCTTGATCTCTGGCTGGTGAATAAAGCAATTGTTGTAGTTTCACAAGCGCACTATGGTAGGTGTTTCTTTCAAAAGCTTGCACCGACAGTTTGATAAGAGCATAGCGATCGGCAATTATCACGAATAAGGCCTCGGACCAGATTATTGGGTAAAGTTGGATACAGTTTGCAGGCCGGTCAAAATCTTTTCGCGGGCCTTATGTTGCCCAAGCCAGTACTTGAGTGTCAGACTTGAGTGTTTCATAAGTGCGTCCTCCGCACATACTTCATACAATGTAAGAATACACTGAGCAATCTCACATAGTCGAGGTAATCTCGCATACAATAGAATCGCACGCACCACTGAAACGTATAAGTCGTAAACAACTAAAACTGGCGAAAAAGCCGTGGATTACTAAAAGGATCCTCACTTCGATTCGAAAAAAAAATTCAATGTTTCAAAGCCATTTTATTCTTGGTATCGATGCTGAAAAAAGTTGTGTTTGGCGTTATTCGAATAAGTTAACAAAAATTAAAGCACTTTCAAAAAAACTTTTTTTCTAATAGAATTTGCTAATAGCAAAGGTACTGTAACGTTCGCAAAACGTGAGAGATTATTCGATCTGTCTTACCGACATTTTCTAGCCGTGAGTCTCCCTTCGCTCTAAAGGTTGATGGTGTACTATCTGAGGACTCTACTATCACTGCAAATCAATTTAACAACTACTTTTGCACAATTGGATTTAACTTGGCGAACAAGATAACCAGTTTGAAACGTAAAGGTCCCTAAGATTTCCTTTAACGAAGAGTTTCCAAATCCATTTTCATAGCACCCCCTGGTTGAACCGAAGTTTTTGATCAAATAATGTTTCTTTAAGACAAGGCTGTGGGGCATGACAAAATTCCTTCTTTTTTCCTTAAAGCGGCTAAAGACGTAATAACCCCCCACTTAACATTATTTATTGAGTAAATGTTCACTGAAGGAATTTTCCTAAAAAGTTGTAAAATTGCCCGTATCACTCCTATTTTTAAAAGTGGAGCGAAAGACGAGGCTAGTAATTATCGTTCTACATCGATTTTGACTTGTTTTTCTAAAATTATTGAAAAGCTTATTTATGTACGATTCTTCAATTTTTGTAAAGAGCATGATGTCATATATGCAAACCACTACGGATTTTAAAAATAATGTTTCGACAGCCCACGCAATCCTGGATGTCGTTACTTCTGCTTATGAAAATATCAGTGATGACTTTTATACCGACTTAGCCATGGTAGACCTAAAAAAAGCCTTTGACACTGCGTCGCATAGCACACTAACGCTTAAGTTGAATAATTTTGGTATTCGTGGTGTGGCTTATCAGTTGATACACTCGTATCTTCACAATAGAAAACAATTTGTCAAGATTAACCAAAATTGTTCCGACAAACTGATTATAGACTACGTCGTACCCAAACGCTCCTCACTCGGATTGCTTTTTTCCGAATATATGTTAATGATATGTCGAATGCCTTAGCCAGTAAGCCAGTATTGTTTGCAGATGACACTTGTCTATTGGTAAAAGCTTCTCCCCTTGAATCCTTGCAAACTAACTTAGATAGAGAATTGCAAAACCTTCATAAATGGTGCTGTGTCAATAAGCTGACGTTAAACCCTCCAAAACTTGTGTACTAATCATTCCTCCAAAACTCAGAAAAACACCCTACCCCTATCTCAATTTAACCAGTAATGGATCACCAATTAAAGTTGAACATACTTCGAAGTACTCGGGGATATTATGGATGATAAGCTTAACTTTGGGGATTATATAAAAATTTTGAGAATAAGGTTGCTCGTGGTGTTGGTATCCTCACGAAACTTAAACACTTTTTACTTCAAACTGTTTTGTGGCAACTTTACCATACTCTTGTACCTTCCTTGCTGCTATGTGGAATAATAACATGGGAAAATACATTTCCTACCTATATGCGAAAATTGAACGCATTACAAAATCGGGCTATTAAAGTTATCTCTGGAACGCATTTTCGAAATGCCGTTGAACCTATATATGTTTAATACAAAATATTGCAAATTAATGATCTCTATAAACTTGAAGTAGCAAAAATGGTTTTCTGTTGCATCCACAATAAAGCACCTACTTTCCTTTTAAATTATTTTATTAAAGTTAAGGGGGTATCCAATCGATTAACAATAGCATCAAGCAATAAAGATACGCTTTACATTCCTCCATGTAAATCAAATAGACTACAGAGGTGTATCAAATATCGGGGAGTAAAAATTTGAAACTCCATTCCAACAGAAATAAGGGAATCATCATATAAATCCTTTAAAATTCGGTACAAAAATTTTCTTCTATCGTTATATTAACTAACTACTCAGTTGATAAGCGCACGCTATCGGTACGGGAGGTCTGGGGTTCGATTACCGGGCCGGTCAAATCTTCACAGTGTCGCCAACGACTCGCCACCGTTGCGACGTTTCTTTGAAGCTGTGTTGCCCAGGCGCTAAGCCGCGGAGATGGGCCCCGCAACTTGTTACACGCTTCGGCGTAATACGGCGAGTATAATAAAGATTTGATTTGATTTTAATTTAATTAACTAAAAAGGAATATATTTTAAAAGCGAATTAATTAGTGTGTTAGTTTTAAGAACTGCCTCACACCATCGCTCTGCCACTAGTCAAATGCTTGACGCGGTGCTGTGTTGTTGGTGTAGTTTCTCGCTGATTACTTGTTAGGCTACTTTACGTTTAGCAGTCTCACTTTCCCCATAATTTGATTAAAAATTATCTGATCGTTGATTATCTAACCCGACGCTGGGTAGCTGCTTGACTCGATTACCGTATGGTCTTTCGCATCCTCCCCGACGCCAAAATGTATCTTTATTATCTTTGTGTCTATTATTTTATCAAGTTTTTTGTTCTTTTTTTTCGACGAAAATAAATATGCTGTCTGTCCAGAATAGAAAATTGATCTTCATTGTAATTGGCAACACATTGGTTGTTTTCTTGCAAGTGCTGTCCAGTTGCCGAGTCACATTCTGGAGTGGGTTGGTTTCGCTAGCATGCTTGGTCAGATTGCACTCGCTGGGAGCCTGTGGGTTGTCGCAGCCATTTCGGAACATGCTGCTTGATACGATCTTGAAGTCGTTGGGATGTTCTTCCTACGTACCGACTGTCACAGTGGCACATACCTACTCATAGATGTTGGAACTCTTTTGAATGGCAGGTAGGACATCTTTATAACTAGTAGGCAGCATTTGTAGGGAGGCAAATACCATCCGTACGGCAACAAATCCATAGCAGTTTTCGACATTTTGTCCTACCTGCCATTCAAAAGAGTTCCATCATCTATGAGTAGGTATGTGCCACTGTGACAGTCGGTACGTAGGAAGAACATCCCAACGACTTCAAGATCGTATCAAGCAGCATGTTCCGAAATGGCTGCGACAACCCACAGGCTCCCAGCAAGTGCAACCTAACCGAGCATGCTAGCGAAACCAACCCACTCCAGAATGTGACTCGGCAACTGGACACCACTCCAGAATGAGACTCAGTGATTGGACAACACTTACAAGAAAACAACCAATGTGCTGCCAATTGCAATGAAGATCAATTTTCTATTCTCAGGGTTCCCACGGTCATGGAAAAACCTGGAAAATCCCGAAAAAATAAATTTTCCTAGAAAGTTCTCAAAAAGTCATGGAAAGCTTGCAAAAAGTTGAAAGTCAAGGAAAAAATTTTAAAAGTTGTCCAAAAATTTTGCCAAAGAAGTTTTTTAAAATAATTCCTTTATTCTAAAAACACTTACAAGTTATCGTATTTGCAAGATTTTTCGCTTTAGCTAATAGGTCTTGTCCACTCTGGACTGAAGTAATTTTTAGCTGTTTGATTCTTCCGCTATTCAACTTAAACCAGGAGCTTGCAGGGGGGCATGGGATTGCTGGAGGCATAGCAGCGACAACGAGCGGTATATGGTGGAAGCAGTCACGCTGACATTCTGCTGTGAGAACATGGTCTCTGATGTACCACTGTTGGAAGAAAAACGCTCGAAGTAGGACTAAGATTTTTGATTGTTAGAATCTGGGTTCGTATGCCATGCCACGTAAGAACACGCTTACAAACAAACGCAATGCAGTGCGTAGGCAAAACTACTCCCATTAGTATTGTTATTAAAGATAGTGCTCAGTGCATTCAAAATCAAGCGTTATTTTAACACAGTGCAATGATGTACCGGTATAGCAACAGTTAGAGGCTATACGAATTCTATCAGCTAGTAACTAAAGTTTTACAAAGCTCAAAGAAAACAAAAAATTGTTGTACTGCTGGATAAATCGTTGCACAAAAGCAAGATTATGCTTTGTTTTAAAATGAGCCTGAACCTGCTCTCAAACAGCTATCTGAAAGGCGAGAATCATTGTTTAAAAACACGGATCATTTTGAAACAATAACACTGTAATCTTCTTTATTCTTCTTCAAATTTTGAAATAATTCGATCAATGATTTTTTTTCATCTTACTTAATTTTGACTTTGTGCACGCTGACCATTGTCACCACCATGTACACTCAGAACAGGCCTCGTTCCTCGGACCCGATAATCTTGGCTGCTTCTCTTCTGCATAGTCAGATAGTAGTAGAATATTGTGTCGAGGTAATATATACCGATTGATTGATTGATTGAATTTCCTGGTCGATTTATTGAGAGTTTATGTTTTGTGGGTGCTGTGTGTTGTTAATTGTTCGATGTCGAGTTTGAATTTATCGATTTCATTTTTAGGTTGGATATCGAAATTTAATATATAAACTAAACTCACTTGGTAGATTCAAGATTTATTAACCATCTGATAATGCTCGCCTTCTTATCATTCAGAGCCGGCGCTAGAGCAGTCAACTTGGGGAAGCCAAACGTTTATCAAGGGAGGCCGAAGTTTAAAACTAAGCTCAAAAGCTCTGTCTTCAAAAAAGTAAGCTTGTTGAATGGGGGGCCAAGCATGTCAATTGGGGGGCAGGCCCCCCTTGGCGCCGAGCCTGCTATCATTAGACAGCGATGAACAGTACTGATAACCATATGAAGCATTAACTTTTAGTGGACTGTTTTTTCTTGCTCTTTCAAATATTACTACTAGCAAATTAGAGATGGATCAAGGATAAGAACTGTTTTATACGTTCTTGAGTACCGTACATCACGTTTGACAGTACTCTAGAATCTAAATACCTACATTGGTGAATGTGCTTTCTTGAGTGATACAGGGTAAAAAAATATAGAATGTACTATTTTTTTAACACTGAGATTAAAGGAGTTGTTTGTGTTGGCGCTGTTTTGCTTTTTTTGTTTTACACTACTGGTGCTGTAAACCACAAAACTGCTACAAGTCTCTTACTCCACTCTCCTATGCTATTGAGCAATCCCTGAACTACAATAACATTAGCTATCCTTGTACCGAATATGATTTCCGATAAACCTTTTTGGCGGTGCTATTCCATACGGTATTTTACTCGTTAGAATTCCTTGATTTATTGGTGAATTTAGAAGATAAAATTTCGTAACATACTCGTATTAAGTTATAGGCTAAGGCTATATGTAGTTAGTTTTATTGGAGGCTGAAAGGGTTAGAAACAGAATTACTCTGTCAGACAAGAGTTTCGCCTTGCCAAAATCCGTTAGTGTTTACAGCTATATTTGGTACCCCTCATTCGTATATTATTCCAATAATTAAGAACCTAAGCAAGAATCCAAAATGGCTTAATGTTAACTACTACAATTGTTGTTTTTTGAAAATGTGAGGTTTTAATCGCATGTATAATTTATATAGGGTGGTGTGGCCTAATAACTGCTAATGCTTTTGGTCAATACTTGGTGACAATGACAGCAAAGCAATTGAGAGCGAAGTTTAGACTTTAGTTACCACGTTGCAACAGCAACAATAGCATGGCGATAGTGTTTACATATTTTTGACATCTTTGCATTAATATCGTCTTTTTGTTTCACGCATAATCAGATGTGCGCGTTTTACTTAACTTGGAAATCATGCTGAAAATGTAATGCAGGTCAGGTGGCACCAACTCAAACCTTTAAACTCGCAATTCGACCCCTTTATTTTCAGGTATGTGAAACACGACGGGAAGCCGCCGTCAAGTGTAGTGCATGGTTATATTCAAGGTCTCGACTGTAATCGTAACTTGTAATCGATTACGCCATTTTCAAATAATCGTAATCTAAAATTGATTACTTGGTGCGTAATTGTAATCGGTGGAATCGATATGATAGAACCATCTTTGAGTCTGATTACGTACTTTTAAATTGAAGTTCTTTGTTTTAAAACCGAATTAGTAGTGCGCTTTAAACGTAAACAAGGCCTAATCTGTGTATTTTAAAACGAACTATTGTAAAAAATTGAAAAAAATAACTTCGAATAATGTTTTCTTTTTTCTCTGGGAATAAATAAATTGTTCCTATTCCGACTTAATCGGAAATCCCAAAGTTTATGATCGTACAACGTTTTTGACAAGGCCATATTGGTGGATAAGTTTGCGAAAATGTTTTGGCTTTAAATTTGTGAAAGCTGTAACAAAATCATTTTTTAATTTTGGCGAAATAATGGTGACGATTACAAGGTGAAATAATCGTAATCGGAAATCGATTACATGGGTGTGTAATTGTAATTGGTGGAATCGTTATAATCGAACCTTCTCTGGTTATATTGCATCCATAATCCATATCTTGCAGCTTAGTTAAGTTTAATTGGTCTTAAGATATGTTGTGTAGTGAGTATCAATGTTACTAAATTGTTAGGGAAATCCCCGTCTACGCATTCATCGGAATGACTTAGCAGTATTGCAATGACTGATATCTTTTTCGAGAGCTTTGATTGGACGCGTTGTCTGAAGCGTAACGAATATGTGCTTCCGCGCTCTAACGTCACACGTTTTTTATTCATCCGCTCACACATTAAAAATCGATGTAGGAAAAATACTTTTTGATGAAAGTTGATGTGACAATGTATTTTCAAAATTTAGTTTCAAAACGTACCCCCCAGAGAGGTGGAACGAACTTTATTTCTAGAGCTCAAAGAATCTTCAGCATACAGACTAAAAGAGCTGTTTTTAAACCTGTTATTAAATTATGTTTAACGAAGGTAGAAAATTTTTTTAACGAAGTGGTGGTTAAAAAAGCTTGAGTTTTGCATTAACTTGCCCATCTGTGCGTGAGATAACTGAGACATACTGTGCATCCAACAAACTGCTAGGGATTTGAAAGTCTTTTATTTGGCCATGTTACGCCTAATTGCAAAGCCTGCTAAAAAACGCAACAAACTGCTTTTGTTGAAACTCGCTTCTTCTATTCATGTTGTAAACAGGTGGAATAATCAAAATATTACAATTCAGAGATGGAACAGAGGAACGGAAGAATAGAAGAATAGGTTTCTAAAAATTAACAAACTTATGAATACACTGGAAATTAATACGCGAACATAACAAACTTACCAACTCGTTGTGGCAGTCTAACTCTACTGCAATAAACAGCATAATATCACATTATAAAATTACTCTTACGAGCTGAAATATAAACTTAAATAAATCAGTAACGATTAACGGACTCTTGCGGGCTAACATAATATAACTGTAACTTAAAACATTGAGCTGCTAACTCTGAAACGAATAATCGCAACTGACCAATTAAAAGGTTCTAGCAGTGCAATCAACTCGAAAACAAAAAATAACATTTGAAAATAAACACTTGGTTTGGGGCATTACGAGTACGTTAATGGTTTTAAAGCAAATCGAATGACTTAAACAGAGTTAAAATCCTCAGAACATAGGTACGTGGTTTGAAACTTAGGATGTATGTTTAACGCAAATTCCTATACAAACTAAAAGATTTACGACGTAACATGGCCATATAGAAAAAGATTGAAAATCTTACTTCAAGAAGATTGAAAATCTTACTTTGATGCGATTGTCCAACTTTTCATTGTATAGCAACAATAGCTTTACTACTTCATAGACGTAGAAGCTATCTTTGACTAAAAGCTGTCCAGATTTTTTTTAAAAACCATTTATCTGACCCAATCTGAAAACTCTGCAAGTTTTTTGCAAACCATTAACGATGCAAAAAGTGCATAATTTTTAAATCTTAACGCTTCACAACACATGTAAAAACAGAAAAGTAGCGTTGCAAAAGCGTGATATCGAAAATCCACTTGAGCAAAAATGTGATGTAATATTTTGCAAGCAGTAGCACCACAACCAACAAAGCTACCACTACCATATAACACCACCATGATCACCACTAAACACAAAACAGCCACTACCAACAGAAACATCACCACCTATGGCACCAAGTTTTCCACCACTATCACCCTACATTATTCTTTTGCTCGAAGGCGTTTGCGTAAATGGCGTTTCTGTGGAAGTAAGAGGCAGTGTTTGGTGATGACGTACTTGGAAGTTCAATAAATTGCTCACAAACGATTGAAATTATGTAAAATAACCAACTAGGAACTGTAAACAGCAAATCAGGTTCATGGAAAACTGCAACATTACTGCAAAAAAAGGCATTATGATTTAGAAAGTTTGTGTTTTTCAGATGTTACCGCTCCATTTGACTTGGAAGTTGCAGAGATGCTGGGAGGATTTGATCCCTGGTATCGATCGGTGGTAACTTATTCCACAAACAACCTGCTCCGCATCCGACCATCGGTAAGCTGCGTCAACGTTTATAAACTTAAAACTTGTCGTGAATCGATTGTAATTGTATCGTACATTGAAGTGATTTGATGAATTTGGATTAGTAGCCAACGTAGCATCAGAATTTGATATTTTTTCAATGTTAAGGCAATACTTTACTGGCTGATGTTTAAACCAAAAATGCCTGGCCAATTTGTTTTATTTGCCAATATGATTTGTTATCCGTAAAAAAATGTAGATCAGTTTCAAGGTCAAATGGGGTTGCAAGTAATCCCCATTGTTAAGGAAAACATCCAACTAATTATCGTCATACTGAAAGCATTGAAGAGAAAAATCAACAGTGCAATGAAAGAAGATCCTACTTTTCAGGTCAACTTTATCGCCAAGTGCAAACAGCTCCAACCGCGAATCGAACCTGTAGCGAATAATTTTTAAACCATCTTCGCTGCACCATGCCCCCCACCTGCTCAAACAATTTGAAAAAAACAAATAATTTTTTTCTGATTTTTACGATACTAGAAAGTTCAGAGATATTTGCCCGGGTTTCCATCAAACGTTTGTCATAAGATATTTGATGCGACCCGTTTGAAAGCTTTGAAGTGGGTTTGATGGAAGTTTATGAAAGCATTGATTGCTGTGGATAGGAGAAGTGGTGCTAGCCTAAAATGCATGAAGGACAGAATGAATGAGGCTGATGTTAAGCATTATGAGTTTTATTATCAGCAATAAATAACAAAACTTAAAGAAGGTCATGTGTGCTAATCCCATTATTTTTATTATTGATGGGTTCAAATTGTTGCCTCAAAAAGTTTAGAAATAAAAAATCGCTCCAGTTTGAAATGTTTGAAGGTAAATTTGTAAAAATCTAAAATAAATGAGTGAATATGCGTGTGAAACTCTGTTTGGAGCCTGCAAGTGCAGTTTGTTTTTGAAAATCAAGTTTCTGGGGTCTGCTTATCCTTGGATAAAAACATACAGTTGCACTTAATTCATTGCAATTTACGCGCTTCGCTAAACATTTTTACAGACCGCTATTTTGATTTGTCTTGTTTTCAGTCTCAAAAATTTTGAAGGTTTATAATCACAGCTTGTTTAACTCTTGCATCATTTTTTTTGATACTGAAGTAGTTTGAAGTTAGTTAGTTAGTTAGTGTCTTTTATTTCCGTACCGTCAACACTAGAATAATATACAATAATAATATACAGTATGATTGGACACCACGAGAAAAGGGAAGAAGCAACAAAACAATAAACGTTGTAACATGCAGGGGAGAATAGAAGATCAAGAAAAGTAACATGAGAAGCATGGTAGCAGCACCCGATTGAAGTCGAATATATCTTCTAGTGGAGCTGGATTTTAAAGTGTTCCTATGTTAGCTATGCATTATGATGCAAAGAAGTTAAAGATAAAGTACTCTTTGACAATTTTTGTGGGATTTGACCTTGAGAGTGCTAATGAATAGCTAAATTTTCTTGGTACGTTTTATAATAAGATGAGCTTGAACTGAATCACCAATGCAAGTTTTCCTGAAATAACGAAAAAGTAGTTCGAAATTCGAAAGATGGTCTAAAGCGTAGCACATATGTTTAAATCGAAAGATTTTGTTTTCAATAAGAATAAATAATGAACTTCAAGACACACGCTGTTGCAGCTTAGGATTGTATGCATTACGTATCAAGGAAGACAACCTAGTTGAGAATCGAACCCTCAAATTCAGTTTGAATACTCGATACATCAACCACTCGGCTAACTCAATGTTCATTGGGAGCAACGTATGTTTGCTTTCTGTTGCATAGGCGCCATCTAATGATCATTACACCGAATCAACTTCAGTAACGTCTTCGTGAAATTTTCAAAACGTTGGTATGGAAGATTTTTTATCGATTTGCGTTTTCACAAGTTTCAAAACTTTCAATGTTTTTTCATCAAATTTCTGACGAAGACGTATAGTGTGTTCTTCACAAACAACATTCTGCAACGCTTATTTGCATACAATTTAGATATGTCTTGATGAAGCGGATGAACAAGAGGCAAAAACTCAATCTAACTTTGACACTCTTCCAACTGTAGACAAGGTAACAGAGGTAGGGGTTGTAGCTCTGACCACTTCACCATGTTGTTTCGTTGCAGATGTTGGCAAGCAGCATTCTCAGCTACTTCCGATTCGCGATCAAAACTTCACACGTCCCTATTTATAAAGTAAGCCGCAACCGGAGCTTTTCTTTTACGGTGAAATAACTTTTCGTGCCGTGTTATGTAACATGCTTCATGGTAGAGTTGACTCGAAGATAGCCGAATGTTTTTTTGTTGTTCCTTCTGCGCATGCATCATAAAGCGTTTGGAAAAATAAACCTGAAGTTTTTTATGAAATAAACCGATTATTGAATTTATTTCAGGCAACTTTACGTACCAGCTCAGATGACGTCATCACAGAGGTGTTTTGCTGCAGAGCAGAGGTTGGCAATGTGGCGTATCGACAAGCCGTTGCGGCAGGTACGTGGGCAATGTCATTATGAGGTGCGTCTGCATTGAGTTGATACAAATAATTTCGATTTAGGACGGTTTGGAAAAATGGGAAAATTGGTTGATCTTTCGGACGACAGCGGCCCACCCCCTGCTTACACCACTTTCAATTACAGAAAAGTGAGTCGGTACAAAAACGTTTGTTTTGTCACAAACACAACGAAACGTTGAACTTGGATTGATTTGTTGATTGCAAAAACTCATTGCAGAAGTTGAGCGTAGTGGTGTTCCAAAATGCCGAATTTTTGTGAGAAGAGAAAAACTTACTGGAAATAGAACTTTCTACTGAAGGTCATTTGTTGGAAATAGCAAAAGTAGAACAGAGTTGAATTTTTACCAGCATTGCACAAAAAGTCTCTGACCTGCCAGTTGCAGCAACACCACAAGCAGAAACAAATTATGTCAAGTTTAGCGAAAATTAAAAAACACAACCTACTTTTCTTCGCTACATACTTTTCAGAAAATCATCAGTTTGTCATTTAAGGTATCACAGATGCGACGGATGAGAAACAATGTCGAATTCGACCGAGCATTGCTTGTAAAAAGAACAGCAAAAAACGAATAGGAGGAGATATACTGTAGATCCAAAAACGTTCATTTTTAAAACAATGATAGGAAAATTTTGTAATAAAACATAGCGACCATTTTGCATTATTTCATTACACTTTGCATTTGGTTCACCATACATCGCGTTTTTTATCATCCGTTTTATTTTTATTTTAGTACGGCATCAATGGATCGTTTCTTCTCAGTCGTACAATCGATGAAGTCTTTTACTTTCGCGCTGCGTTTGTTCCCATCGCTTTATCAGGAAGCAGTGCAGGTAGTGGCAGACATCAAATCTATTGTAAGACGAAATAATAGTTCGGTCGCTCTTTGTGGATTAGTTTTTTTGCTTCTTAGTTTTTTAGTTTGTTATAATCGAATGATTTGAAAAGGTTTATTACTTAAATTTATTCACTTCTTACTTTTTTCATTTTTTCTTAATCTGCAGTTTTTTTCTATGGCATTTTTTTATCGTGTTTGGTGTTTGTTCATGACATATTTAACTAAGATGGCCGAATGGTGAGAGCATCCGCTTCTGGAGCTGCAGTGTAGACTCATGTTCATGAGTTGGCCGAATGGTTGCGATGTTGCACTGCGAAACTGCTTTCGCGGGTTCGATGCTTAACTGAATCGTCTTTTATGAGGCGTAATTGCGTATACTTTACTAACACAAAAGCTTAAGTTGCAATTATGCCGCGTAAAAAAAAATGGACCTAGTGGTAAGAACATCCAATCAATCAATCACATTTTTATTTAGTCAAAATCACGATAACAACTCCAAACAATTTAACAATGAGCATAAAAGATTGGTGATATGACAGGGAATCACGAAGGGACGCAGGGTTTTCAAGTCAAGCGATTCCTGAAAATCAAATTATCGAAAAAAGAAGCTCAAAAGGAGTGTTTATTCATATTATTTACGTTCTAATGTAGCTTAGTTGACCTCAGTAATTTGAAAAAAAACAAACTTATCTTCAGAAAGTAATCAAGTACTACAACTATTTAGCTCTTGTGCTTCAATATTATATGTATTTAAATACAACAGTAAATCGTAATTTACAAATCTCAGCTCTTTATGTTTTTCAATAAACTTATGATAAGATGATTGCTTCAAAAAAATAGGCTACGAGTTCCATAATTTTGCCCCTTGTAATTTAATGGACTTTTGCACACGATTAGTTGAATATGAAGGTAGCATTAAATTTTTATGAGAAGATGATTCTTGTATTATGTTCATTAAATTCCTTGAATTCCTCATGATAGTTGTCAAAATATTTTGGATTATTTTTACTAATAACCCTGTGAACAAACTTGCTCATTTTAGTTTTGTATTCATCATCTAGCTTCAGGATTTTGAATACATCATCTAACTTCAGGATTTTGAATCTACTATACAGATGCTTAGATGAAGCATGCAAACCAAGATGGCCGATTGCCTTTAACGCCTTGTTTTGCAGAGACCTTTAATTTAGTGAAAAGAGTTTTGTTGGTGGATCCCCAGACACTTATTCTGTAAAATAGAAACGGATGAACCAACGCGTAATACAGAGTTATTAATGCAGATGTACAAAGATATTTATTTCGTTTAAATAAAATTCCTACGTTTCTAGATAATTTGGCTTCTAAATTTATTATATGTGGCAAAAAAGTTAGTTTGTGATCGATTGTTATACCGAGATATTTCATTTTTTCAGAAGATTGTATATAATTCAAACCATAATTTAATCGAAGATCACTTGTGGGGGACCTCAATTTGTGATTTATAATGATTGCTTGAGACTTGCTAGGATTTATTTTTAGCTTGTTCGCATCCATTCAGCGCTTAGCCATAGTAAGTTCATTATTACATAAAATTTCCAATTTACCCAGATTGCTAGAAGAGTATGGTAATAGGGTATCATCTGCAAACAAACGCGGTTTGCATAATAGTGCATTATGTATAGTAAAAAGAGTATAGGTCCTAATACTGATCCCTGTGGAACTCCTGATATTATTTCTGCATTGGCGAGATTTTACCATTAATAGAAACATTTTGCTTTCGATTTAATAAATAGCTTTCAAATAACTGGTGGCTGACTCCACGTATCCCATAGTGTGACAACTTTTTCAATAAAATGGAGTGATTAACCGAATCAAAAGCTTTTTTAATGTCTAATGCAATAGCAAAAGTGTATAGTTTGTTATGAATATTTTCATAGCTTTCTGTAATATCCGCCTCTGGAACTGCAGACTCAGGCTTGATTCCGAGTCGAGTCAAACCAATGACTGTAAAATTGGTATTCACAGTTTCCCTGCTTGACGCTCAGCATTAAAGAGACAGTGTGGAGAACAAGCCGGCAAGTTTAGTGGTTGTGCTGTTGGGAAAGGCACTTAAGCAAGATTCCCTCATCGTGGTGTGGTAGACAGTGACCGGCAACTCCTTAGCGAGCTCGTATAGCGTATCAATCGCTTTCTCGTGATAGGCTGATAAATAATTATTCAACTAAATACAGATAGTTTTCAAAATAAACAACTTTCAAGGTCACTAGATTGTCCCAAACCAAGGATTGGTCATGATGAACATGTTGACTCCTTGCATAATCTTGCTCGCTTGTTTTTGGCCAAGCATTTAGTTGCTTAAACCTAACTGAGTTGTCTGGTTCGTCTAGTTCAGGGGTGGGCAATGGTTTAAACACGGAGAGCCGCATATGAAAAAATTTTGAAAAATTTAACAGCCCAGACCCGCACTGGTTGGAAAAGCAAAAAAAGATCATAACGTTCGCAGAAGCCGTAATAACACTACTGGATGTAGGCTAGGCGAAGAGCAAAAGAAAGGTCATCACATCACGTCTGCAGAAGCCCTATTATCAGCACTGCTAGTCGGTGAAGAGCAAAAAAAGCACTGCAAGTCGGGGTTATATTACTGCAAGTGCTCGCGAGCCGCATAAAGTGGTCTCACGAGCCGCACTTCACCCGCCCCTGGTCTAGTTCATCAAAATCCTTATTTAGATCAAGCGCGATTTCCAGGAGCTGACGGGTTGCGCATTACTCTGCAAGATAATGAGAAACGAATGAAACTTTTAAAGCGGGGACTTAAGGTAAGCGGTTAAAGTAATTAATAAGACTACTTGGCGTTGCAGCAGCACTGCACGTGTGGTGCATGCCCTAGCGAGATAACTACTTTGAAAAAGTCGTTTTGAAGCGCTTCATAATCTCCAATGTTTTGATTGCGCTAGCATTGAATAATATTAATTCAAATACATTTATTTTTCACTTCAACTTTATTTTCGACTCATGTGTTTTTTGCTGGACCATTAACAAAGCAACGAGTAAAATCGAATGAACTCTTATCTATCCCACTCAGAGATGGGCATTTATTGAGATAATTCATCGGCGATAGTTTTCGGCAATAATTTAATACCGATTATCGGTATCGCTCAAAATAGTTTTGATTTATCGATTACCGATATCGCTTTTGTAATACATTTGGTTATCGCCGATAAATTACCGCGATAAACGATTCTTTATGCTCGAAGTGGTTAAACTTCAAAGTCAGTAAGTTGGCGCTATGGAAAAAATACGCGGTGTCCATTAAGTCTTGTTGCAGTTAAAAGAAATCTCTCTTTGTTTTGTTTAATGCAACGGCAGAGTCCGTGAACTGCTCTCTTTTGAAAAATCTAGGAAAACATCTTTGCAATTTGAGTTACAAATAAAAAAATTTGCCGCAACATTTATCGGAAAAATTTATCGGCAATAATTTATCGATTACCGATATCGCTTTAAGAAAATGAGATTTATCGATTATCGGTATCGCTCAGAACTTTTTTGAAGTTAACGATTATCGTTATCGCTTTAGTACAAAAAGATTTATCGTGCCCATCACTGATTCTACTCCTTTAGTCTTTCGTATGAGTTAAGGTCTGTTTAGGCCTACTTTAAATGCGATTTTAATCCGATTTGTTGTCGTACGAAATTTTATCGGTTATTTTGCAAAGCACCTTACAAATATTTTGTAGAATGCTGCGCAAAGTGACGTAGTTTTTCGTCATAACCTCTAACTTCTCGAAGCCTAGGTCACTTTACGTACGAAAAATCGTATCGTATTCTGTGTAAACACACCTTTGCAAGACTCGCTCTATTTGCAAGTCTTTCCGCAGACTGGATTACCATGGCGAATGAACCGCATGGCCCCACCAGAAGCATGCCGGGTAGACCGCATGGCCTCACCAAAACCATGGCGGGTAGACCCCATGACCCCACCAGAACAATGGTGGGTAGACTGCATGGCCTCACCAGAACTTATCATCCTCTTTTTTTGCGAGGTAGCATTTGAATGATGGCTAACGAGCTGGCCTAGGAGTTGCCGGCCATCTGTTTTGTCAGCGACATGGCCTGGCGGTACCGATCCTACGTGACGGGTTCGATTCGCGGCTAGAGCCGATCGCATTTGACATATATAACGGGTGGCTGCTGACTCGAAGAGCGCAAGCTCACTTCGCAGTCTCCCTTAATTACTGTTGAATTTTTCGTTCAATATAATTTACCCTTCTAATACGAGGAAATTCCGTTAAGTAGCTTTCCCAGCGGCACAACAATCGAGCTTGCATGTTTGTTCAAGCAGCTCTCCACACATGTCCTTTTAATGCTGCACGGAAGCTGTGAATAACAATTTCAAAGTCATTGGTTTGACCTGAATCGTAATCGAATCTCAGTCTACCGCTCGAAAAGCAGACGTTCTATCCACTCAACGATCTCTGATCGGTCAGGTTCCCCTTAATTAGGTTCACAAAATAGATTACTGTTTGCCTGGTTTTAATGCTAACTTACGGTATTTGTTTCTTCTAGGTGACGCCACAGGAGATGGAGCAAACATACACAAGACTGACCGCCAGTGAAGCTAAGTTGGAGGTGACTCGACCTGTGCAAGGAACCTTTACCGTCAGCCTCGATCACACTCTCATCCACACAAATATTAAAAGGTGACATTTTATTTTGTACAACTTCTGCATTGAAAATAACCTGTTGTGGCTGCAATAAATTAAAATGCTTTGGATAGGAAATTTAGTTCTACTTTTGCTTGTCGTTATTTAAAGGCATTGCATACATGTGGCACTGGTGAATTTCCCAGTTGGTTTGATGCAGCTAACAACACTGGGACGCCTCTGTGCAACAAGTTCTGCACACAATCACGGTCTCGTATGCTCACACGTAATTGTCAGAAGTATTGTGAACATTGTTTGATTTTTTGATGTTTTTCAGCTTTGAAGTGTCGCGCTGCATAGCGCCTGAATTCGAACGTCACAATGCTCGCAAGCGGAGACTCACTAATCCATCTCACGTCATGTCACTGCCCCTTAAAACGTTTTGGCCGAACACTGGACACGTTTGACATCATCCACCTTGACGTCAACGCGTTCGGCGTCATCATAACAAAGCTGATCACCAATCGTCATCATTAAAAAAAAGTTGCGTGTAGTCGCGAAAGAGATGCATCAGTGTTTTTGAACTTGTCTGCGTTTCATTTTCCACAGTGTTGTTTTGTTTTGAATTTATAACTTCCCTGTGCCATGCGTTAGTAAATCGTGAAAATATTGTGTCAATGAAAAAGTGGCTCGTTTTAAGTACAGACAAGTTTGCAACCAGCAGTAATAGCTCCGGAAACAAAACATTTTCAGCACCAGTAATCCTGTATGCTTGTAGGAGATCCCAATTGTATTTCACCAGCCAGGACTAGCACTTTGGCGTTTTTTTGATAGGTATAAGGTTTCTTTGATTACGCAATTGCACTGAGCTGGGCCAATAGTTAGGCAGAGTGTACCGTGAAAAAAAATTGCTTGGAGAGGAAAATCTTTCTTAGGAGGTCATAGTTTGTTGACGTGGTCATAGTTTGCTAACTTGCACTCTAGAAAAGGCGTACATTACGCAATCATCGCTTCAAATACGGTGGCATCACTCTATTAACCAGCGTTTTTCCAACAATGGGTAGGGGCCCAAAAGTGGGCCAGAAAGAAGCTGAATCTCGGCCGTAGAGAAATTGAGTTTGAACCACAGAAGGGTTGTATTCGATGCACAAATATTTGATTTAAGTTTGTACAAAACCAGTATTTCAGCAAAATAAAAATATTTTTATTGACGGCAATTTTACTCATTTTTGTGGAAACAAAAACAGCTTCAAGGCAACAAAACTCTGAGGCAAGCGGATATAGTGAATATTACAGCATATAGCAAATGCGGAGAAGCCATAGCGGCGAGGCCATAGCTAACACAGATCCCAATTCATTTTCAGAAAAAGGAAGCTTCGGTAGTTTTTATCGTATGTTATTACTAAGTTGGTTCTGATATCGTATTTCAGACATTCGTTCATTCATTAGAATTTATTTGCGGTCGTAAAAAATAGGATAAAACACAGATTCTCGCGATAGACGTTGTTAATAACATTCGCGAATTTCCGATCAACGGTAAAATAAAACATTAAAATGAAAGATCAACGGAAAAACAAGTAAACATTAAAATTAAACATTTTACAGTAGACGTTGTATTGTAAAAGCCTTTCTTTTCCGTGTTGACAGAATTTTAAGTGATCACTGATCAATCGGTTTTTCATTTTCATATTTTAGTCCTAAGAAAGCAATGAAGGAGTTATTCTTAAAACGAATTCCGATTCGTTTAAAACTTGACAGTGTTTCAAATTTAATGTTCAAGTTTCTTATGATATCTTCACAATTTGCCGTTGGTAAAAAACGCCAGCAGAGGTAGGTTGTAGAGAATTCTGGAGACATTGATTATTGTGCAGCATTTTAGCCAAATACGAATTCTCGAAGCCCCTCCTGGCGCCGCCACTGCAATGTCATTGATGGTAACTCTAGTTATAGCAGTAAAATGGAAACTGTAGAAGCTTTTCAGTAACTTATTGTGCAAAACCTGTACAAAATAACTGAAGATGATCTGAGACGATGAGGATGGTCTGAGACAATGAAGATTTTTTTACTTTAAAAATGTGACGCCTAAACCAAACTACCCCAAGGAATTAAAACATTGAAGCATAAGTTCATCGTCGCGTATTCTGACTTTTTAACAAATCTAAAAATTAGAATATCACCCCATCTCGAAATGAAACTTATTACATATACAACGTGGTATCTCTTTGCGCCCAAAAATTTTGAAATCAAGATTACACACTAAAATATTGCATGCACCGGCTGTCCGGCATTCAAAAAACAATCTTACTGCATTACGATAGTTAACTATTCTTTGGATGCTTCATAGAGAGATTCACCTACAAAAAAACAAACTAAACGCGCAGTGAAGACCAGAAAGTCAATCGTAAGCTTGGAAAAAATAAAATTTTACCGTTAATAATTTTCTTCATCCTCCCCATTACTAGGGGGGGGGGCTTAATTGCAACTTTTTTTTCAGACGCCATTGAGTCCCTATTTAAATTATGCTATGAGTCTGTACCATCACAAAAATACAAAAAATTTTGCTATATACCTTAAAAAACCTTGTTCAAATGAAACATGAAGATAACTTGGTATTGAACAAACTTATTTTATTAAATGTAGCTTAACACTTCGTAAGCATGGTGGTATTATGGGGTGCCATATGTAAAAGCCTACATTTACACATTTTAGGACAAAAAACAGCACTAAATGAAATGCATTTATCCCCATTCGCAAATGTATTTGCCATTTGATATGCCTTTGGTAAAAAATAACAACATTTAGCGAAATGTAAAACATTTGTATTGTCTTACAAATGTATTTGATTTAACAGCATATATTTGGTAAATGAAATGCATTTGTAATGTTTTACAAATTTTTTACTGTTTTACAATGTTTTACAAATGCATTTCATTTACCAAATAAATGTTGTTAAATCAAATACATTTGTAAGACAATACAAATGTTTTACATTTCGCTAAATGTTGTTATTTTTTACCAAATGCATATCAAATCGCGAATACATTTGCGAATGGGGATAAATGCATTTCATTTAGTGCTGTTTTTTGTCCTAAAATGTGTAAATGTAGGCTTTTACATATGGCACCCCATATGGTATACGGTAATAATAGCAATTAATACACTGGTCAGTTACAGTTCACTTTAATTCTAAGTATGTCAGTGCCGTATTTCTTTTTTTTTTTTCTTTGAATTGCTCTAATAGTTTATTGCTTGCTACTGATTTTGCAAATATAAGGTAATGGCAGTGCAGAACCAACCAGCATCATTATTATGCTAATTCATCAACATGCAGCTTTATCAAGTCTTCCATGTTGCAGTGGATTTCTTTGTACTTTGCTTCAGCAGTTCAGTAGATTTTCAAGTTCTTGGCATACACAGCTGTTTCTAAGCGATGGTGCTTTTACATCAAACGAAAAACTTCACTAGATTTCGGAAGAGATAAACAAGTGCCTTGAGCAAAGCGAACTTAGTGGTCCATGACCTTTCTTTTGATGTAAGCTGTCACATCATTGTTAATAAATAAAACGATGTTAGTTGCATCTTCTGCTCGTAAAATGATTATCCGAAGTTTTAAAGAAACTGTAAGTTCATTGATCATTGATTAATAACTGAGTTTCTTTGGACGAAAGCCCCTGTTTCAAGAGATCTATCTGCGTTTCGTTCCATTCTTTAACAATTTTCGAAATGGTTTCACAATTTTGAAATGTTTTCTAAATCCTCCTTTTGATTGAAGTTCTGCCAAATCAACTAGTTTCGCTATCACACTAGACTTGCTGCTGCATTGCCAACTGCTTTGCTCCAGAGATCTTAACTTGCACTTGATTGCACAAACATCTCTTTCATTTGTTCACTATCCAAGTTGCTTATTGGTGCCAAATCCAAAATAGGATCCGAAGAGTCAGGCTGATCAATACCTTCATCATTTCCAACTAATGTGCAGATGATGGTTGAGGGAAATCGAGATGGCAATTTCGGGAAGAACGGAAAGTGCCATGCTGAGATCAATGTGTACAGTGAAATTACTGGATAGAAAGAATAATGAGGAGTTGATGAAACTGTTGGCTTTGGAGGAAATATTAGATAAAATGGCCTACATAAATGGAGTATTGTGGCATGGACGAGTGGTTAGGAGAGATGATGATAACGTTCTAAAGAAGGCATTGATGCTTGAAGTGAATGGGCAGCGAAATCGAGGAATGCCAAAGCAGATATGGAGGAGCAAGTTGAAGAGAATTTAAATAAAATTGGGTTGGGGGAGTACAAGGCTGCAAATCGCACAAGATGGAAAGAGGGAGTGAGAGCAATCGCTGAAAGAATGAGGTGCGTCTGTCCACCCTCGACCAAGACCAAAACCCATCGGATTGAAACTGGATGATCATGATAATGCCCTGTTTGTTTAACAAAGCCATCTACCTTTCGGTGAAGAGTTTGCAAGATTGGTGTAGCAACTGTGGTGGTGCAGCTGAATGAATGCCTGAACTTCCCCTGGCAGAGACTTGCATTGACCCATCCTATCATTGCTGATGTAGCTGAAAGCAGGCTGAGTAAAATCTAGCAAGTTTATTGGGTTGCAGTGGAGTAAATTGTCATAAAGCGCAAGTATAGTTGGAATCAACTTCCACTATCCCATTGGGTCAAAGTTAGTAATGTTTACAAAAAGTTAAATGAGATGGGCGGCCCCAACACCACAAAAAATGGAAAGAAACCCCAAACTAGCAAAGTATTTCACTACGTAAGTCCGTGTATTGATGGTATGAGTGATGCTGATGAATTATGATGATTTCTTATCCTCCTGTCAGTTGAAAGCGATGGAGGCACTAAACGTAAGACGAATCCAGACTTGGTTAGGAGTTGGCGTTGTTTTCTAGTTGACTTCTGCTTCTGATTTTTTTAATTTGCTGCTTGTTAGATTCCACCAAGCAGAGATAATTATCAGGAAGTATGTTATCCAAGGACGCAACAATGAGACTTGGGTTGGAGTTAACCATTAACTTTGAAATCATGGTAGTAACTCGTAGCAACAACAACGCTCCTAACCACTGCGCCATGCTGTCGGCAATATGCATGAGTAGTTTTTTGTACTCTTCTCATGGTGTACTTCCCATAACTCTTAATGGTCTTAGAACGAGTAACATAACCTGGGCTGGAACCCTCTGGTCCACCAGTACTCATTTCAATACACCCTGTTTATAATAAAAGTATGTCACCATTTGTAGTGTACTGACTCCATTGTAAACTATATGTGGCCTTCTTAAGCTTGTACACCGCATCAATATGACGTCACAATCCTTCAACAATGCTGACATGATTTTTGAACCCACTTTCAAATATTCAAAAATGAATCATTTTTAGAGTTGACCCAAGAAGTTCGATGTAGATTTGAACAAGGGTTTTTAAGTTGCACACACTTCAGACTGTTCTAGAAGTGTTAGTTATAGCTTGTAGCATACTTTTGAAGGGGACTCACTTAGAACTAAATTTTAAGCCCCCCCCCCCTACCATTAGCGCTGCTGTCGATTTGTATGTGACACAATAGAATCGAGAAAAACTGAAAATCAACTAACCAGATTTCATCTTTTTCATCTATTTTCATTTGCTTCTCCAGTTAGAGCTGAATAAGGCGATCTTTATCGTAACAATATTTCTTAAAACAAAATCATAATGGCAACAGAACCATGTTCAAATGAATGGTTACCGGTAACTACTGCATAAGACTTTAAAAATCTTAACCCCTGCCTGACTCAGCTGGCTGTCCCTGCGCACTGCCTGACTCAGCTGGCAGTCTCTGCGCACCGACTATACTGCTTGAGTTTACGGCGATAAATTTGCTCACACCGAAAAAAATTACGGCAAAAAGAAATAAGTTAAAATTCTTCATGTACAATAGCCAATTCAAATTATTATTGATAAAAACACTTTATTCCATCGGCACTGCGCTAGATTTTATCAAAATACGGTAGCTGCATAAATTTCTTCCCCAGAGTTGCAAATGGCCCACAAAAATTGCTTAAAAACACATTCAATGTTCTAATTGTATTTTGCTGGTTTGAGATAAGGGCTGTGGTTTGAGTGAAATCGTTGTTTAATGAAACAAAAGTAGGGAAATACCAAGCGTGCAAATCATCATCCTTTTGTCAAAAGTTTCAGATGGCAAATTGTTTTAGAACATTTTATTTACGAGTGATTGACCGCTCTTATGGGGCGCCGTTGTGAAACAACAATTTAGCAAATTTTGTACGAATTTTCAGCAACCATTACGCAGTTTCACAGCTATTTAGTTAAAGCGAAGTGAACTGCCGCTAAAACGCTTCGAAAAATACAAAAACAGCCAACGTGCAACGACATTTAACTAATAGCAACGATATTTATTAAATGGCGGTGATATTTAATAAATAACGCGACATTCATTAAGTAGCGGCGATATTTAATAAACAGCAGCAACATTCATTAAATAACAGTGACATTTAATAAACAGCAGCGACATTTAACAAATAGCAGCGACGTTTAATAAATAGCAGCGACGTTTAGCTAAAGTGCCGCGAAAAATTAAAGTGGTGCGGTAATATGCCAATGAGATCAAGTGTTTCCCATTTCTTCATTTTTCGTAACATCAAATTGCGGTTGTCTCTAAAGTTCAGCCACAGTGTACATAAAGTTGTTTCAGTGGACCTACTCAACAAAAAAGCATTGTTACGTATGTCCACTGAAACGCTAAACTTTTTATGAAGCATAGATGTCATGTTACCATTTTTTATTTTCGTTTTCAAATTTTTTTATGAAATTTACAAGGAGTTTTTAGTGTGCTTGATTGCTGGACTAAATTTGGCAATGAGCAAAGTGGGAAATTTTGGTATGGATATGGGATTAATGATAAAGTAAGTATGGGGGAGTATGGGAAAGAATCGGGGGAGGATAAAGAATTTGGGAGAGTATGGGTGGTGGAAAAATTGGGAAATTTTGAGTAATTTAAGGAGTTGGGTCAAGTATGGAGGGAATATGGAAGGAGTGGGGAAATGAGGGGGAAGAATGAGGAAGTGTGTTGGGGTGTGGGGGAAGTTAGGTGAGGTGTCGAGGATGTGGAAGAGTGTATGGGGTGAGTGTGGAAGTTGTGGGAAGTGGGGAAAAGTGTGTTGGGATGTGGGGAGGTGTGGAGAAGTGTGTGGGGAGCTCACACACTCTTCTACACCTCCCCCACACCCTCCACACTCACCCAACACTTCTCCCGACACTCACCCAACACCTCTCCCCCACACTCACCTGACATGTCTTTCCACACTTACCTTACACCTCTTCGCACTCCCCCCCCACACCTTCCCTCCCCTTCCCCCACACTCACCTGACATATTATTAGCCTCTCCACACTCACCTCCCCCAACACCTCCCCACACTTTCTCACAACCTCTACACTTCCTCACAATTCCCACACTTCCTCCAACACTTCCCAATACTCCTCATACTTTATCATTGACCCCATACCAAAATTTCTCACTTCTCATTTATTGCAAAATTAGTTTAACAATAAAGTAGACTAGAAATTCTATGTAAATTTCATAAAAAAATTTGAAAACGTAAAAACAAAAAATGGCAACACATCATCTAAGCTCTGATTTCTGTTCCGGTCACTAAGCACAGCGAGTAGTTCCACTATTACTACAGTAGAATTCGCCTATATCGGCACAATTTCTTTGGTCCCGGTAGAATTCCTATGCTTCACGTACGTTTAAATTCGTCTTTATCGGCATTTCGCCTATACCGGCACTCTTTTTCATTCCGCAGAAGTGTTTTGTTCGTTTATATCGGCATTTGCTTCATGCTTCCAGATTGTAATCTCTTCTACGAGTTAATTCCGCTGCGACGCAAGTTACAACAAAGCATTTGTTTTTGTCCATGGTAACAAAGGACTAAGAAATACTACGTCATCTAGCAAAAATCCAGCAATACGTAGTAGATAAATCTATTGCAAAAACCAAACAACTAAAGATAAATGACTTTTTCACTGAAAAGTACTGTAATCAAGGGTGGAAACCAAAACCTAAACCTAAACCTGAAAACCCGGTTTTGAAGAAAATTTTTGAAACCCAAACTGAAACTGACACCTACTCAGCCAAATTTTTGAAAATCTAAACTTAAACCGAAATCGTTTTTTCTTGAAACGTCAAAACCGAAACTGAAACTAAAACCTGTTCAGAATTTTCTAAAGTTTTGGGTTTTAAAAATCGTCATTACCAGAACAGTTCCTTTAATGCTGAGCGTCAAATAAAAAAATTGTGGATACCAATTTTTGAGTCTTTGGATTTACCGGACTCGAATTATACCCAAGTCGACAACTTCTGAAGCAATTGCTCTCCTCATTTGGCCATCTGAGCTGCTACTTATCATCGCAATACAACAAAAACGCTAAAAAGTAGAGCACTTAAAAATCCGTATTCAAAATAAAATAGCTTTTTTGGATGAAACTTAAACCGAAACTGAAACCCAGAAACCGAAGTTGTGCGTAAGCAAAACTGAAACCGAAACTGAAACCTATTTCTCAACAGCCGTGAAACTAAACCAAAACTGAAACCTTACATGTGAGTTTCAACACACCGAAACTGAAACTGACACCCTAATGCCAAGTAGCCAGGTTTCCACCCTTGACTGTAATACAGTACAATAAACACATATGTTTTCGTTTGTGCAGTACTTTACGCTGATTTCATGTTATTATGATATTATGCGGTAAAGCTGATTAAATAATGCAGCACTACATTGAATTAAAGGGCACTTTCGTAATGGTTTATGGTGATTTGTCTACATCGGCAGTTCGCGTATATCGGCACTTTTTTGCAATCCCCCTGAGGTGCTGATATAGGCAAATTCTGTTGTAATAAAATAGATACACTGTGCCGATAGTTATTCAAATTTGGGTAAATAAATATTAAACTTTTCAAAACCGATTTCAAAATTACACGAAATGGAAACACTGTTGATCTCATTAGCATATTACCGCACCACTTCAATTTTTCGCGGCACTTTAGCTAAACGTCGCTGCTATTTATTAAACGTCGCTGCTATTTGTTAAATGTCGCTGCTGTTTATTAAATGTCACTGTTATTTAATGAATGTTGCTGCTGTTTATTAAATATCGCCGCTACTTAATGAATGTCGCGTTATTTATTAAATATCGCCGCCATTTAATAAATATCGTTGCTATTAGTTAAATGTCGTTGCACGTTGGCTGTTTTTGTATTTTTCGAAGCGTTTTAGCGGCAGTTCACTTCGCTTTAACTAAATAGCTGTGAAACTGCGTAATGGTTGCTGAAAATTCGTACAAAATTTGCTAAATTGTTGTTTCACAACGGCGCCCCATACGCTCTATTTCTTTTTTGTTATGAAACTAAGCTAATAAGGCGTGAAATGTGTGAGATTATTAGCAGCCAGCACAATGAGCTAGTGCTTTGAAGTTGTTTTTTGTTATAGTGTTGAGCCACTCTAGAATTGAAATGAAATGTTGTGTGGTTTTATGGCGCTTTATAACTACTAAGGTCCTTCAGCGCCCGGACTAAGTTTTGTCAAGAATTCACTGACGTATTTTATTCTCTGCTCATTTCATCCTCCGCGCTACACTTAATTGTTGAGCGTTTAGCAAGTGTAATAGCAGATACCAGTTTTAAAGTCGTTGGTTGGACCCCACTGAGAATAGAACCCAGTCTACCAGCTTCCAAAGCGAACGCTCTAACCACTAGGCCATGCTAGAATTGAACTACCGTAGAATCTTGCAATTTTTAGTCGCGTTTTGGTTTGTCAGGCGATCTTTAATCATTGTTTTGCTTTAAGCAAGTGTGTCAAGCTGCGTTTTTGGTAGATCTTGTGACTCGCATGTAACGGTTGTTTGTGAGGTTTGCCATGGCATTCAGAACTAAATAGATGTATGATTTGAAGGTGAATTTATAGGGTTTTGAGGTTATCCATGCGTTCAATGATAATTAATATAACTGTGCAATGTTCAATTGATATTTATTTTTATTCTATTTAATTAAGATGTGATAAAAATGTGTTGAGTAAAAAACTGTTAAATAGTAGTGTAAAGGTGAAAACATAAAAAAATTGTTTAAAAGTGTTTAACACCGTAAATTTTTACCATGAAACTGAAATTGTCAGAGACGTCAATTATGTGACTTATTAGCCAAAATTTTTAACTCGCGGACTTTAATTAACGCTAATCCGCAAACGCAAGTCCACAGTTTCAACAACGATAGTCCGCAAATCCAAAAGTCCGTAGTAATTTTTGCTAATCCGCAACTGCGGACTAGCGGACTTAATTGCAGACTTGCCCAGCCCTGACGCTGATTTATAATACAGCGCGGATAAGTCAATTGTATGGATTGCCTTATCAGCATTGTATCATAAATGGCAACACTAGCTTTGAGTAGACGTCAGAGTTGTCCATGGACCGGAATAGAAATTTGTTCCGGCAGGAATACGTAGATTTTTAAGGAACAGGAGGCGGAATGGAACTTTTTTGTGGCTTACCGGAACAGGAATTCCGGTTGACTCTTTAAAAAATGTTACAGAACAAGTTACTGAAAACACACCAGTTCTGCTATCCAGATTCTTTTAATTAAATCAAATGTAAAAAAATACATTGCTACTATTCATTTTAAGCTTGCAAAAAAAAGAATGCAATTTTAAAAAAAACTGGGCGAACTCTGCTGGACCCACACTGGAATTGTATAGATGGTGGAATCAAGCTGTTTTGAGTTTCACTTTCATTTTAAACTTGTTTTAGATCACTTTCCAGCTTTTTTTACATTTTCTGCTTTCTAAAAGCGGAGAAATCTAAAGTGAAATTAAAAAAAAAAAAAAAAAAACTGGGCAAACCTGCGCTGGCCCCACATTGGAGCTGTATACGTTACGCTATCTTGAATCAAGCTGATTCGAGCTTTACTTTCATTTCAAACTTGTTTTATATCACTTTCCAGCTTTTTAAACATTTTTTGCTTCCTAAAACCTGAGAAATCCGAAGTGAAGATCATCATTTACGTTGATAGTAACGCATATGGTTCCCATGTGGGCCCCACAAAGAGATGGGCGCGATATTCAATTTTTTACTTAATCGATATCGATACACGATTAATCGATATCGATACAAGAGTTGCCGACCACCAGTTTACCACACCAAGATGGGGGAACCCCGTTAAGTGCCTTTCCCAAGAACAAACAAGTGAACTTACCGGCTTGTTCTCCACACTGTTCCTTTAATGCTGAGCGTCAAGCAGTTGAGCAGTAAATACTAATTTTAAAATCATTGGTTTGACCCGACTCGGAAGTCGAAATCAAACCCAAGTCTACAGCTCCCGAGGCGGACGGTCTTACCACTAGGCCATCTAGATCTGAGCTGTTAATTGGGACATGTTATAATTTCACAATTAACGTCGTTCGATGGCGTTATGAAACAGTTGCAAACAGGCTAGTGATAAGAGAAATTTGCGGACAGTACGTCGCTTTAAATCAGTGAGGGAATTTAGCTTCATTTCACATTCTTCAGAAACCGTAAATGAACACACAGTCAACACCTGGCAAGATTGATCGTGCCCAAAAACAGTATCGAGATACTTGTATCGGCGATGCACAAAAATACCGTTAATCGATATCGATACACGATACTGTTGTGAAACACTAAATCGATATCCGATATTGACAAAAAAGTATCGCGCGATACGTATCGCCGATACAAGTATCTCGATACTGCCCATCTGTGGCCCCACATGACTTTTGATTAACCCATGGCAAGCCCACATTACAAAAAGAGTTTTATTTACTTATTTTTTTATACGATTAGCCTAGTAAACAAATTAAGAATTATTTTTGCCACATTTTCTTATACTTCCATTAATAAAATGCTTTCCTGTGCAACCTATCTAGGACCCATCAAAATTCAAACAACAAAAACACGAAAAGCCCAGAAGCCCACTAACCCATTTAAATAGTAGGTGGGGCCTATGGGCTTGCTAACTGAGATGTGGATGAAATTTTATAAAAGAATAAGCTTTGGGCGGTCTGCGCTTTACTTTTGGGATGAGTTGCAGGGTGGGTTAATACACTACTGGGCAAGAGGTTCCGGGCCATGGGCTGTCCAGGTTGGAAAAAAGTGAGCCAGTGCCATCTCTACTGTATACTTTGTCTTTTTTTGCTCTTCACCGATTTTCAGTGGAAAAAATTTTACGTTTGTGAAAACCAGGGAGTCGAACCGAACCCGAACCTGAACCGCGAACCGGTAAAAACCGCTTTTTTTCGGTGAACCCGAACCGAACCTGAACCGTTTAAATTTGATACCATTGAACCTGAACCGAACCCGAACCTTTAATATTTCAAATCTGTGAACCTGAACCGAACCTTTCAAATTTTATGCAAGTGAACCCGAACCTATAATATTTTGTGTAGCCTACATAAACCTGAACAGAAATCGTTTAGTAACAATGTTTGAACCTGAGCTGATTCTTAAAAAATATTACCGGTAATAAAAATCTCTAGACATGTGCTGCGATGCGTAACATTCTTTCTGCTTTTCAAAATTCAATGAGTCTGAAACAAGCAGGGAGTCGAACCGAACCCGAACCTAAACCGCGAACCGGTAAAAACCGCTTTTTTCGGTGAACCCGAACCGAACCTGAACCGTTTAAATTTGAGATCATTGAACCTAAACCGAACCCGAACCTTTAAATTTTGGTGCAACTGAACTCGAACCGAACCTGAACCCAAATTTTTGAAAAGTCTTGAACCTGAACGAAACTGAACCATTAAAAATTAAATTTCTTGAACCTGAACTGGAACCGGAGCGATATTTTAAACGGTTCAACTCCCTGGTGAAAACCATGCTTTTTTGCTCTTCCAATCAGTGCGGCCCATTTTTTTAAGCAGCTTGGAAGCTTCTCTTTCTCTGGAAATTTCCAGAAACTTCGGGTTACCGAACTTTGAAAATCGTGGTTGGCTAACCGTTAACTTCCCTGCAGTTCCCCTACTGTGAGAATGGCATTACGAGAACCGAAAAACGATTACCACGACGCAACCACGATTTTCAAAGTACGGTAACGAAAATTTCCGGTGAAATAAACTCTTCGTTTTTTCAAATGTGGCCCTACGTGTGAAAAGTGTTGCGTTAGGTTATGGGTTATCCGTGGTTTTGCGCTTTTTCAGGGTTGTTTGGCATATTTTGGTTTCGTTTGGCATGTTTTATAGAAAGCTTCTATTTCACCGGAAATTTCCAGCTATATACCGAACGTTGGAAATCCCGCTACAGGTAGTCCGGTACTGGGTAAAAGCAAATATTCATACAGAACATCAGTTGGCTTCTTCGTAACTTCATAAGTACAATTTGAGCAGTTCGTCATCGTCATGTGGTTGGGCATCATCTTCCGACGGTTTAGATGTTGACGGCGTTGATTTTTAGCCAGCGTCGGGTGTCATCATCCAGGACCAACAGACCTTGTGTTTCTTTTGGTGCACGATGTAGGGGGCATGTAGAAATGATGTGGTCTGCAGTTTGCTCAGAGGTACCACACTCACAATTCGGTGAAGGAGCAACACCCCAATTTGTACATGGATGAATGGAATCGCCCTACGCCTGTCCGCAGACGATTCAGTTTTACTCAAGATGTTCTGGGCAAACCCATTCCAAGAGGCTTAGAACTGGTCCTGGAAATAGAAGCATGAAGCCTTGATGCACTTTTCAAGTACTCGACCATGTTCCATACATAATCCATCCACTGCTCTGCACGAATGTCTGATTTGGTCAGACTATCCAGTGGTTTCTGTGCAGCGGGTACAAAGGTTGCCAGAGGATTCGCCACATGGAAGAATCGCCACAGAAGATTCGCCACGAGGAAGATTCACCACACAACGGGTGAGACGTACGAATATGACCAAGAATTTGAGCGTAAGCGTCGGACGAACGTTTGCAACAGTGCCGATGTGGAAGATTCGCCACACAACGGTGATAGGTTGGGGTCGGGAGGGGGGTTGGGTCGGGAGGGTTGGGGTTAGGGGGGTTGAATTCAAAGGGTTGGGTCGGGGGGTTGGGCCGGTGAGTTGGACCGGGGGTTGGGGTCGGGGCAGTTGGGGTCGGGGAGTTGGGAACCCCGACCCTGATCGACCCTCTTACCCTCCGGCCCAACCCAACTCCCTAACCCCAACCCTCCCGACCCCAACCTATCATCGTTGTGTGGCGAATCTTCCACATCGGCACTGTTGCAAACATTTGTCGGACGCTTACGCTCAAATTCTCGGTCACATTCGTTGTGTGGCGAATCTTCTTTGTGGCAAATCTTCTGTGGCGAATCTTCCATGTGGCGAATCCTCTGGCAACCGGTACAAATGGGCGTCTTGATTTGAGCCTTCCCTGGTGCGCATTTTGTTTCTCGACCAGCTGCTCATGTAGAATACGATCAGGGTTAAGGGTGGCGTGGTTAGCCAGGGAGAGTGTCGCTCAGCTGGCTGGATGCCTGCGAAGATTGGCAAGTAGTTCGTTGGAGTAAGTCGCAGACATCCAGTGACAATGCGCAAGGCGTCATTTTAAACACTGTGGATCAGCTGAGTGTGAGCACTATGACACCAAACAGGTGCGCAGTAGGCCTACTCAGCTGTGGAGTAGACCAGGGACAAGGCGGCTGTTTGCAATGTTTTGGCTCCTGCACCCCATCCAGAGCCTGCAAGTCGCCTCAGCAGTGTGACGCTTAACTGCTCAAATCACAACCGACAAGCTTGTGATTTGAGCATTCAAGGTGAGTGCCTAAGACTATACTAGTACAGTATATCTGTACAAGGCCTAGTAGAACACTTTTTTAAATTTACTATCCATATCACTGTATCAGTTCATGCAGTGGTGGGATTCAGCCGGTTTGCACCGGTTCTATAGAACCGTCTCACGGAATTTTATTTGATCAGCAAACCGGCCAGCATTGCCGTTTAAACTTATACCATTAGTTGATACAGAACCAAGTGAAAGAAAAACTTTTTGACAGAACCGGCTTATAAAAAATTTGAATCTCACCACTGAGTACATGTATTTTATTTTACTGTAGGCCTACATGTTTACCGGCACTGAACTAGTTTTTAACTGAAACAGTGCACAGACAGACAGATGTGTGATAGGCACAGCCTAGTAGAGTGGTATGTTAAGTATACAGCCGTTTGGTAAATAAGTGTTAATGAATAGCCTGACGTGCTTAACTTCATTGGAATGACATCAATTGAAACTAATGCAAGTAATGATGTGAGCACTGCAGCAGAATGTTGTGATGACAATGTTTATCACATTAAGTGGATTGACTGGTTCAATGAAAAGACTCCAATTATAACACAAAACAAGAACGGGCCTTGTCCTTTGCTTGCCATATTCAATGTTCTTCTTCTTTCTAGAAGAGTAAGTTGTTGATGTTTAGTGATGATAAGATAATGTCGATGTTTTCCAATACTGCAATTTGATGTACGGTACTTTGCCTTTATTCATTGCAAAAAAGTTAAATGTTTGATTGGATCATCTGTTGATGTGATTATCATATCTGTTCTAAAATATTTGATGTGATTATCTTTGTGGTCATTTTGATCCACCTTAGTCAGATAGTTTAAATTTTACAAGTTATTTTGAAATTTTTTCTGTAACTTTGCCACAATAGTGTAATCCAGTAATTGAGCTGATAGAAATGTTATACTTTATAAATGATTTGAAGGCTACTTCGGGATTAAGTATATAGGCCTATTAGTTATAATAACCAGTGTTCCCTCTCAGATTTTGACTAGTGTGAATTTGCCCAAATGTTAAATTCATTAAAACTTTTGCCCAAAGATTTCACTACTTTGAGAACCCCTTTTACCAGTTTACGAATTTTTTGCATTAAATCTAATTTTCCGAGATACAAGCTACAGTCTTGCATTAAAATATTCAAGTTTTTTGTTTTAGTTTTTCAATTTTGCATTTTATAATATTAATTTCTGGTTCAAAATTAGTAAAATTTGCCCAAAAATTTTGCATTTTTCTCAAATTTCTCTCTCTAGAGGGAACACTAATAATAACTGATTTAGTTTTACAGTACTGTAAAATGGGTATACTGTGCTCTATAAATTTGCTCACATTTTGTACATTTCCTGTTGTTAATCGCGACAATTTTTGTACAAAATTTTTTCAACTTTATTTGGTATTACTTTTGAAGCTATTACATATTGGTAAGCTTTGATTTTATTGCAAAAAATGTCATATAGAACAACAATTTCTAACCCAAACCTACTTAACAAAATGTTGCATGAAAAAAACATTAAAATATATCCCTAAAAATTTGCCATGGGGGTCAAAGGTCACTTATGGCAGACAAGTTTTAAACTTACGCAGAAACTTGTTATAAAAGTCACCAATATGCAATAATGTGTAAGCATGTAAGCAGAGATGGGCAGTATCAAGATACTTGTATCGGCGACACGTATTGCGCGATACTTTTGTATCGATATCGCATATGGATTTAGTGTTTCACCTTAGTATCGCGTATCAGCATCGATTAACGATGTTTTTGTGCATCGCAGATACAAGTATCTCGGTACTGTTTTTGAGCATGAGCAATCTTACCAGGTGTTGACTGCGTGTTCATTAACGGTTTCTAAAGAATGTAAAAACAAATTGAAGTTCAATTCTCTTATCACCATTTACGACTGTTTTTTAACGCTATTAAACAACGGTAGTTGTGAAATTGGAACATGTCCAATATACTCGCCATTTTTATGTTTTGCAATTATTGTCCACAGATTGCAAACTTGTTGCACTAGGATTTGTAATAAACTCAAAAGCAGCTGCTTAGCTAGCGCTTGGAAGGAGAGAAAGTGTTCGTGTTTGAGAGCTTATATAGCAAGAAGAGAAGTGTTGTAGATCAGGGGTAGGCATTAGGCAATTGTTTTGGACTTCACGCCTTCAAGAAGTTAGCTCAAAGCGCACTTGTCAACAAGGGCTTTGATAAAATGTCTTTGGCCTCTGTAGAGCGTTTATTTAGCTTCGTCGTACTCATTTTCTCACCTCGTCAAGGAAACTTCTCAGACAAACCGTTTGAAAATTTGAGTTTTTTTTGAAGTGAATGCCTTTTTACTTTAACACTTAGATGGTGTAACTGTTTTTCATTGACTCGTGTGCTTCTTCTAGATTTTCTGTCTCATGCAGTGTTCTTTTGATTTTCATATTTCCCTGTCTTTAGTTTTTAAAAAAGAAAAAATTCATTGATGGGCTAGCTGGCTGCCAGTGGATACAAATTTTGCAGAAATATTGGTTCTCATTGCGTGCTCAGCATCTCTAGGACAAAGCAAAACCTTGTCCAGCAATGTTTCATTATATATTCGGCATAAGGCAGGCGAGAAAAAGGACTAAGGCAGGCATTTTGTTTTTCCTAATAATGCACTATCAATCCATTCAAACGCTTGCATCTTTGCTTTGCAAGTGACTGAGGTGATGACACGGGTCAACCAGCAAGTTCGACTCCAGCAAAGTTTTGTATATAAGCCAATCTTTTTTAATTCATGTTTTTCCTGATATTGTATCGAGATATTATATCGGCTATACATATATTGGTATCAATTTAACACCTCTTCAAAATGTCATGTATCGGTATCGATTAACTCTATTTTTAAGTATCGTGTATCAATATTGATTGACTCAAAAATTGAATATGGCGCCCATCTCTGCATGTAAGTCAATCCGCCATGCCAAGTGGTTAGATGTGAGCAGTTTCGTTTTTAAAAACACCTAAAGTGGGCAAAGATTTATTTCATGATGTTATCATTGCTAATAGAAACATTAATTCGTTGAAAAACGTGGAACAAGCATCATGGGCAAAATTGAAAGTACAACTTTCCCAATTTAAACAAAAAACACAACTTTCTGATAGTGTATACCAAACCTACTTTGACGAAAAAATCATCATTGCAACAAAAGTTTATGTAAAATAACAAAAAACCTTAATTTTTTGGGCAAAGTATCCCCATTTTAATTTAACAGTGTAATCCAATAATTGTGCATACCTGCACTGTGTTATTCGAATTGTGCATACCTGCATACCTGCATTGTGTTATTCATGTGTAATGCACACTCTTAATCAGCAAGGTAAAATTGGCGTGTCATTTTTTCCATCTACCAGCAGTGTTCTTTTTATTATAGCATTGTGCAGTGTGTATTATTTCATCATTAAGCTTTCCTTAATTTTGTTTGCCTGAACTGCAAAAACACGTTACTTTTAATGCACTGAAAATGGCTTACAGCTGCTGAGGTGTTGCATGTGTGTGTGTTCTTTACAAAGCCGCTTTGCATTAGGGTATGCATGAGCGTATTTGATGAAACCACATTTATCAGAAGCAGATAATGCATTACTCAAGTATAATTGGCTCATATCACGTTGTGTGCATTACCGGTATTTTTGAATAAATACATTTAGCATATGTCTACATCAGTTTTGAAAATTAAATTGAGCAATAGTGTAAGTGTTTAAATATAATTACTCAAAAAGCATATTGCATCAGAAACTAATCTTTATATTGATTTTTAACCAGAAGATTATTTGCACATTACATTTTAAAAAAAGTGTAAATCTGCCCAGCTTCATGTTTTGCAAAAATGGATTTTAAATCTATTAAATTGAAATCTGAGCGTTTAGAAAGTTGTGTGTAGAACCAGCATGAAAAGTTGTGTGTAGAACCAGCATAAATGCTTAATTATATTTTGTTGATGTTTTATAGATAGTTCTTTCTTCAGTATTGGAAATGATATCGTCAAAGCAAATCATTGAAGATTTAGGTAGGATTGCAATTATCCTTATACACCGTATTCAAGGCTTTCATTTTTCTGTGAACTAGAATTTTTTTGGGTCATCAATCATCATATCAAGTCTTATCAATATTGTTGTAAATTTTGTTTCAAATTTGATAGTGAACACAGACTTGCTATTAATAAATACCTATGTAAGTTGTATACCGGTATATTTTGTATGCTTTTTGACAGCAATTTCATTTCCTGCCTTAAAGGTTTGTGGGTGCTCTAACGGTTTTTGTGTTTGTTGCTTTGGCTTAAGCTGTTATAACTGCATAATAGTGATAAATTTTAGATAGTATTCTGCATTTATTACCGTATTTTTTTTTTGAATAGAAGCTGCCCTCGAATCACAAATTAGATTAAAAAAAAAAACAATTGAAGCTGCATTGGACAAAACCGTTTCTTTTCTGATACGAATAAATGTAACATTACACAACTAAAAACAACTCAAACATTGCTCGTTTTATTTCAACTATCAATGCTCATTTTCATCATCATCAATTTAGGCCTATACTAATGCCATTCAAGTTAATGATATTTTTGTTGCTGCGTAGTAATTAACACTTCCTTGATTTGGTTTTGTGGATGTTTTACACAAATGCGACAGGAATTGCAGCAGTTGGATCAATGGTTGGGTAGCACGTGATGACCTACTTACAAGCGTTTCACAAAAGAGCAATAAAATTGCAGCTGATTTAGTGTTTCCGTTTTCCTATCACTTATGGTAGGTAGATAAAATAAAATGTTCCCTGGAAACCAATTTAAGACGTTTACAAACATTCAAATAAAAAAATTGAAGCTGCGCAAAATGTCAAAAAATAGTAGTCGCAGCATCTATTTAAGAAAATATGGTAAGTAAATGACTAGTTCTTCTTTCTTATACCAACACGATAGCACAAAAATATAAGGAAGCATTAATTGGTGGAGTTTTAAGAATGTACACGTATGCCCAATACAATGCAGAGTTACCAGTATTTGAAAAGTTAGAAGTGTTGAATAATGACTGTGTGTACTTTCTAGGTTTTTTAAGGTTACAATCTCTTCCCACTTTAGCGATGGACAATGTAGAACTTTAAACTCAAAGGATTTGCATTCTAAACTACTCGCATCCAAAACACTTCTCAAATCAAATGTTTGAGTTCAGCATTTATCATGCCTACATGCTTTGAATCATTGCCTGGTCAAAGTGCCATGAGATGCAATGATCAGATAGCTGTATGAATAGAACAAACGTAGGCCTGTGTGTTTCTGAAGAGTAGGAATGTGCCAGATAGCAAATTTGCCTGATAGCTGGATATCGGATATATGGCAAAGCTAACTTACAGATATCCAGCAAATATCCAGTATCCAGTCGGATATCTTGTGCGTCACTATCCAGCCAGATACGGGATAATAGCTCTCAGCCAAACGTAATATTTTAATGGTTTTTGTGCACGCTATCGTTTTGCTCGATTTGCGAGCCATGAAACTATTTCATAGATCATGTGACCCACAAGAAACTTCCAAATGCATTGCTTCTTTAAAAATAGATTTGGTTACTCTAAGTTGGCCGAATCGGAAATGTAGTCATTGGTCAAGCATCAGGAGCTCAATTGATAAACCAGTAATGAACATCTTACCGATTGCTTTTGATTCAGCTTCAATTCAGAACACTACGTTTGTGTAGCAACACGTTTTCAATGCTGAACTATATTTTTGGGTGAGAAGAATTAAGTTAAAAGTGAGGATTTTGGTCAGAGTGTGCCGAAAATCGGATGCCAAGTTGGTTGGCTGCCATAGACGTCTATTCTGCGGTAGCAGGAGCAGTGTTTGCGTGGGTTGAACACCTAAGGAGGCGACATGTGTCTGGCCTCGAGGGTGTTTTTATTATTATATTAAAAGTTGACTGCTTGCACATTGTACAGTAGCTAAAACAGTTTGAAAATGTATCAGCCCAAAATCTTGCATTGTTTTGACGAAATTTTGTGCTCATGCTTTGTATTAAGCGAGAAGAAAACTCTATTAAGTATGTGGCCTGCATCAGTGGCGTGATTTTACGAGGAAGCAATCAAGTTGTCAGTTATCACAAATAGTGTTGATTTTTGCGGTTTCTCACTTGTGAGCAGTCTGTGATACCATTGAAAACTTGATACCATTGAAAGCAAACTTCACACAAGATCAAATCTTCATTATACTCACAGTATTACGCCAAAGCATGTAACGATTGGCGGAGCCCATCTGTGCGCCAGCGCAACACAAAGTCAAACCCCCCCAAAAAAAACGTCACACCTGGTGGCAAGCCTCCCTTACTGTCAGCAATGTCTTTAACCACTACATCAAGTGGTCGGTAATTTTCACATGTTTTGCACTGTCATCAAAGCTACTACAAAACACAAGGTTTATAGTATATAATTACCATATTACTATAAAATTACTGCAAAAGATCGATCCTGCGGTAAATCTGCAATTATGGGTAAATCACGTCAAACTTTAACACAAACAGCTGATTGATGGGCTAAGGACGTTGAAGTAAAGACTTCAACTTACATAACGTTACAAAACCACACAACATTTAAAAGCAGAAGCACATCCATTACAATGCTACTGGTACCTTAAAACGTCGTTTTTTATACGTAGAAAACAGAATTTCTATAAAAATTCTCTCTCCCTGCTATTTGTGTTCAAGAAAAAATTGGCGCCTATGTTGGCTGCTCATTGCATTTTTTTTTCATTTTGAACAAAAAATAAACATGCCAGTTATAGGACAGAAGACAGGCTTTTAGAGGTAAACTATTTGCATGGTCTTTATGGATGAAACAACGGTGGTGGTCATTGTCTCAGTTTGATGCCGACTGATTACTGCCTTACTGCTGCACCATCAAAGTGGCTTTTCTGATGACGAAACTCACTGCGCTAAATGAAAAAAAAATTGTAAACTTAATTCTCCACTTGATATAAAAAATAACCAATGTAGTCTAAGGTTTGGACTCGATTCTACTTTTTGTAGAGAGTCTAAACAAAATTAAAGTTTTCAAACTTGCACCAAATTTTTTCACATAGATCGAAAAGGTAAATTTTATTTTAACCGAGTCTACACAATTTCCCTCAACTTTGAGAATTTCCGGTATCTGGCAGGATAGAGAAGCACTATCCGGCCAGATACCAAATACCTCAAAAACCGGATAAATCTGGCACATCCCTGCTGGAGAAAGTGCTTCTTGAGGTTCAATTTTGAGTCTGGTCCAATGGCAGCCTGTAATTGGTGGGTCACAGTTCCCCTGCGTGACAATGAGCATTATGGAGACGTTGTGGAGGGCAAGCCAGCAAGTTTACTTTTTGTTTTGTTGGGACAGGCACTTAATAGAATTTTCTATTTTAAGGTGTTAGACGAAAGGTTGTCAACGTAATTTGTTGCTAATTTGCGACCATGTCAAATTAAATACAATATATATATATATTTCGATTGTTAAAACCTTGCTCTTTTGTATATAGGTAATTAAATTTGTTTTATTTTAGGTGGGTTGATGTATGAAGACATTCCGAATAATCTCTCTGAAGAAGAGAAGTTAAATTATGAGCAGAACATGTCTGATGCCATTGCTGTCTTTTCCAAATTGCAGACAGGCATTGATGTTAACGTCAAGTTTAAAGCTGTATCTAGTTTTGAATGCACTCCTGAGATAACTGTATTTGATGTTCTTCGAATCCCTTTGTATCATGGTTGGCTGCCTGATCCTCAAGTGAGATGTTCGTATTTGATTCAGGTGGTGTGATCTCAATATGTCAGTGCAGGTCTATGTGAGTGACTCAGCTCTGGGGCATCTCACTTTTGAGACAACTCAGAGCTGCAATGTGCCAGGAATCAAGGGTGTTCATTATGTTCTCGATATGCAAAAACTGAACATTCTCATGGTGACAAAACTGTTCCTAACTCTGTGTCATATATTTTTGAAAATGTTTGTATTTGTGAAAAACAACAAATTTTAGCGATCAGTAGTAGCTTCAACTTTCTAGTTTCATTTTCGAACACGGCACATTTTGCTAGAATACGCTCATAGGCGTCAATTTTTTGTGCGTTCAAGCAAATACTAGGGGGGGGCGATAAAATATTCAAAAGCAGAAAATTTTACAAAGCTACGATCTTTCAAAATGTGTGCAGTATTCACCCTAAAAGCAATATTTCACAAATACGTTCGTTGGTTTTTAACTAGGACTAAGGGACATTTGGTAGTTAATGTTTAGCAAACTGCAATCAATTGTACACCTTCGCCTTGCGTAAAGACCTACTAATGCTATATTTCAAATTCAAACTGATCAACACGTGGTTGCTGTGGCGTATTCCACTTGAACGTTTCTTTACTAAGTAATTGAGCGTAGCTGCTGAACTTCAGTAAAAAAACAAAGCTATGAAGAGTTTTTATATCGAGTATTTGTGGACAAACTTTCACCGTGTAAACATGGCAATTTTAATTACTCTGTCAGTTTTGAAGCTCTTAAAAGATATTTAGACAGGATGCTTTACGACAAAAATTAAACACTTAATATTATGACATTAAAAAATAGTTAGCGTGGCAATTGACAAACCTAAAACTATACTACAAAAAATGGTTGTTAAGCTATGCACGCTATCAGCTTCTTTAGTCTTTACCTATGCTGCAAACAGAAAAATTCGATGAGCATGGGTTTACAGTGTTTATTTCTGTAAATTTTCATTTGCTTGTCAATGAATAAAATGAAAAATCAATGCAAAAAAAAAAAAAGAAACAAACATTGCTAAATAAAAAGTAACTTGAGTTTTTCTTTTGCTATCATTAGAAATAAACGCAAAACAACAAACAAACTGCAAAAACCAGTTAGGGCAAAAATTGTGCTTGGACTATTGAACTTGCAAATAAACCAAATCTTTGTTATTCTCCCATTATTACGTTGAAGCATGTAACGAGTGGCAGGGGGTCCATCTCCGTGGCTTGCATTAAACTTCTAAGAATCGTTGTGAACTTGACCGGCTTGAGGATTGAACCCTATACCTCTCGCACTGATAGCAATGTCTCTCCACCACTATGCCAAGCGGCCTAATTAAAAACAAAGCACGGATTACAGGCTTTGTTTTAACATTTAACAGTTGGCAGATTTTATTATTGAAACAAATAAAATAGATGATATATAACTGAGGGGGCCAGACATATTCGCCCCCACGTGAATTGACGCCTGTGAATACGCTTGTAGTTTTAAAAAGTTTGTCTTATTATTTTGTCTCAAACTTTTGCAGGTTGTGTTGCAGATACAGTTTTTTTCGTCATTCTTTAATTTTGTGAACACCGAAATGTAAACTCTAATGTAAAAACTTGTGTAATTAAGACTTTGGCTATCCAACAAGAGGTTAAAACCAAAAAAGCAGAAGTTATTGAGTTGTGCAGTTTTCATTATTTGCGTAGTTGTAATGAGACGTTTAGTGGAGAGATAAGTTAGTGTGAACTTTTAGTATTGAAAAATCTTTTAAATGTTGCAGTCATGTTTAATTTCTCAAATTATTGATATTTATTGTATGTTTGCAACACGCTTCTTTTTATTGTTAGCGCAACATCAATAGACGCATGCAAAATATTAATAGCATGACTTCAAAGTCATAGACAGAAATTTTTCATCGTGTCAAAATTTTTACCATAGTTTTGCTTCTGTAAAAATGTCTTGTTTCAGCACATTTAGAATATTAATGATTACTTGATTAAATACGTCTTCACACATGTCACACCTTTCAAAGCGAGTTTCTGTCGCGACAGTGTTGTGATCAGAGTCATTGTAATGTCGATTATTTGAACTTTTTTTTAGGATGAAGCAACACATTCGATTCTTCGTCATTTAAGCTACAATCAAATTGTTGACAAGATCATTTCTAGTAAAGATTCGAGTGATGATCACATGATCAAGGAAGGTAAGCAATGTTCGATTTTTGGAATTCTTCAAAAAAAAACGTTTTGCTTTTTCCAAGTTATTTAGTTTTAAGTTACCAATTGAAACTTCCTAAATTCCTCTTGTTTGTTTTCGTTTAGGTTTGTGGTTATTTTGATTAGCATAATTGTGCAGGAGAATGATCTTGGTGTGGCGTGATTGAAAGATTATTTTGTGCACTAAGCATTAGTATACATCGGCCTATGTCGTGGTTGCATTGCTTGGTGTTGCATACAATCATTATATGGAATACATTGAAATGTGAGGTTTGTGCCAAAAAACAAACTAGGTCTAGATGTCAAATTACCAACAAGACAAACTTTCAAACAAGTTTCGTGTTTGCAGCAAACAACAATAGTATAAAGTTTTCATTAATTTTATAGCTAGATTTATTAAATCTAGAAAGCTGTTTTTACAATGATTGAAAACTTCCACGTTTTTGTCAGTTACTGGTTCAAGGATTTGAAAAACTTTGAAAAAATCCATCGTACTCTTCGTTTGATCCTTCAACAACGAGAAATGCAAATTCTAAAGAAAAACTAACAACCCTCAAATTTATTGTCGCTGACTAAAACTTCTGCTATCCTCCATCTCTATTCTCAGACTCCTACTGCTCAACGGGACCCAATACTCTTTGTTTTTGATGGTTGGGGCAAGTATTTTGTTTCCAGCCCACCCTGATGGCATAAGATTTTTTGGTTAATACTTTCTCAATCTAGTGTGATTAGCTTATCAACGATCGCTAGTGCTGTTGCATTTTGCGGACACCTAATGAAGCCAGCATTATACTGGCAAAAGCTTGTGTTCAAATAAACCTCGTTAGTTGAAAGAGTGTCATTGTTCCAGAAGTGACCGCTACTGAAAATTCTTTTGATTATGTGCTCTCGACCTCTTAGCTGAACATACAGCACTCTTCTTATCATAAACTTTATTAACAACTTGTAAACTAAAAAGATAAAACAGTCGATCGCAAATCATAAACTCAGGAAACAAACTGCAAGAAGCGACAACGTATTTCAAATCGTATCCTTTCCACAGTGGCTCTGGCATCTGATTAAAAATACTGCAGCAATAGCACCGAACTTGGCAGTTACGAAATTCAAATGACAACCCTCTGTGATTGTGCAATGGACACAAGATTTACCATATAAGGGCATAACAATGGATCAGTGATTACACAGTGTGGAGACGGAAAACGGAGTGTACAACATTTAGAAAAAATAAAGGTAGTGTTTCTGACACACCCACGCCCAAAGGTAGAAGTCGCTGTACGAAGCCTTTTAAAAAAACAAAAGAAACACCAACAAACACACTTATTTCGTAATTCTATGAAATACCGAGCTTAAATTCATAGTAGTGCAAGTGATAGTGAATTGAATAAGTAATCATTGATAAATCACATGTAACAGTGACTACGTACAGTGAGGTGCATAAGCTACATTAAACTTCATTGAAATCATCCACATCAATCTTTCCATTACTGGATAGAGTTAATACATAATAGCAAAGGTAGGCGATCCGTAGGCAAAACTTCTTAATCAGAATACGCGGGCAGCATCAGCGGTTGTTGAAATCACAATAACAGGCCAGTAGGTTGTATCAGCCAAGTCAAATAACACAAACTGTGAAACCTAAACCTACGCAAAATGACGCATTTTATCAGTTCAATAACCAACACTAAGCAAGAAGCACACTTATTTAAAAAATCAAATATGCCTACGTAATAAAAACTAAATCACTCTTCAACTTCACAGCCTTGTGCACTTCCTTCCAGCAAGCAGGTTTTACAGATGTCAAGGATTAGATTCTGTGCATCAACCGTTCAAACTGGTCTAACAAGATTGTTTGCATCTGGGTAAACTTCTTAAACGATGGCTTTTGGCCAATGACCTCTCTTCATGGATTCATCGACTACAAGTGCAAGATCTCCGGGTTTTACGTTCGAAAAGACATCAAAAATTTTTTTCTTGGTTGAAGCATAGGCAGGTATTGAGATATCCAATTTTCCCAGAACTTGTCAGATAAGTATTGAGTTTTTCTCCACAAACGTCTGTATTCGTCATTTCTCATGAAAACATCAGGGGTAACGGAGTCACCTATCGAACCAGAGGTTATCATGAAAGGAGTAAGTGCTGAAAGATCATCTGGACTGGACAGCAAGGCAGTTATGGGCCTATCATTTAAGATTCGTTCTATTTTCGTTACAAGAGTTAACAGGTCATGTTCATCTAGAGTTGCTTCTCCAACCATCAAGCGCACGAGTTTTTACACTAGTCGGAAAAATCTGGACTGGACAGCAAGGCAGTTATGGGCCTATCATTTAAGATTCGTTCTATTTTCGTTACAAGAGTTAACAGGTCATGTTCATCTAGAGTTGCTTCTTCAACCATCAAGCGCACGAGTTTTTACACTAGTCGGAAAAATGCTTTTTTCTGTTGCAAATCTTTGCCTTTAATGCCTTTTGTCAAATTTGAGACATATCGACCTGACAACAAAGCATATATTTGGGAAAAGGCTTCTCTTAGCAGTTACATCTCATGATTGCTAAGCGTGCTTGATCAAGTTTTTCCACTGTAAGAAATCCTACGTTGGCACAGACACTCGTTAAACAGAATTTTGTTGAAATAAATTTTTTTTGGTATCGGAAAAAATAAAATTTTTTTGGTATCGAAGTAACTGCGATACCATACACGAAAAATCTTGAAAGTTCGAGTACCGTCGAAACAGTCTATGCAAAAATCATTAGGTTCCCTTAGTTGAGCAAAACAATGTTCATTTTTCACTTCAAGTTCATCAATCATAACATCATGCAAAAAGTCCCCTTGATTTGGCCAATCGCCAACATCGTTACACAAAAACGCAGACCTGTAAAACCACATATCACATGTATCATTTTTATCAGGCCAAACAGCTCTGCTGGCAATGTCTGCAGGATTTTGCTTCGATGGTTCGTAATGCTACTGCTCGCAATTAGTGAGTGAATGTAAAATCTCTAATTATTTAGCGACAAATGTGGTTTATCTCACACAGGTACAACCTGAGTATTTTTTTCGAACATTTCTAGGACATTGTCCTAATTTCTTGCTCAATGTCCGAATTATTTGGAGCCATTTCGGACAAAGTGTCCGAAAAAACTTTGCTTGTAGCACAACAATATGCTTGTGGCGGCTCCATTGCTCACTAACTTAACTAAAATTTTGCGAATTTCTTTTTTCAAAGAAACCGTAGCCACTGTAAGGTCTGCTGAGTTTTTTGCATCATGCATTTTACCATGTTTCGAAATTATGTCCAGACTCTTAGAGCGATTATGGCTACTGTGATATCGCGCGCAGACTTCATGATTTGGACTTCAAGACTTTTAATGACAACTTGAAACAATTTGCTGCTTTTGATATTTTGCGTGAAGTTGTGAAATATTGAGCTAAACTAGATTTTTGAAAGATGAGGTTAATTATTGCGTCTTTGAAAGGAAGTAATTTAAAAAAGATCATTTTCGTATAAGCATTCCAAGTTTTTGCATGGCTTTGGCGTGATTAAAGGTTCGTTTTCAAAACTAGTCTCGTGTTTTTGTAAAATGCAGTAATAATTGACATTTGATTTAGTAAACTGGTAAAATTGTTCGTTCGAAAATCTTGCCGAAAAATGTTTTAATTGTCTGAAATTTTTTTAACAAATTCGCACATTTGCCCGAAATTTTACAGCAAAAAAATATACCCAGGGTACAACTAGCGTAGCGCAACACAACTATAAAATCAGTCCGTAGAAAAACTTTGGAAAACTTGATATCTAATTCATTAATGACTAAGTTGGTCACTTTGGCATCAAGCACGGCGGCAGGTAATTCAAGACGTGGCACGCTCACAAACTTAATAGGAGTGACTCTTGCTTTACCCTGAAGAAAGCAACATTTTACAACGCCTTCAACATAACACCGACGCCATAACCACTGATGCTTGGATCCGAAAAGGTATGCAATTCTAACCCAGCTATCTCCTTTTCAGGCAAGGTTAAACTATTACGTTTTATTGAGATCTTTTCCAGCTGTGGCAATGCAAGCAACCATTTTTCCCAGTGCATGCCCAGTCCTGGCAAATTTGAAAGGTCATCATCCCAACCAAGTGATCTCTTACAAGCCTCTTGCAGCAATTGTTTTGCAGGCAGAATAAACGGTTGAATTAAACGAAAAGGAACGTAAGTTTGTGCTATCATGGATAACAAACCTGTGCGCACACACGGATGCCGTTTCACGTTAACTTTCACCATCGATCGATCTGAGGATGCATTCCAGTACACACCGAGGGCCTTTTTTGCACTAGAACTCAATACCTTCTGGTGATTAGACAGATATTTAGTCAAATGAAATCCACCAATCTTTAACATTTTACGCAATTGATCAGTCAAATCAAAAGCTGAATCCGCGGATTTACATGAACAGCATACATCATCAACATAAGCATTTCTAAACACAGTTTTTACTGTAGTCTCGCATGCCTTTGTCAGATTGTCATAAGCAGTCGCTTGCAAAGCAGACGCAGTGCAGCACGGTAATGATTTTGCTTTGAACACGTGAGTCCTAGGGTGGTTTGAGGTTTGAAAAAACTTTTTTTGGAACTTCAACAGAGGCGGGATCAGAAAACCTGGCAAAGATGAAAAAAATTAGATCTGCACAATTTTTTTGGTAGCCTTCAAAATCCAGCTGGCTACCCTTCCCCCCAAAAAAAACGTCATCCAGGGGGGTCAAATGTAGTAAAACTCTCTTAACTCATTAACTACTCATCGCAAAAAGTTGGTTTTGATGTCAAAAGATGCAGAATACCAATGTTTCTATCCGTCATGAAAAAAGGTTGTGCTCTAAATGCATTAGTTTTTGAGAAAAATAAAAAAAAAATTAATTTTCAGCATTTGAGTTATTTGTGGAGTTTTTTTCACTTTTTATTAGGAATACTTTTTGAGATTTTTTACGAGATAAATTTTGCTTTCTCCAACTTTTTGAACAAGAAAAATTGCAGTTTTCAATAACCGGTATGTTATAAGATCTGTCATAGTTATTCAAGAATATAAAGCATATGAAACACATTTTCGGGGAAAGGAAGTCAACTGAAGGAGTAGAGATTGCAATATTACATAATACCTGAAGCAAACTGGCAGTGGCAGTAAAACGCGAACGTATAAAAGTTACTTAGAAATTCGAGCAGACAGTAGTTGACTTGTGGCAATAAATTCAGAATCGTTGTTTATTTTATAAAACAAATCGTTAGGGAAAAATTTTTTAAATTTTTTCTCGTTGACCCGGTGCATTTTAATTGTGCAATTCCAAAGATATTGAATTTTAAAAATTTGAGAGTCCTCTGAGAATATGACGTCATCCATTTCCGCAACATACTAAAAATCACGTGATATCAACCAAGAGCAGATTGCAAGAAGCAGCTGCTTATGGCCGAAAATGAATGAACAATGTAGGCAGATAAAATGCTAGCATCAGCCTTTGGGCTGACCTGTAGCAGCGTTTGAGCTGGAGCCTATATATCTGAAATCTGCCAACGTAGCCACACAATTTTTGGAGACCTAGGCTGCCAACATATTCCGCGAATAGAACGTTAACGAATGTGCGACATAAACTTTCATGAAGCATGCGAGTTGAGTTCATTTTATTCCACGACCAAAAACACAAAACTAAATCAATAAAGAATAATAGCCTAACTGAAAGCAATGATTTTATTTGGAGAAGTCTTCAACGAATATGAATATTGTAAATGCTGTTGCTTTCCACACACTGTTCCAAATCATCAAGCGTGCATTCCTTCCTGTGAGCCAGCTGCAAATTTACACAGCATCCCTGAATGATGCGATCATTGTTTCCACGTCCTATAGCTGCATGCTTTGCAATAGGTTACCTCAGACTCTTAACACAAGCATCACATACTGCAGTTCTGTCCTCTTCTTTATAAAGTGGTTTTAATAAAGTATTGTTTGGAATATATATCTAATTTTTGTATGGTTGGTATCATTTTGTCCAGCAAAGACTCCTTGGGTTTCAGAGTTTGAAAATGGAAGTTTCAAATAAAAGCGAAATTTACAGAAAAATTTTATTAGCAAACCAGCATGAAAGCTGAAAAATAATATATGAATAAATGTATAATTAATCAAGAGATCATCATGAATATTGCTTACCGGTACACTAGTGTAGGAAACAGTAGGCTATGATGTCTCTGTGATAAACTAATAAATTAAAGAACAACATTTTACAAATTTAGCCAGGATTTAAAACAGCATAGGCCTAGGCTTATCAATAATAGTAACAAAAAATCAACCATAACAAAATGTAGACTAGCCCATTTATTTGTTTATGCCTAACACATCCAACTCAAGCAGAAATAAATTCCCACCTAATATATGCTTTTCTGGCTAAATGGATAAAGTTTTGTCAGGTCTGTGGTCCAATCAAAATTTTGCATTCAAAATAATCAATCAATCAATTTTCTGGACCCGCTTATCCTTGGGGGGTCGCGGGGGCAGCAGCTCAAGTTGGAGCCTCCAAGCATCTCGATCCTCTGCAACAAAGGATAGATGCTCTGCTGGGATGCCAAGGCGAGACCAACTAAGATCTTCTACTTAATCTCGCCCTCGAGTTCTGGGACGGCCTCTAGGCCTTCGACCAATCGGTGTTGAACAGAGCAGTTTTTTGGCTGTTCTTTCCTGGGACATTCGTGTCACATGTCCATACCAACGCAGTTGCAATCTTTCTAGTCGGAGAAGCAGCGATTCAATGTTTAGAGATTCACTAATATCTGCACTTTTAACCTTGTCCAACAAGGTCAAACCGCTAATTCTTCGCAAGAATCCCATTTCGGCTGCTTGAACTTAAGACCTCACTTTCTCATTCATGATCCAACACTCATGGCCATAAGTCAAAATAGGAACATAGATCGATCTGAAAATGGATAGCTTCGCCTTGGTGCAAAGCTCCCGTTTCAGTACCACAGATCGGTGGAGCTGGCGCATTACTGCACTTGCTTTTCCGATGCGGATATCCAATTCGCTATTTTGTCTGCTGTCACTTGTGAATGAGACGCCGAGGTACTTGAATTTCTCTGACTGTTTTAGTGGTACTCCATCAATTTGGAGAGAGCACTGCTTTGGTTGTCTGGACAGACACATGGTTTCCGTTTTTGTTGAACTGATTTTCATTCCGGCAACAGAGCATGCATCCGAAAACCTGTCAAGAGCTTGCTGGAGACCATTTTGGGTAGAGTCGAGTAGCACAAGATCATCTGCAAATAACAGACGTTGTACAGTGCATTCACCGATCTTTACTCCGCCACAAGACTCATTTTTCTTAACTATTCTATCCATATAAATAAGGAACAGAATAGGTGAAAGAGAGCAGCCTTGCCGTAGTCCCACACTTACTCTGAAAGGTTTCGTCGTTGCACTGTTAACACGAACACAAATCTCGGAATGCATGTACAGCGACTTGATGGCAGTTAGTAACTGGCCATCAATGCCATACTGCAACAGCACCGCCCAAAGCTTGTCTCTAGGAATGCAATCATATGCTTTTTCAAGATCAACAAAACATGCATTGACCTCTTTTGCATATTCCCACGACTTCTCAAAGATTTGCTGCAAGGCAAAGATCTGATCCATTGTGCTTCGGCCAGGACGAAAGCCACACTGAGCATCCATTAGTTTAGGCTCGACTATTTCACGGCATTTCTTTTCAAGGCATTTGGCATAGACCTTACCCGGGACACTGATGAGAGATATGCCCCTATAATTGGTGCATTTTCTCTTGTCTCCTTTCTTGTGGATAGGTATTATCACACTAGTTTGCCATTGCTTTGGTGCTTGCCCAGTACTACACGCCACCTTACAAACACGAGTCAGCCAACGAACACCATGTATGTTCATTGCTTTTAACATTTCAGGTCTGATATCATCCTCACCAGGTGCTTTTCCAGTTTTCAATGATTTGATAACTGCATTCACATCTGCTTCGGTTATTTGAATATCTTCCCCAACCTGTTCTTCGTGAATTTGTATCAGTGTAGCATCAACTGGGTTTAAAAGATCACTAAAGTACTCTCTCCACCGATTCAAAATAGCATCTTGATCTTTCAGAGTCACACCATTTGAATCTTCGATAAAGAGAGCGGCTCGAGATCTTTTTCCACGCAAACGGCGAATGGTCTGCCAGAACACTTTGTTTGCCGTTTTGAAATCATCGTCTAACCTTTCTCCAAATTCCTTCCAGGCCCTTTCCTTAGACAGTTTAACTTTTGTGGCTGCCGTCTTACGTGCTTCAGAGTACTGCGAACGAAGTTCAAGTGATGACTTATTTGCAAGCCAGGCCTTATAGGCCACTTTTTTCGCACGAATAGCTTCTTTAACTTCTTGGTTCCACCAAGGAGTTCTTTTCTCGCTACTCTTCGTCCCTCCAACACGCTTACGTCCACAACAGTTAGTAGCGGACGCAATGACTGCTGTTCGAAACAAACACCACTCAGTTTCAATGTCTTCAGTAGAGGTGGGAAGTTCTTTGAACTTACATGCAATGTTGTCTGCAAATGCAGTTCGTACCTCTTTGTCAGCCAATGATTCCCATTTGATTCGATAAGTTTCTCGTGGTCGAAAAGTCTTTCGTTTTTTCAAGGGTTTCAAAGCTTTCAAAGTGCAGACAACTAGGTGGTGATCAGTTGACAACTCAGCCCCTCTTTTAACACGGACGTCAGACACGGTAGAAAACAAGTCCGTCGAAACGATACAAAAATCAATCGTGAGCGTTGTCCCATAGAGTCTCTGTACCAGGTGTACTTATGAATTCTTTTGTGCTGAAAAAATGTGTTCATTATGCACAGCCCATTAGTGGCACAGAACTGCAATAAACACCTTCCGTTCTTGTTAATGTCAGGGTCACCATGTTGCCCAATAACACCTTTCCAGGTTGCATTGTCGATGCCCACATGTGCATTAAAATCGCCCAAAAGGACAAGGGATTCTGATGAAGTTGCTTTTCCCAATGCAACCTCAACTTCCTCCAGAAAGGCTTCGTACTGTGATTCTATGTTAGGTGCGTACACCTGCAATATACACAGAGATCGCTCCTGCAGCCTTAGCTTTAGAAGACAAACCCTTCCTCCTAGTGGTACCCAGTCAACGACACATTCAGCTATGTTGGGGCTCACAAGTAAGCCAACACCAGCTTGAGCAGACATTGCTGCATCAACACCTGAGTAGAAAATTTTCCACCCACCGTTCAACTCGACAGTTCCAGAACCCCGGCGCTTTGTTGATGAAATTCCCACAACATCAAGGCAATACTGTTGGGCTTCGCAAACAAGCTCCTGCTCTTTTCCTGTCAGTGACGAAACGTTCCAGTTTTCGATAGCTAGATCCCGGCAGTTTGGTCCAACTCGAGTACGTTTTCTGTGCGCTGCCCCCATTTGCCTCCCCAAACGCTTAGCGACTGCGTTGATGGGTTTCCGGTGACGGTCAGCTTGTGGGGGAGACTGTAGCTTATTTTTCGAACGAGTCCCTCTGCCTAAAACTCGAACGCTGACCTTTTTATCCTGCGCGCCGTCCGATGCAGCATGAATATTGTTATTACAACTTTCCATTTAGCTACAGCATTGGATTGCTACTTGGTCTGTTTCTCTCCTTCGACCTTACCGCCATGGGTGACCCTGATGGAAGTGATTAAACACTACCGACGGCGTTGCTCTAAGGATCATTGAAAACTCAAACCTCCCCACCACGTTAAGGTGGCAATCCATAGGAGAGGGCATTCAAAATAATTCAAAATAAATTATCTGCAAACCCAGTCACAGTTTGAGAAAACTCCCCTTAGGCAGAGTGTACCAGTGTACTTTGATCTGGGTGGAAAAGAAGGATGGTGCTAGCTGTCCAAAATATGTGAATATGGACCAAAATTCCTTTTTAAACTTTGCAGTTTGAAAGTTTCAGTCTTATTAGTCTATCAACCAAGAGGTACTGGTTGAGAGAGCCTACGCCAGTCAGGGTGTGCTGGAGGTACAGTAATAGTCTATCCTACAGTACTTCAGTACTTTGCTTGATAAGGCTAGCTAGACCAAACGACAGTGGTTACCATAATGATGAAAAACAAAATCAGTCAGTCAGTAGCAATTTATTTAGTTGATGTCTTAAAAGAAAACAAGCACAAGTTAGGCCAACACAAGGGACAAGTAATAAAGTTCAATATTAACGAGAAAAAAAAATTTTTTTACATTAACAAGGAGACTGCGAAGAACCGATTAAGGTCTACAAGTCAAGCAGCCACCCTGGGATCTTACTGCAGTAATTTCAGTTGGTAAGATTTCCGTAGTTCATTGAGATTAGAAGCAATCTCTTAATTGTGCTGCAAAATTGTAAATATATATTTAACGGTAACTTTCTAAAAATTTGTTTTTTAGAAGTGTTTTAAATCGCGAATAGGATAGAGTTTTTAGTTCTTATGAGAGAGAATTCCAATCCTTAGTCCCTTGAAACTTGAAAGATTTTTGATAACGGTTTGTGCTGTATTTAGGAAGATAGGAGATTATTTTGCGTTTTTGATCGAGTATGTCGATCGTGTATTGCTGTAAGGCTGTTAAAACAGGAAAGGAGACCAGAAGGAAGTAATTGCTTCAAGTGTTGGTGCATTAATTCAGAAATTTCATACAAATACAAATCGTGTATTTTCAAAATGCCAAGTTTATGAAATTGCGGCGTGATAGAAGAAAATGAGTTTGAGATGATTCTGATTGCTTTATTTTGAAGTCGTTGTAGTTTAGCAAGGTAAGAAGAGAATGTGCTACCCCAAAGCGGGAGACCTTAAAGTAAGTGGGGATGTACAAGAGAAAAGTAAAGGAGATGCAGAGTAAGAGTAGAAGACGGAAGAACATAACGAAGCTTGCTCAAGATTCCTATTGATTTAGAAAGTTTTGAGACCATATTTTCAATGTGTATCTTAAAATCAAGTTTCTTGTCTAAAGATACTCGTAGATACTTAATAGAGTCTAGACCGGTTATTGTAGAATCACCATAGGAAAGTTTGATTTCGGGATTTAAGTTATTTAATTTTGGGGGAATTAAAATGAAAGCAGATTTTTTCAGATTAATTTGAAGTTTGTTCGCATTGCACCAATTTTGTAACTTCTTTAGTTCCAAATTGCAGTTTGTTTCTAAAGCAGTTAGAGAAGGATTGCTCAAGACAAGACAAGTGTCATCCGCAAAAAGACGAGGTTTGGTTACGGCATTGTGGAGATCATTTATATAAATAAGAAACAGAAGAGGGCCTAATATAGAACCCTGTGGTACACCTATATTTATGGGTTTTGTTTGGGACTGACAGTTATTAATAGAAACGAGTTGGGTCCGTGAATTTAGATAACTTTCAATAAAGTCATATGCTCGTCCTCTGATGCCGTAATGAGACAATTTTTTTAGCAGAATTTCATGAGGAACGGTATCAAACGCTTTTCGAAGGTCCATTAACAGAAGAGCAGTAAAATATTTATTCTGGGTCGCATCATATGAGGTAGTTGTTACATCAAGGAGGGCATGAACGACACTATGGTTTTCTCTAAAACCATATTGATATTCGTAGAGAACTTCTGCGCTGCTTGTTCTTCCGGTACGGTAAAAACGGAGACAGAAAAAATCTACTCTCCAATTTTTATTTTTGACGTTTCGCTTGGCAATGAACGCCAAGCTTCATCAGAAAATACAGTGACCTGGGAAGGAAATCAACCCAGGTCGAGAACAGTAAAACGTAGTAGCACTGATTTAACTGAACTGATTAAAAAGTTACGAAGTGTAAATTGTATCAACCCGATTAACTATTGCGTCACAAAAAGGCGAAATGCGTGAATAATCATCAAATTGTTGTGTGTTATACGTAAAAACCAGTATGTAAACTACAGTGATCAAATTGCATTAAAATTATTTAGCCAATGAACGATAAACATTTGGGAGACTGTCGCCATCAGACCTGTTCATAACCTTAGGATGGGCATTGATGAACCAAGCTTCCGAGATGAGTCGTTTAGAATAATTGTTCTCCACTTTCAAGATTTCCGATTTCTCCCAATCAATTGTATGGTTAAAGTCCATCGCATGTTCGCAAAGTGCAGAAAGTTCCTGTCTCAGCTGGCTTGTGGCTCGCCTATGATCGGCCAGTCGTGACTTAAGGCCACGTTTGGTTTGACCAATATAAACATAGTCACAGTCAGAACAAGGGATCTGGTAAACAACACAACTCTTATCTTCTGTAGTGTACGGATCTTTAGGGGAGGGCAAAATGTGGCGAATGGTTTTTACAGGTCTCATGGCAACACCGACTCCTGCCTCGTTCAGAACTCGTCTAATTCTTTCTGATGTACCTTGCACATACGGAATAGAAGTGAATTGTTTGAATTGAGAGTTTTGAGTTTGAGAGCGTTTGTTTTTGCGAGAGAGAAAAGTAGCTCTGGTAGGAAATCCGTTAAGTTGCAGAGTAGAACGTATGTTTCGTAACTCACCGCTTTTTTGGTTTTTATCAGTATGAGAGATGTGTGTTTCAACGCGGTTGAGTAGTGTCTTTGTCACAGTGAGTTTCTGGTGTTTGGGATGATGTGATGTGTAGTGGAGGTATCTGTCCGTGTGGGTGGGTTTTTTGTATATGGCTGTAGTGAGTGATGTGTTTGTGGTGTGGTTCTCTTTGCAGACATTACGGGATACCAGAACGTCAAGAAAAGGAAGAGAAAAATCGTGTTCGCTTTCCATAGTAAACTGAATGTGAGAGCAAATAGAATTAAGATGAGAGTGGAATGCAGAAATGTGTTTCTTGTCGAGAATACAAAACGTGTCATCAACATACCTCAACCAAAGGTTGGGAGGAGTATGAAACGTAGTGATAGCTGTGTGTTCAATGTGTTCCATGTAAAGATTAGCAATGATGGGAGAAATGCAAGAACCCATGGGGGTACCAAAGGTTTGCTTGAAAAAAGATTTTTTGTATGAAAAAACAGTAGAATTCAAACATATTTGGAGACCTTGTTTGATGTCAGAGATACTGAGACGTGTACGAGAAGACAAAGAATCATCAGATGCGAGAAGTTCCAACACGAGGGCAAGAGCCTTGTCAACCGGCACAGATGTAATCAAGCTAACAACATCAAACGACACCAAACATTCATTTTCTTCAACAGAATAATTCTTAATACATTCAACAACTTCTCGAGAGTTGCGAACACTGTAATTATTTTTTAAAAGACTTGATAAAACACGAGATAAAAATTTAGACAAATTGTAAGTGGGGGAGTTGACAAACGAAACGATAATGCGAAGAGGCACAGAAGATTTATGAATTTTCGGTAGACCATAAAACCGCGGAGTGGAAAGCGAACACGATTTTTCTCTTCCTTATCTTGACGTTCTGGTATCCCGTAATGTCTGCAAAGAGAACCATACCACAAACACATCACTCACTACAGCCATATACAAAAAACCCACCCACACGGACAGATACCTCCACTACACATCACATCATCCCAAACACCAGAAACTCACTGTGACAAAGACACTACTCAACCGCGTTGAAACACACATCTCTCATACTGATAAAAACCAAAAAAGCGGTGAGTTACGAAACATACGTTCTACTCTGCAACTTAACGGATTTCCTACCAGAGCTACTTTTCTCTCTCGCAAAAACAAACGCTCTCAAACTCAAAACTCTCAATTCAAACAATTCACTTCTATTCCGTATGTGCAAGGTACATCAGAAAGAATTAGACGAGTTCTGAACGAGGCAGGAGTCGGTGTTGCCATGAGACCTGTAAAAACCATTCGCCACATTTTGCCCTCCCCTAAAGATCCGTACACTACAGAAGATAAGAGTTGTGTTGTTTACCAGATCCCTTGTTCTGACTGTGACTATGTTTATATTGGTCAAACCAAACGTGGCCTTAAGTCACGACTGGCCGATCATAGGCGAGCCACAAGCCAGCTGAGACAGGAACTTTCTGCACTTTGCGAACATGCGATGGACTTTAACCATACAATTGATTGGGAGAAATCGGAAATCTTGAAAGTGGAGAACAATTATTCTAAACGACTCATCTCGGAAGCTTGGTTCATCAATGCCCATCCTAAGGTTATGAACAGGTCTGATGGCGACAGTCTCCCAAATGTTTATTGTTCATTGGCTAAATAATTTTAATGCAATTTGATCACTGTAGTTTACATACTGGTTTTTACGTATAACACACAACAATTTGATGATTATTCACGCATTTCGCCTTTTTGTGACGCAATAGTTAATCGGGTTGATACAATTTACACTTCGTAACTTTTTAATCAGTTCAGTTAAATCAGTGCTACTACGTTTTACTGTTCTCGACCTGGGTTGATTTCCTTCCCAGGTCACTGTATTTTCTGATGAAGCTTGGCGTTCATTGCCAAGCGAAACGTCAAAAATAAAAATTGGAGAGTAGATTTTTTCTGTCTCCGTTTTTACCGTACCGGAAGAACAAGCAGCGCAGAACTTGAGTTAGCCTAGACTACGATGCCTGGTATACAAGTCCAACAAAATCTTCCCCACTATGCAGTGTTTAACTCGTAGAGAACATTATCATTTTTGAAAAAATTTACAAGTCACATGAGAAATAGTCACATTTACTATTTAGCTTTTTAATCAGTTTTTGTGACTTGAGCTTTTGTCAAATAAGTCCATCTCTTCGTTCGAATGTGCCAACTGCTGCAGAAGCTTCAGTTACAACCTTTATATTGCGTTCAATTGCTTAATTGTGACATGGATGCTAAAGTTTTCAAGGAGTTTTCTGAATCATGGCCAAATTTTCATCACAAATATGTTTAATTGCAGAGGGTTCTTTAATTTCTGCACAATTCATGTTCAACATTTTGTAATAAACTTTAGCTTTGTTGTTGATTTTTGGTCTACAAAATCGACGAACATTGCTCACATCTGCTTGCATTGTAGCCATACTGTATGATTCTTCATGACCATCACATTGATCGCCACCTTCAAAAACATCTGCTGGTATAACAACTCGCCCAACCTCTTGTACTCCTCAAATGGCAAGAATTTTGTTTACGGCCATATAACGGACCTGGTAGTCTTCATCACTCAACATTGAAAAGAGTGCATCTTCAGGATGCACAAAATATGAATTTTGTTAAGGCTGCACTCCTCGCAGCTCCATCAGTAAATTTTATAACACGATCCAAGACTGCATGGTAGTTCCTTGAACCTTCTGAAATTGAGTTATGAAGCTTTATTTCAAACCAAGAGAAAAAATACATGTTTATGCAAAAAGCTGCTATAATTGCAAGATTTTTTAATGGTTTAACTTCGGAAACATACACTCTCAAAATCTGGCAAGCCAGCGTCAGCCATCGCGCATGATATAATGGTCCAACTTCAAGGAACTCCATGTCCATATCCCTGTCAACATCACCTACTATCACGCACCACAGAGACAATAAGCGGAAAACTGGTCTGTGTTCAAGTTATCCAGCATTGCATTGGGTATAGATCGGAAGTTTGTTTTTTTTTTATTGTCCTTAAGTTTTGCAATACCCCAATCTGATTCTTTGCCAAACAATTTCTTTTTAATTGGGCCTGAAAACAAATCTGAAGCAGTTGATGTGCCATTTGCGAGTAAAAAAACATGCCGCAGAGGCAATTCAATGCAGTGCAACAGACAGATAAACCACTGCAAAGGCCTCCCAAGAAGTTCTTCAAGTTTTGTGATTGCTCCATTATATTCACCAGTCATAATAGCAGTTCCATCACTTCCAATTATTCTTAAATTATCTTCTAAATGAGTATCCTTAATTTTTTCATGAATAGATGCAACAATATCAATTCCTTTTCCGGAATTTGGCGTAGTGAGGGATAAGTAGAATTCACCTGGCTCTCCTATTATGACATAGCGTTCTTCTAGTTTAACATCTCTATACTATTTGTCATTATTTTTGGGTATCGTTAAGGTTTCATCCTTTATGCCATTGGTGTATATCCCATCAACATATTAAAAATGCTGATCTTCTTTCTCTTGAATCTCAAGCCGAAATTTTTCTCTTTCTTTTAGTCTATTTCTAGCGATTGCCAAAGTGTGGTCTGTGCTATTCACCAGTCCAAGGTCCATCAAAACACTTGTGGCAAGTGCTGCTCTAACCCTATCAAATATATAATTAATCAATCACAGCATTGAGCTAGGTTGCAATACGATTCTCAGTTTTCACACATTCTAGCACTCATTAAAGGTGGCTCAAAATTGATGGTATCAACTGAAGCAATGCTGCTCATTTCTGATTCACTTTCATTGGCAGAAGATGACATTGTTTCAGCAGAAGTTGAAGGCAGATCAGTTGAAGATTTAGAAACTGGATCGGAAATTTTTTTTACAAAACGAATGTCAGAATCTGTCAATTTTTCTTTGATATTCAGGCACTTAGTTGCTCTTGGGCCTTTTTGGTCTTCATGAAACCAGTATTCCTTCTCAGTCATCATTAACTTGTGTTTGATTTCAAGTTCTGTTCGTCTAGCCTTATCATGAACAAATACATCAATAGTTGCTGTAATTCAGTGACAAAATTTTTTACATTGTCAAAGTATGTTTCACCTCTTTTTCGGGTATTTTCTAAGTTTACTTAGCTCTTGAACCAGTACCATGGTTTTGTATGTGATTATTTTTTTGGTCAATGGATAAATTGTGCAGTGCATCCCTCTCGGTAATCAATTACTTCCTGAGCCACATCAAGAGCTGTTTCCCGAGTACACCAGTTTGTTTCATTAAGAGCCCTTTCAATTACATCAGATTTTGTAGGTAGTTGACCTCTTGGCAATGTGTCTTTCGGAGAAAATGCAAGTTCAATATCTACCACATCTCTTGCACCTTTTCTAGTTAACATTCCAAATTACCAACACTAACAATTTAACCCTGACCACACATTAGTTTTTTTGCTTATTACTAGGGCCCGCTAAAGTCAATGAAGTCAAAATTTTTTCAGGACCTTGTTACACGGTCAAATGTGTATTAACGTTCGTTTCAGGTGTTCAGGAGTCTGTTTTGGTAGATTTTATAAGTCAAAATAAACTCAAAATTTTGCACAAAGTCAAAATTGTCTTTATCAAAAATTTCCTTACAAAAACGAACAAATTTATATTTTTTAAATATTTTTTTTGAATTTTTGAGCTGCGATTAAAATTTTATGCGCAGTTTTATTTGATTTTAAACTATTGAAATAGTTGCAATATTTGCACTATCGTCACAATAATGCGTGGGTAATTGAGAAGGAATTAGCACTTATTGTGCATGAAACGTCATTGTTGGTGCATAAATACATAATTGTTAGATAATTAATCTCATCCTATAAAAGCCTTGCGCTCTTTACTCGTGGTCTTTTAAGTTGTAGCTTGCAAAGCAAAGAATGCCAAAACAAGCCAAATCTTCCATAGTGGAAGTTAGGCAAACTTGCTAGGAATATCCGGATGAGTTTTCGACAACTCCTGCTGGCGACTTGCGATGCAACCTTTGTGACGTGTTAGTCAAATGCGACAAAAAGTTTTTTGTGGAAAGCCACCGAAAAAGTAAGCAACACCAAGGAAAATTGGAGACGAAGAGCAAATCTAAAAGTAAACAAACCTTTTTACATTTCGATCAAGTAAACTTCAAGGAACAGGTTGTTTCTTCATTCTTAGCTGCAGATATCCCACTTCATAAACTGAACCATCCTTCTTTAAAGTCTATGTTTGCTAGAATGGAAAAAGTATTGCCTTCGGAGACTGCAGCCCGGGCATATGTTGCTAAATTGGCATTCCAAAAAGAGGACAAATTCAAGATTTACTTCGTGATAAAAAATTTTTTTTGATTGTGGATGAAGCAGAGGTTGCTAAACAAAAGTATATTAGTGTGTTTGTGGGCAGCTTAGATGCTCCAAATCAGACATTTCTCGTTAATTGCCATCTACTTGACAGCGGTTGCAATGTTAATAGCAGTATTATTCTGCACACTGTGGATGACATATTGCAACAATTTGAAATAAAACGCGAGAATTTTTCATTGTTCTTGACTGATGCTGCTCGATACATGTCTTCGGCTAGAAAGACATTAAAGGAATCATACCCTTCTTTGATGCGTGTCACCTGCGTTGTGCACTTGCTACGTAACTGCGCTATGGGTGTGCGTGCTCATTTTAGAAATATTGATGAAGTAATAGCAATGATCAAGGCAGCAACAATCAAAAACAAAGATCGCAAGAAAGATTTTTATGATGCTGGTCTGCCATCTCCTGACCCTGTAATTACAAGATGGGCAACTTGGCTTAGAGCTGCCTTATATTATAGTGAGAACCTTCCAGCTGTTCGTACCATTGTCAACAATTGGACAAGTGCAGGCCTCTTAGTCAGCAGAGCAAAAGACGCTATCAATGTGGAAGGTTTGGTGTCAGACTTGGTTAAAATAAATCAATACCGGACTCTAGCAGCCAACGTAGAGTTCTTAGAAGGAAGTGCCTGCACAATAACCAAAGCATATGGACTGCTGAAGAATATGCAATTTGATGATGATCCTTGCGCAATTAAAGACTACATTAACAAACGACTATCCAACTCTGATTTAAAAACAATAATAAACTTTACCAACTTGACAATTGACCCAACAAGCTACGCATTATTGCAAAAAGCCTAGCCAACCTCTGCTGCTGTTGAGAGGTCGTTTTCTATGCTCAATAAATTACTGAGAAAAGACAGAAATTTTGATGTTAAGAACGTAAAAAAATATATGATGCTGTATTACAATAAAACGTCCTTGTAATAATACTGCTTGGCTTTCGTTAAAAAAATCATAATCATACTATTGGTGTACTGTACAGTTGTGATAGCAACGCAATTTTTGTATTACACATTAATTGATACCGGTACACACAATGGCTCGTTATTTTAGGTTTTAATGTCATGCGTCGCTTTGTTACATTAGCTTCAACACTGAGTAATTGAAAAAATATTCGAAGTAGTCTACCTTTTTCTTTAAAAACTTAAGTAAATTGCAGATTATAAAACATATTTAATTAATAAAGTGCAGCAAGACATAAATAATACGCGGAAGCAGTTAAGTCAAAATAAAGTCAAAATTTTACTAAAATAAAGTCAAAAATATATTTTTTTAGGTCAAAAAAAAAAAAAGGCCTTACTTATTACCTGTTGTAATTAAGAAATTAGAAAAAATTAAAAACACTTACTGGCACGGTTGCAAATATAAAATTTTTGTAAAAATGTTGTTAATCAAATTTTTTTTTAAAAGTAAAAAAACGATTGTAAAAAGTGTGCTGCAACGCATTTCGCGCCCAAATGTCTTTGCACCCAAATGTTTGCGCCTAGATGTCTCGCGCCCAAATGTTGGGTTTCAGAGCTTGCTTAGTGATTGCCAACCATCTGTATCCCTCAGCAAGATGGGGGAGTCTCGTTAAGTGCCTTTCCCAATGGCACTACAAGCAAACTTTTCAACTTGCTCCACACTGTCCCTTTAATGCTTAACATCAAGCAGAGAAAATGTGAATACCGATTTTTAAGTCATTAGTTTGACGCGTCTCAAAATCAAACTCCAAGTCTAACGATACAAAAGCAGACGTTCTATCCACTCGGTCATCTGATTGTGGTGGCATGGGCCACTGGGCATTTATCGTAAATTGGACATGCAACTTGTCTTTTCCAATTGCTAGTTCAATGCTGCCTAAGCTTCAGTGATTTGTTTGTCAAACATCTACGCTGAACGAGTGGAACAAAATGCTTTACCTGGTGCATGATATGTGCCAATTACCTAGTGATTGTTAAGAGTCTATAAAACAAACCAAGTTTTCAAATAATAATTTATGTTAGTTTTCATTCGGCCAGTTAAACAATTTTCTCATCTTCATCCTTTAAGTAAGATTGATGAGAGTGCTGGAAGCCATTCGTTTAGTAACTTTCAAAAGCATATAAGTATGCAAATTTTGCGTGCAGATAACAGCCAACCCATAAATTTTTTATTCTTTTAAAGATAATTTCGTTTCACATTCTTTTCATTTTACTAGACTATATTGTATTGACGTAAATTTACTTATAAATCTATAACTCTTACCTTCCCAAACTACCAGATAATTGATTATGGAAATAAAGTCATTTATCGCTAACTAGACCTTGACTTTGTTTTAGCTTTTTTTAATGTTATTGTAAATTTACTCTTGTAATTTATTTGCTTAATATAACTTACATGAATTAAAACAAGCGAAAAGATCGTTTTAAAAATGTAAACTAAAATGATTTGCACCTATTAAAAAAGGTATTCTGTGAAAAGTGTTTTCTCATGATTGCAAAGTTGCTAAAAAATGCGCTCGGACCATGCCATCTAGAGAGGAAGGCCGTTTGTGCACAAGCGCTGCAGACGGTGACGTCTTCAAGCATCTTAAGGGCAAAAATGCAACAACTGCAACTGCGCTTTGCAATGTTTTTGAGCTTTATAGTCTCGTCAACTTTAACCTTAGAGTTTTGGTTTGACTGCATAATTTCTTTCGCTCAAAAGATAACGTATTTTAACTTTGAACAGCAACTGAGAATTTTTTTGTCAAGTTTTTGATTAAGAGAAGATCTACACTACCCGAACAAATCAAAACCTGGTAATGATTAATAAACATGCTCAATGGCTGAACTAACGTAAAGTTTGCAGATTTTTTTTTTTAGGTAGTCTAGCAGTGAGAGTGATGTCGTTGCGTTTAAAACAATAATTATTAAGCGTTACATTAGCGCTACATCAAATAATCATGTTCACAACTTTCCTATCATCATGTTCATTTTCACAAACTTCATCTAATAAAGTAAAATCTTCACCATCTAACTGATAAAAAGAGCAATGAACCAAGTAATTATGTAGGTACGGTGAAGCGTGACAGTCTTCACTTTCACAGATTTTGCTTATTGCGAGATATGATACCGTCACATTGTGTAGAAGGTGTGATGAAGGATACAATAAACTGCCTCTCGACACACCTTTTATCAGCGAACTTGCAAGAGTGTTTTCCAACTTCTAAGGGAAAACCAACTGTTCTTTGTAATGTGAGCAACGCAATCTTTTAGCAACTGAATAACAACTACATCCGGCAATGTAAGTCACGACAGGCAAGGAGTCTTCAACTGATAAACAATCATATGGAGTTAATAATATAGAGTTTGGTATTGCTTGAGGTTTATCTGAGAAATCATTTCAGTCAGTAGTAAAATTGTTCAGCACTACATCTCGTTTTCCTACTTCCAGCTTTAATACTTATAATACACGCAGTTTTTTTACATTCATACACTTGGCACAAGGAAACTTCATATTTAACCAGCGGTACTTTCCAAACTTTGCTTCCAAAGTATAAGCTCCCAACCAATGCTTTGGAAGCAAGATTTGGAAAGTACCGCTGGTCAAATATGGCGTTTCCTTGCGCCAAGTGTATGAATGTGAAAAAAAACTGCGTGTATTATAAGTGTCGGCAGCGTGGCGCAGTAGTTTAAAGCGTCATTGTTACGACGATCATGATCGCAAGGTTAATGGTTCAACTCCCAACCTAGTCATGTTGTTGCGTCCTTGGATAAGATGCTTCACGATGATTATCTCTGCTTAGTGGAATCTGGCCAGCAGCAAATTAAAGAAGTCAGAAGAAAATTCAACCAAAAAACCTGAAAACAAAGGCAACTCCTAAGTGAGTCTGGATTCGTCCAACCTATTGCGCCTCTGCCGCTTTCTTGTAATAGGAGGATAAAGATGAAGAAATCAATCAAGAAGAACGCATTTAGCTCCTAGTTCTTTTGTACAATAATCTACTACTTCAAGTGAAGCATATTCTCCTCCAGTTTGGAACACAGCAAGTAAATGGCATATGGATTGATAATGTAAAGGAAAATTTAAATCTGCATAAAGTAACAGCAAAAAAAGGAGTGTAGAACTTAAAATGTATCAGGTTTAGCAATAAGCAAGTCTGTTCCATTTTCGAAAAGCATTTGCTTTATAATCTCGCCAAACGGCGATGCATGGTATCAGTTGGAAATAGAATGCAGCAATGCCGAAAATGTAGAATATTTTCCCAGTACTGGTAGATCTTTTGGTAGCCATTTGCATGCACCATTGCTTTTACCAGTTTTTTAATTCATAAACTGTAATGCCATCTTTAGGTAAATATCAGTGTGTCCCGAAAGCATGTTAACCAATTTCATGTGGACTATTTCATAATCTGGAAATTTACACTGCATTGACAAACTACTCTATATTTCGACTATAACAAAAGTCTCATCAGCCTTGCTACGCACAGCCAATCCAGGCTAAACTCATTCCAGACTGTAAAGACTCTTTTTTGCATTGTTTTACCTGGACATCTCGACTTCATCTCTTTTCTAGGTTATGCCCTGTTTTTGGCAGGCGACTGGCCCCAAACAACGATACCCAATGAAAGAGCCTTTAACTACTAACCCACAACTAAGTTACCGGTAGCCTAAGTAGCCCACATCACTAGAAGCTCCCATGGCAACCCACTCATTTTCACGGGCGAACGTTTTGGGCAGAGAGTTTTTTGCAGGTTTTGGCAACTGGTATAGTTGCAAACCGTAAACAACAAATTCCTTCTCAGATTACCAGGAAAATAATGTTTAAACCAACCGATCATTTCTATTCTTATCGATTGTTTACAGGGAATCTGTGACATCATAATCCAGCATGTACTAATTCCTTGAAGGTTTTATTTTAAATGTTCTATCTTGAGCAGAACGAGTAGAGGCTTAGATTTGGGGTGTGTAGTTCTTTTGACGGTTAAAATTTTTTTTCAGGAAGGTGGGAGGTTGCTATGCTGCACTGATGAGACCATAATGAGGTCGAAACGCGTCTGCAGCTGCAAATGAGTGGGTTGCCATGGGAGCTTCTAGTGATGTGGGCTAGTTAGGCTACCGGTAACTTAGTTGTGGGTTAGTAGTTAAAGGCTCTTTCATTGGGTATCGTTGTTTGGGGCCAGTCGCCTGCCAAAAATAGGGCACAACCTAGAAAAGAGATGAAGTCGAGATGTCCAGGTAAAACAATGCAAAAAAAAGAGTCTTTACAGTCTGGAATGAGTTTAGCCTGGATTGGCTGTGCGTAGCAAGGCTGACGAGACTTTTGTTATAGTCGAAACATTAATTTGTCCCTTGCAAATTTCTTACTCTATATTTGTTACTGTAATAAGCTAGACTAACAATCCAAGTAGTAATCAATTTCTCGGTGGCCCAACCATTTTGGGGCCGCCATAAAAGATAATTTATTGCTAAAAACTTGCCGTAAAAAACGATCGTAATCAAAGCAAATTGCGATTACTCAGCAAAACTAAACTCAAAGGTTTTGAAACTATATCTGCAAGTCCTAACTGCTGGTCTCTTACCAACTGTTTGCTGACATGCTGTTTGCTCATTTGCGTTGAAACCAAGCTGCTTGAAATGCGTTCTAATCAAATTGCTTTTTTGTCTTATACAGAACAGTTTATTTTCGTTGTTGAAGAAATTGCAGAAAAGATAGTATATACAAACGCATAAAGTAGCACAAGCAACAGGCCGCTGCGATGGGACCATTGATGTGCGAGTCAAGCAGCAGCTCAGTTAGCGTAGAAGCTTGATGAGATAATACTAAGAAAAACAAACAAACAAAAAAGCAGACAAATAGTCAAGCAAGGATTAAGGCATAAATTGGTTACTTAGTCAATGTAACCTGGTGCCAACATTATATTTATTCAAAAAAATATTTTTATAAGTCTCTATTGCCCTACCTTTAATGACGTCACAGAAGCGCTGAAGGGCCTTCTCTCTCTAGGTGGCCATGCTCCGACGCATGAGGCGTTCACACCCAAATATCGTAGACCGGTCATAATACGAGTTGTTGGTGCAGGTTTGCTTGCCGACCAGTTCCTCACATCAACTGCATCTCAACTCACATGTCACGGTGTGGTGAAGATATTGGAAACAATGGCTGATCAACAACTCGCAGTTTTCTTCAGGAACAACCACTTCAGTACTTTGTACAAGAAAAATGTAGGTTTAAATTTGATTTTTTCTAAATTTTCATTGAAATATTGAGTCGCAAAACTGTTGAACAGTAGGTTGTTTACCGCCACCAAAGTAGTTGCCATCGAATTGTACAGAATAAGTTTTTGTTGTATTTTTAAAACGATATTAGGAAACAAAAATTTAAAATTTCGAACTATGTGCGTGATTCTTTTGACGCTAAAAAGGGTTTACAAAGAGTAGTTTATAGTTCAGATTTGGTTTAAAGTTTTTGACTGCATTTACATTTCATTTCAATTTGTATAAGTGTTTCCAGCTGGGCTGTTTCATATGACCAGCAGCTTGACATTCTTAAGGAATTACCATTTTTTAGATTTTGCGAGCATTAAGGTGCAGGGTACCAGATAACCTTAAATATTTTGTTCTTTTCTCCACCATTGCGCTTGAGGCGCAGTTGCCATCATTCTGGCCCATTCCAGTTTTTACCGCTATTCAGCTTGCTGTATTTACTACTTGTATGGTGCAAATCTTCAGGCCTGTTGTAAATATGTTACCAGTTTGTTTGAGCCTAGCTGTTTGGACTTCCGCATAAGCCTTCTTTCAAACAGTTTGGTAGTAAATGCAGGGTGTGCAAAAAGTTATCCCTCCTTGTATATTCTTATTAATGAGGCGAAACTTTTTGGACAGCCTGTAGTTGACAATTTATGTCAAATGGGATTCCTGTGTTCTTGCAAGTTGAAATGACCTGTTGCGTCTCTCAACCATTGATGAAAATACAAAAACATCCCCAGGCAAGGGGCACCTTTACAACTGTATTAGTCTTTTCACCCGTAAATTATGTCGTTTCTGCCTTTGTAATGAAGTTGGAAAAAAAGTTCTTCTGTCTTAGTTGGAATATAAAGTTTGGCACTGATTTTTGGAAGTAACGAAATAAACATGTAGAAGAGTTAAACATTTTATGCCCACGATCGTATATTATTATAAAATTGTGGCATTAAATTTTTACGACAAAAAGCGATGGCGTCGTCCCCTAATTTTGCTCATTGAAGTAATTGCGTTTTCTAATTCAGTTGTCTTCACGTTTTTGTTCAGTCAATAATTTTGTACAACACGGAATTGGCTTGCTGGGCATGCTTGCGATTTTTTATGTGATCCGTTTTTCTCTTTCCAATTTTTTTTTTCTACTTGCTGTTTGAGCGACTGTGTATTGACATGGAACATGACACAGGTATAATGTAGTACGACTTGTTTACTTCAAGGTAAAGCTCAATATTCACTGACTTATCTTGTTGCATGACAAGACCGTTTGCGAGCGCTCAGGCTGATATGATTTCAACATCTTTTAATCATTGCTACAAATCTTAACGATTTTGAAGGCTGTCCTGGAAAACTGACCCCTGGCTAGGTCTTTGGCAATGCATGCGGCAATGTTTCGTGACATTATAAAAAAGATGTGAAAACTCCTTATGTTGCAGCTGAGCATCGAAGCCTGAATGCGAGTGAGCTCTGGGTCTTGCATCATCTTGCTGTAGAGTGTGAGGCACTAGTCATGATGCAGCCAAAGCTCGCTGCCTGAGTGCAGACAAGCTAGCTTTGTTCAGGTTTGGTGTGGTTTTAGTAGGAAGCATTGCCTTAGCTCGTCTGTTTACGAGTGACTAAACTGAAACATTGTCGATCAGCTTCTACCAATCTCTGAGATTACATAGTTGGATCTAGTTCTCCATGAATTGTCGATGCTACAATTTAGCAACATACTAGAAACGTTTCATATTCGAGTGTTGTGTTGTTTGCAAGTGGGCGAATTCAACAGGTCGCAGGTTAATTGGCGATGCATGAAGGGCCTTTGCTTCTTCATCAAATTGCTTATGAGAAAGCAACATACTTTCATCTATGCCTGACGCATTGTGTAGCAAGAAGAAATACGATGGCTGTTTTTGCAAGCTGACCACATGCTGTCCAACGACATGGGGTGGTGATAAGGCACGACCTGGCAGTATCACAGCTGTTTGTTCTTGACACGGAGTTGACGTTGGCCAAACGCTGCCGACGACTGGCTAGCAATTTCGCAAATACAATAAATCAAACACATAGTTACTTTCTTGTAACACCGGTATGCAGAGCATCAGTTTTCCAGAGGAAAATTTAACACGGAGTCAAAGTTGACCAGATTGATTGTGCGCAAAAACACTTCAATAAGCAGGTAGAATGTTTAAAGGAAAGCAATTTGAAAATATCTATTCACTTCGTATCTTGGTTGTTTGCCTGACCGGATTGTGTAGTCTATCTCCATTGTGCAAAAATGGATCAGATACTAGCTGCAACCCATGTGTTCAAATGAGCTGTCCTGTCATGCTATGAAGTGCTGCTGACCGCATTGAACTAACCATGTGGATATTGCAGGATGAACTTTTCACATTGGTTACTGATCAGGGCTTTCTATCCAAACCTAATATAGTTTGGGAAACCTTGTCTAATGTGCAAGGAGACACTCATTTCACGGACAGCCAGTTTCGGACTGCTCCTTTCGAATCTGTCAATGAACAAGTGACTGAAGCCCAGCAAATAGAACAGGTAGGTATGGAGTGAAGTTTGTTGTGTGATGTTGATTCGTGTTTCTGCTGGATCCTGCCATCGATATGGTGACAATGATCGCAGCAAGGTCTGCTGAACATTTCGAACGAGCTTTGCTTTTCGGAGCTGACAAGCTAACACGAAAAATATGATGAGAAAAGATAAAGCCACTGTGTAATTCTCGAAACTGGACGTTTTGACAAGATAAATTTAGGTGTCATCATGAGCAAAGATGACAGCTGAATCTAGGTTGTTAAAACGTTCAGTTTTGAGATTTACAGTGGTTTTACTTTTCCTTCATAAGCTATTTTCGTCCCATATTTATTTTATTACGAATGATGATGATGTTTTAAATAATGCAGTAGTTAAATGATAGTGACTAAACAATAGAAAGAGACTACTGAAAGCGATGGAAGTCAAGTGAAAGAGTTGCTTTATCACAGTTTAGAACTGTTCCTTGTGGCCGCTGCATTGACATTGCTTGCTTTCTGGACAATTATGCATGAATGTGCAAGTAGACATAATTAAACACCAATAATCTTTCGTTCTAAATGCCTTATTACTTTTTTTAATGACAAATTTTTGCGAGTTCACAATGATTGATTAAAAATTGCTTCTAAACTCGGCCAATTATTACTTCGAATTTTGTGTGAACATTAATTTGAATTATAAACATTGTAAACAATCTACAAACATTGTAAACAATCTGTAAACATTGATTTGAAAATCAATTTCGTTCTGACGACAGAAATCTTTTATGTATTTTTACGAGTATGCGGTTCTTCCTAGGCATAAAAGTCGTTTGACTCATCATAGGCATTTGCAAAAGTACAGTTACCGATGAGAAAAGAAAAGTTGAGAAACCGATTTTAGAACAAGCAGCGAAGCATCTTATGTGAATGGTTATTGTAACTATTTCCACTATTTTCGGCTTAAATCGATTGATGAAGAAATATTGGTGCTTCAATAACACGAAAGGCATCCTGCGGATCTTTTGAAATACCTGCTAGAGCCTTCACAATTTTAACCTCTTAAGTTTTCGCTCATGAGATAGTTTACCGTAGAATCATTAACTTTTGTTTTGATTTCAGAACTCACCGCTTAACGCTCATTGCGGCACTTCATTGCTTGACAGAACTCACCGCTTAATGCACATTGTGGCATTTCATTGCTTGAATAAATGTTGCGTTGCTCAAATGTTGATACTCCCCTAGAAATTCAGTGTCTCTTGTCATACTCGATAAAAAAGTAGTATTTAGCCCTCCCTCGATAGAGATAGCCCCTGTTCCATAAAATGCTTCGAATATAATGCAATTTTTTACTCCAAATTTTGTTCAAAATATCGATTTTGCAGCAAAGTCTTGCCTTAATATCATATTTTGTAGCTGCTTTTTACAATCAGTCAATTGTTCATACAAAATTCATTTTAAGTTTTGTGGACTGTTCCGATGCAGTGGGTCCCACCAGATATGAAATCAGCACATTTTTAAGTTCTTTGACGTTGTTATTGGTTTGACGCCGATGAGCTTAGATTAGCATGATTGTAATAGCGAGTTATCTTTGCAGGATTACCAGGTCGCTCTCTCTCTTCAACATCCTCCTGAGATTGAACAAGATAAAACAGAGGAGAACGAGTGAGGAATATGTGTTTTTAACTGTCCTAATAATATACATGAGTTTGCATTTGATTTTATCTTTACTAGTGGTCTAGCTCAGTGATGGCGAACCACAGGCCCATCCGTCACGTGGTGGCCCACCACTGGCGTTTCAGTGACCCACTTGCAGTTTCAACAATTGTATGAAAATGGTAACGAATATTTATATGATGAAGGTTGTGTATTTGTGCAGTAAAAAAGTCGTCTGGGTTCAGATCTCAGTGTTGCGTGTGTTGGGGTGAAAACTACTCATTGCCAGTCTAGGAATAGAAAACTTGAGAAGATGCAGCAACAAATTTCTCATTAAATCTCTGACCCACTTTTTTTTCAAATTAGCGTGTCATTTATTGCCTATTCACTTCGCCGTCCATGATTTAGCTACTTGTTTTGTTTCCATATTTATGATGAGCCTGAAATTAGCCGTAATTATTTCCGTCTTGTTGAAGTTGAATTCTTATCATTGCTTCCCATGTATTACCTATAAGCTCATTTAATACAATTAAGTACTTGCCGCTTCCGCCACATAATGCAAGCAAGAACTAAAGCTTTCTGCGTTTCATTACATTTTCTCAATATCTTGCCATTTGTGGTCGGTCATGAAAACTTTGCACAAAATCCAAGCTCAATTGGAATATTTTGTGGCAAACTTAGCAATTTTCATTTAGGCGATTCATGGCAATATATCAGGATTGTTGATATGTAGAGCCTGTATTATTTGGGAGATTGTGCGCAGATTCATGTCAAGGTGGCCACATGGTGCGGCCCATTTCGTGATTTTTGCACTGACATACATTTTTTGCAGTATTCTCGGCTGTGTCTCATCATTTCATGCAAATAGACTCGTCCGCCATTCGGCCGATGAGCTCAGTCGTTGGGACATTGCTGTCTGCGCAGGAGGTCTGGGGTTCAATTCCCGGGCCGTTTAAATCGGACACAGTGTTGTCAACGATTTGCCACTAGACTGGGCCAAATATAGGGCTAATAAAATTTTTTTTGGTAGAACCTTTGAACTTTCCACAAAGTTGTAGGTGGTCGAGCGAAACCAAAATAAATTTTTTTTTAAAATCAATAACGTTTTACGGTCGGACAGCGCGTTTCCATAGCAACGGAAGTCAAAATTTTATTATATCGAAATAACTCGGAAACTACTGTTGCTACCACGCTAAATTTTACATCAAAAATGTTCAGAAGCGACATGTTTACAGTATATCTGCTCTGGAAGGAGCTTTTCTATTTTGCGTATAAAGAGAGTTGTTAGTAAAAAACGAAAATTTGATTTTTGGTCGCACAGCTTTTGTTTTGCGTAAACTCTGCAGAGAGTTGACGAACATGCGGCCCGCAAACATTTTGGCGGGACCGTTTTCTTGAACTTTCTTTTCCCGTCTTTGCAACGCAATATAAAAAGCTTCAGGATTCAGCAGTTCATCCATTGTTATGTAATAATAGTAATAACATAACTCGTGGTTTGTTGCAGCGTCAGTATAGTGCAGCGCAGAGGTGTCCGGAGTCTCTTATGTGAGACTCCGACTCCAATCCTGCTCCAACATTACAGAATCCTACTCCAATCCTGCTCTTGTTTACGCCAAAAATCAAAACTCCAACTCCTGTTTTCGCTCCTGTTACTCGGAGTATTTTTAGTTTTTTACAAACTTTATAATCACAAAATTATTCAAACTTTGCTAATTTCCTGTCACAATTTAAGAATTAAAGGTAGTAAGTAAAAATGCAGTATCGCAGTAAAACACAATTCACCTTAGTTGCAACACCTTGTTATTACTTTAGACCGCTTACACCACTACTGGTGTTTAGAGACTGTACACGACCCGATGCCTCAAATTGCAAGCATAACTTCAGTCAATGATTAGTTACATTACAATAGTGGCTTAAAGAAATGGAGACTCTGGCTCCAACTCCTACTCCAGCTTTGACGTTAAACTCAACTCCAAGTCCAATCCGGCTCTGGAAAAAATCGTTTTATTCCAGCTCCTGTACATCTCTGGTGCAGCGTATGAGTAACTATTTGAGTGAGAGCTTAGCTTGACTTACAGTAGTAGGAATTATGTGAGTTTGCAGAAATGAATTGGTGAGCTTGTAGTACCTTATATGCAAATTTTGCAGCTTTTTTAAGGTATTTGTTATTCTGTTTTTCAATCAGTATTTAATTAGTCGTTTATTTCGATGTCTTCAGCAAGGAAACGAAAGTTTGTAGATGAATTTTTATGGTATTACTTTCGGTTGTTCATTACTGCTGATGACAGTGGCGTAGCGAAAAGGGGGGCGATAATATCTGCATTTTTTTCAAGGGTATTTTATTTTTAGAAGAACTTAATTTGAAGCTGATTGAGAAACAAGAAAAGCTCCAGGGGAATGCATGCTGAAATAGCTATTTTAGTGTTTTTTAACAATTTTTAGGCAAATTTTGTTTAAATTTTTTGACCCTAATTCTGAGTGTTTCGTCAAATATGATGCATTTTGTTTGCATATTTTTAATAATGCGTGCTTAAGGCGTAAAGTTTATAGCTATCGAAGAGGTTCAAAATTATGGAAAAATTGTATACATCGAAAACATTTTTGAAAATATCTGGTGGGAGGATGCTTACCCCTCACCCTATCCCCCTGGATCCACTTTTGGCTGTAAGCTACAGAAGCCATCAAAAGAATCTGGCATGTTTCAGTCTCACCTTGGTTTTGTTCTTTTTTACGAAAAGGCAGAGTCAAAAGGGGTGGCATTTCACTTTGGCCCCCCCTAAATACGCTCCAGTTTGATCAACAATTTCTTTGTTTTTAATGGGTTTCATAATAGGTCTATGACTAAAAAGTTATGCGGCCCACTTACTCATTGGTAAGTGACAAAGTGGCTCGCAATAGCAAGTGGGTTCGTCTTCCCTGCTCTACAGAAACGTCCTTTCTGGCCTACTTAAAGGGATTTCATGGCGGCTACTTGCTGGGTCGGGGCTATAACAGCCTTCATTACCGACAGATGAAAGCTTCTCCAGCATGTTTTATGGAGCGGGACAGCGCTGTTTCGGGCTATTAGCCACTCATCAGCCGTCCTCAGGAAAAGATGTGTTTATCCTTTCAATCGGCTGACTTGGAAAAGGAGTGGTGATCCTTCCACATAAATAAATAAGAGAATTTTAACTTTGTGGGATGTGGGCAGCCGCGTCATGCTCCAGTTAAATCTCTGCATGGCCAAGGTGAACAATAAAAAGTTATAAAGCAACGTCCTTCTTGGCTTTTATTTCGCATTATAATTTCTTGGCAATAAAGTTGTAGCCTTCGCAGATTTCACGTCAGTTTTACCTATTTTCTTGCTTTGACATTTATACCATGCAATATTCATCATCAGAAAGTACAAAGTCCACTTTGCTACGAGCTTTAACATGCATTGCGAAGTAGCCAATTGTTCAATTGCAGTTTTCTGCAGCTACCGGTAATGATTTTTCAGTGACGTTTTCCGTTGAGGTTGCATTTGCTTTTAGCCTTTCTCGAACAGCTCGAATAAGTTCTGGAGTATGCATCATCAGGGATTTTACACTTGGTGATGATATGCACTCTCGAATCCACCCAACCTCAACAACAACCCCCTCATTATTTAAGAGTACCCAAACTCCACAAACCTGGGGTATGTTTAACACCAATGCTCTTCTGCTGCGAATCCTATAATCATGAATGTGCCCGTTAACTATTCCAGTTTCTTAGAAACCTTGTGCAGTACTCTATTAACCCCATTGACTTCTTCAACTTTCTAACTGTATTAGCCGACCATATTATGTAATGTCAAAAGTCTTTTTAACAATAATATCTCATCTACATTTACCATGCAACTTATATTAGTCGGCATCTTCAAAACCTGTTGAAATGAACGAAATGGTCTCAACAAAAATCGACTAAAAAAGTTTTTATCCTGGTCTATCCAAATTACTGCTTTCCAATTTGACAACTTCTATTAAACAACTCAATGGCATGACAATGGGCTCGCCAATTGGATATTTGATAGCTCACGTTATCATGAACTACGCCATTGATAAAACCCTCGAAATCGCCCTCTTGAACAGAGGTAAGTCTTTCATAGGTTTATAGTAAATTTTGAGATGACCAGCTGGTAATGCTGGCTTAGAAAAGCAAGTGCGGCCCGCCATGACCAGCGTTGGTTGGTTTTGGCTCATGGATACAAAAAGGTTGCCGAGTCCTGCCCTAGAACGAGGTCACCGACCTGGTTTCTTTTACGAATGCGTAAATAACTGTTTTGCCACATTTACAGAACCGACCTCTGTCGATGTATTCCTCAATAACTTGAATAGCATACACAAACAAATCCAATCCACGAAATAAATAGGATTAAACAACTCTCTAGCCTTTCTTGACGTTTATGTTGAAAAATCTCACTTCACACTTAAAACCAGTAGGATACTTACCAATTATCGTAAACCTACCTAGGCTACTCCAAACTCTGCAAATATTTTAGTTTATCTCCCATTTGCTGGAAACACAATCTAGTCAACAACCTCCTTCAACTCTCTTTTGTGATCTGGATTTCATACATGCGAATCCATACTGAATTGCAATCAATTAAAACAATCCTTGTGAGAAATGAATATCCTTATAGTTTTATAAGCAGGTGTATTATCTCGGCAATATTTCACAATAATCGAAAAAGAAATGCAGCAATTCATCAACAAACATCTTCCCGCCTCCTAACTAAGTTTCATCCACACAACAAACTAACTGAAGCAATATTTGTATATCAAAGACTTCCCAAAGACACTTTTTATACCATCTTAATTGTTCCTGCGGATCTTTTTATTAGGGTCAAATCTTTCGAAACCTCTTAAACCTATATATCTACTGTATTAATCACAGATAGTCGATAATAATAAGAGAAATTTTGGACATGAACTGGGCCTAATCCTAAGACTGACACAAAAGTAAGGTAAGACCATAATTGGTTAAAAATAGCTTAAATTAGGATTTTAATATTTAGTTAAACTTACTACCAATTTTTTACATGTAAAAAGTAGAATATTATTCAAGAGTGCTTTCTGCCTTTTTTTCCTATGTATATGCATACATACGTGAAACAACGTTAAAAACATTTTCGGTCTTCTTCTAGACCAAAAATACAGCTTTTTGGGTAAGCCTACAACTATTTCAAGTGAAAAACTGAGCAAACTTCACTCTTAAGGCAGATATAAATGCCATCATTTTGACTAGCACCTTTGACTCTTGATTTAATATCATTTTAGGAAAAAAAATCGGCATTGGTTACCATAGAAACGCACTGTCCGACCGTAAGGCATCATTAGTTTTAAGAAAGAATTTCACATTTTGGTTTCTTATAGTCAACCACAACTTTCTGGAAAGTTGTGGTTAACAACTTCAAGAAATATTAAAAAACTTAGTCCAATTTGGCCCGGTCTAGTCGCCACCGCTGCGATGTTTCTGAGGAGTTGTGTTGTCCAGACGCTAAGCCGCGGATATGGACCCCGCCACTCGTATGTGGTTCTGTGTAATACTGCGAGTGTAATGAAGATCCCACTCGTACGCGCTTCTGTGTAATACTGCGAGTGTAATGAAGATGTCACTCAAACGCGCTTCTGTGCAATACTGCGAGTGTAATGAAGATGTCACTCTTACGCGCTTATGTTGTAATACTGCGAGTGTAATGAAGATCCCACTCGTACGCGCTTCTGTGTAATACTGCGAGTGTAATGAAGATGTCACTCGTACGCGCTTCTGTGTAATACTGCGAGTGTAATGAAGATGCCACTCGTACGCGCTTCTGTGTAATACTGCGAGTGTAATGAAGATGCCACTCGTACATGCTTCTGTGTAATACTGCGAGTGTAATGAAGATGCCACTCGTACGCGCTTCTGTGTAATACTGCGAGTGTAATGAAGATCCCACTCGTACGCGCTTATGTTGTAATACTGCGAGTGTAATGAAGATGTCACTCGAACGCGCTTCTGTGTAATACTGCGAGTGTAATGAAGATGCCACTCGTACACGCTTCTGTGTAATACTGCGAGTGTAATGAAGATGCCACTCGTACACGCTTCTGTGTAATACTGCGAGTGTAATGAAGATGCCACTCGTACGCACTTCTGTGCAATACTGCGAGTGTAATGAAGATCCCACTCGTACGCGCTTCTGTGTAATACTGCGAGTGTAATGAAGATGCCACTCGTACGCGCTTCTGTGCAATACTGCGAGTGTAATGAAGATGCCACTCGTACGCGCTTCTGTGTAATACTGCGAGTGTAATGAAGATGCCACTCGTACGCACTTCTATGCAATACTGCGAGTGTAATGAAGATGCCACTCGTACGCGCTTCTGTGTAATACTGCGAGTGTAATGAAGATGCCACTCGTACATGCTTCTGTGCAATACTACGAGTGTAATGAAGATGCCACTTGTACGCGCTTCTGTGTAATACTGCGAGTGTAATGAAGATGCCACTCGTACGCGCTTCTGTGTAATACTGCGAGTGTAATGAAGATGCCACTCGTACGCGCTTCTGTGTAATACTGCGAGTGTAATGAAGATGCCACTCGTACATGCTTCTGTGCAATACTACGAGTGTAATGAAGATGCCACTTGTACGCGCTTCTGTGTAATACTGCGAGTGTAATGAAGATGCCACTCGTACGCGCTTCTGTGTAATACTGCGAGTGTAATGAAGATTTTTTTGAGACACGCACTTTCTATGCGACGCACATTTCAGACCCAATAATCAATGCTGTATTTTGTGACATGAATGTGTGTCCACTGTCCAGTCCACCCCAAACCTATTTTGTGCTGGCTCTGATCGGAGAAATTTTCTTCGATTTTCTCACGGCATCATTGCAGAATTTCGATGTATGAAATTTCTTGTCTAGTTTTGTGTCGTGCAAAAAAGACATGGTCGAAAATTGTTGTTTGATTTAAGCGGTTTGTAATAGATACAGGACGTCACACTTTCCAACAAACCTGTTATTTAATCGAGAGGCAGAATCATATTTTTAATAACAAAAAACGAACAGATTCAAAATGGAAATTGCAGTCCTTCTGCGTATAAATAAGCAAACTGCTGGACTTCTACATATAAATAAGCAAACTGTTGTAGGGCACTTTCACACCAAAGGTTGCCTTAAATATTTCAAAAAGGTGAAAAACAAAGTTGAACATATTTGAAAATTTTTTTTATAGTTCAACGGTATACATATTGAGGAAACTTAATTCACAATATGAAAACTACAACCTCAGGCATTACAGAATTGTTTGAAGTCTAAAGAAAAATATGCCATTTTGAACAGATTACAAACATAGATATCTGCCAAAAGAAAATGAATTTGTCTGATCTACATTTTTGCTTAATTTCAATTAAAAATGGAGTAACACGAAAAATAAAACAAAGTTTAACTTAAAAATGATATTTTTTGTCAAAATCGCATTTCCCCGGAAAAGGACCTATTTTTTTATTATGACCAACTTTCGTTTCCCATAAAGAAAATATTCAACCAGGCACAGTCAAATTTTCTAAGGATAGTTACTGGACGCATGAGATGATCTCCTAAAAATTTCGTGGTAGTACTGAAGACAGTTACAGTTCGGCAAAGATTCAAAGTTGATATAGAAATTATGAAAATTTGTTCTGGAGAGGACAAAATATTTAGCACTCAAACATCTTTCCTAGGTTATGCAATTCTGATCCATTTCCAGATCAAATTATATTTGCAGGTGGCTGTTTGCAGGATGGCTGCTTATAACATCACAACTTTTTAAAATCTGATATGGAATAATTGGGAATGTTGGCCTGCAACCTAATCTTGTGTTTTTTATAACAGCATTTAGTAAATAGCGCCAGTTGATAACAGTTAATGTGAAAGAAACTAAATCATACAAGTGGGTTCTTGACTAAAAGCAAACTTGAGAAGAGAGGTAGCATATAGGGTTGGGATCCCGGAATTTTCACCCATTTTTACTAACCCGAACCCGGGATTTTTAAGAGGTGGAATCCCGGGATTGCAGCACTGTACAATTACCATTATGTTCGGATTGATTTCATTTATTTTGTTTACAACAGTTTTTAATCGGCCGGTTGGTGCGGAAGGTCTGGGGTTTAATTCACAGGCTGGCCAGCCAACTCAGACACAATGTCGTTGATGTCTCACTACAGTTGCAAAGTTTTTTCGGAATTTGAAGCTGTGTCGCCCAGCGCTAAGCTGTGGAGATGGGCCCCGCACTCGTCACACGCTTTGGCATAAAACCGCGAGGAAAATCAAGATTGATTCGACTGTTTAAAACAGTTTTTGTCTTGTTTGCTGTCGATAGAACTCGTGTTTTCAAACGAAATGCTTATGTGGTGAGTGCTGACATCAGCGCTAATCAATTATTATTAGCTATAGTGTATGTATGATCTGTAAATCAGAACAATGTTCAAATAAACTCATTTTATTGCCCCTAGAGTTGGATTGAACTTGATTCCGCCCATAAGTTATTGATGAATTTTAGTTTAGTATTTGCCAAGTCACTAAAATTAAATTGTAATGCCATCAAAATTCAAATTAAAAACGAATGAATTTAAATTTGAATCCGCTCACTAATTATTGATGAATTTGAATTTAGTTTTCCAAAGTCTATGAATTTCAGTTTAGTTTTTTCAAAATCAATGAATTTCAGCCCTAGTTCAAAAAAGAAAAAACAAATGGATCCAACTCTCTATCAGACTTTTAAAATTCTTAGCAGCCACAGACAAAGAATTCGTGATCAGTTTGCAGTAACAGTAGCACAAAAGCGACAGTCAAATCTTTTATTAATGCTGGTAGGTCGAGTTTTCATAAAGCTTTCGTTGTTTGGTCGAAACGGCAAATTACATTTGTGTATTTTTTTTCTTGGTCAATCCCGAAAAATCCCGGGATTGCGTGATGAGTATCAACCATAGTACAGTACAGCCTCAAATGCAATGCAAAAAATTTGTCTTGAAGGATCGGGAAAACCTTGAAAAAAAATTGTCTACCATCAAAGACCCGACTGCTACATTTGTTAAATTATTCAAACCTTTTAACAGAAGTGACGCACAGTTGTAGCCTTCTTCCGGTCAATTAATGAAAACATTGTGAAATGATTAGCCTAAGCAGATGGTGTAGTATTTGTCAGAACAGTTTTTGCCATGCAGGAAAAATCAGCAAAGTGTAATAGGCTAACATACTTGGACAGATAAACCTCAGCGTACTGTCCTCGAGAGGACATTTTTTAAGTATTGTTTCTATGAGTAATTTTAATAATAACTGTAATAAAATATGTTTCTAAACACCTAACTGGCTCTGGTTTAAAACATTTTATTCTGAATTCTTTTTTTTTTTTTTTGTTACATACCCGAAATTAATTTTGCATTTGTCTCTAACATTTGCCTGTTGTTCATGTCTTAAAGATTATAATTGAACTAAGTCGATCAATGTCCTTTTATGCTGTAAAAAAGATCATGTAAGCAATAAAAACGACGGAAAAAGGATTGAAGTCTCAAGTCATTTTGCGGTCAGCTCTGCAATGTGTACATGTTAAAAAATAATGTCCTCTCCAGAACAATGTGTGATCCGTCTGTCCGCATTAGCATGCAAAAGACAATTGTTCTCCTATGTAAAAATCAGTTACTAATGATTTGGCGCCACTGTTGTAAACTCTTACAACATGTTGCATAAATATTTCTTGGAAGTGGTGCTATTCAAAACGGTTGGGTTGGTAAAAATCTGCTTCAAAGCACACATTTCTCATTTTTTTCACGGAATAGGTCCACACAGCTGCTTTTTACTGCCGAAGCTAGTGTTACTATCACTTATAAAATCTAATTTAAACAACAGCAGCGGAATTTTTATGCTTTTTGTCATTATGTTAAACAATTGTTCTGGAGAGGACATTTGATGTAACTGCACTTGATCAATTTGCATGCAAATTTTAAATTACTTGCCAAGTTTTACGTTTCAGTCAAGTTAATTGGACCTAGTGTATGAGATAAGGAAAAAATAATTTTCCATGCCAGCTTTCATGCCCTGAATGAGTTAGTTATTGTTCTGAAGAGGTCACTTTTTAACAGAATTTGCCTCACAACATTTCATGCGTCAACCTTTCAGTAGTCCAAGTGATGAGTAAGTTTGTTTGCCTCCAGGGAGAAAAGGTATCTTCTGTACAGGGCCGTTGAGAGCCAACCCCAGGCCCGGTACGAAAATCAAAACCGGGTCCCCTGCAAAAATGACAAAAGCAATGGTCTGCCAAATATGATAAAAAGGATGATTCGCCAGAATAACCACTTTGTTATATTGAAATCGATTAACAACTAAAAAAAAAGTCAATAATACTCTTGAACGAGTGATTCTTACTCGGGCGTAGCCAGCCCAAAATTTCGGGGGGGGGAGCAAAACTTCATAGGTTTGTCCAGTGGCGCACCCAGGATTCAGCAAGTAGGGGCAGAGCCGAGGGTCTGGAGGCAGAGTCCCCAGTCTCCACGGATTATTAGGGTTTTTACATGAAAAACACTCATTTTAGCGTAGTTTTTTGTGGAAAAAGAACACACGGGTACCCCCGAGTGGTCTTAATTCGCCTCTGCTTGCGTTGGTAGTAAACTACGTTATTGCGTTAGTATTTTTGTTTGTAGGCGAGAGGTAACTAAAAATATTTCGGGAAGGGAATTGCCCCCTTTCCCCCCCTCGCTACGCCCCTGTGCTTACTGCATAAGTACCGGTATCCTAGCTAAAATATATCATTTAGCCAACTCACAGCACAGCAGTATATTAAACCTTTAGTAGCCTCTGATGGTCCACAAAAAAATCGGACCATACGTATTAGACCATTAAAAATGAAAGTTATCTGTTCCGATATTGCTCAGATATGCAAAGTAGAAGGGTGTTCCAAAAGTCTTGGGCACATTTGAAGTTCCCATATCTATTTAACTATAAATGGTAGAAAGAAAAAAGTCGTGTCATTTTGAAGCTAATAGCTTTAAGTTTTTGGTAAGGCTATTGATTTTTTTATTTCTTTTTAGATAATAAGATTTTTTTTGGATTAAGATTTTTTAGATATTCAGACCCATTAATGGCGTTCACTCAACCAGAAAAGGCATTTTGTGTGTTTGAATTTTCAAAAACTGAATCATGCACTGTTGTTCAACGTGCATTTCGCTGAAAATTTGGAAAGAAGCCACCAGAGAGGAAGTCTATAGTGAGATGGCATGGTAAATTCATAACAGATGGGTGCTTATGCCCAGCCAAAAGAACCGGACGCCCCTCAACTTCAGAAGATGTGATGGAACAAGTTCGAACTGCTTTCCAGCAGAGCCCACGTAAATCGATCAGAAGAGCCAGTAGGGAACTTCAGTGTCCTAAAACAACTGTTTGGCGTGTCTTAAGAAGACGACTGCACATGACGCCTTACAAGCTACAGTTAGTCCAACACTTGAAGGAGACTGATAAACCACTTCGTCGGGACTTTTGCATTGCAATGCAACAGAACATGGAAGATGACGAAATTGACGACCGACTTGTTTTTAGTGATGAGGCGACTTTCCACGTAAACGGCAAAGTTAACAAGCATAACACTCGCATATGGGGTACTGAGAACACACACGAACTTCTGGAGCATCAGCGAGATTCCCCAAAGGTGATCGTGTTTTGTACCATGTCAAAGAAAGCTGCATACGGACCATTCTTCTTTGAAAGAGCAACAGTCAATGGTGAGACGTACCTCGTCATGCTGGAAAACTGGTTAATGGATAAATTGAGTGAGGAAGAGTCTGGTGACTTCATATTCCAACAGGATGGAGCGCCACCACACTGGAGCCTCAGGGTTAGACAGTTTGTGAACATAAAACTGCCAGACAGATGGATTGGAAGGTCTGGGCAGAATGATCACAATTTCATGTCCTGGCCACCCAGATCTCACACCATGCGATTTCTTTTTGTGGGGATTTGTGAAAGGACTGGTATATGTGCCCCCTAGGCCTAGAGACGTGAATGAGCTGAAGGCACGAACAACGGAAGCTGTTTCAACCATTGACAATGCAATGCTGGGACGTGTTTGGCAGGAATTAGACTATAGACTTGATGTGTGTCGTGTGACCAATGGTGCTCACATTGAACATCTTTAAACATTCCATGCAAAACTTGAGGTTACAAGCTTTTGAATTTACAAGATGTGTTTTTATATCCTTAATAGTTTCCGAGACATTCATTATCAAAATGTGCCCAAGACTTTTGGAACACCCTGTACATTACGCTGTAAATACAATTTCCATTAGCAGCTTTTGCAACCATGAACATTGACATAACAGCTTTTCCTTTAAATAATGTTAACATCTGTCGATGCCTAATGCATGGCAAAAAGTACTTCATGATGTGATTGTGTATGTGGTGTAGATGGTAGATTTTAGAACAATTGCCATTATACTGAAATTTGATAATGTGTAGTATTACACCCAGCTTTAATCATTGACAGTATAACAACACATTTTATGCAGTACTTTTACAACAGTGAACAACATAATTGTCTCCACTTCTGTACAGCCCACTTTAGTAAGCATCTGGAAATTTAAAAAGAAAATAAATACTGCTTATTGCAATACATGACATTTAAAAAAAGTAAAGAAAAACTGAAAAAACTGTTCTGGAGTTCAATGCATAACAGCTTAACCTAAGGTTGTGATCTACGCAGGTTTAAATTTATCTGCAATAGAACATTCTTATGCTTTACGTTAACAAGATATATACATGAAACATCAGCCTGCATTTCAATTAATTTACTTGTGTCAGTAATGAACCCTCAAGACACGAAAAAAATTACAAATAACTGTTTTTTTTACAGTTCAAAACTGTATAACAGTAACTACATACGACTTGAATCCGTTAAGCACACCACTGAGCCACTGCTGCTAAAAATTTTAGAAACTGGCATTTGTGCTTGTCATATTTTATCACCTAGTACTTGTCCGCAAATCTGCAATAGTAATTCTTGTATCTTGTGTCCATGAAACTTCAGCTTGCGTTTTCATTACTTCGCATTACGTCAACATTAAACACTCAAGACAAGAAAAAAAATGAAAATCACTGGTTCCACTACAGAAACTGTATACCACTTACTACATTCCGGTATGACTTGAATTCGTTAAGCACACCACTGAGCCACTAGTAACAGTTGCAGAAATTGCAGCAAATCATTGGTGCTTATCATATTTTACAACCTAGTACTTGTCTGCGATAGCACATTCCTATGCTTTACGTTAACATAATATCCTACATACATGAAACTTCAGCTTGCATTTTCATTACTTCACATACCGGGTTCGTCAATAAACACTCAAGACATGAAAAAAATTAGAAACCACTGGTTATACTACAGAAACTATATAACACTGACTACATATGACTTGAATCCGTTAAGCACATCACTGAGCCACTGCTGCTAAAAATTGCAGAAATTGTAGTGATAATTTTGGCATCGTCATCTAAATGTAAAAATTTTGCTTTCTGATAAAGGGAACAATTCTGCTCAGGTAATGAACTAGCTCACATAATCAACAAACTGCGTAGAACAAAAATTACCAGCTCTGCATAGTGTAATTGCGTAAACAACAACGAACTGAATACTGTTTTGGCACTACCACCAATTTTAAACATTCCAGATATTGTAGCTACCATAGACTGTATAATTATGTTTGTACAATAACAACAGTGCAAAAACTTTTTCCCAACTTCTTCAGTTTTATTCGCTATTGCATTTTCAAAAACTTTGCAGTTGGCAAAACTCTTAGTGCTTGAACAAGTAAGCTATAGAATAGTTACTCCAAGATGATGAACTAGTGGAACTTTGTGAGCTTTTGTCTCAGCAAAAATTTCCATAGCAAGTCAGCCACATATATAATGGAATATGACTGGGCAGGTAGGGTATTACCAGTAGGTGGTAGCGAGGGGTGACTTTGTATGCATTCATCCAGTCTATAGAGTTACCGATACTCTTTCAAACTTGTATGCCAATTTTTACACGCCATTCTCAAAATTCAGGCCCCCTAAAAATTTCGGGCCCGGTACCAAAGGTACCCCCTGGACCTCCCTCTCAACGGCCCTACTTCTGTAGCTTACTGTACCATTCTTTCCCCAAGTAACTGAGTAAAGGTTATTCAATTTTTGCAATGTTCTGGAGAGGACAATACTGCAATATTTTAACAGAAATTTGCATGGTTCGGTTTTTCTGCCATATCTTTGAAACTTAATTGCAAAAAGTGAATGAAATTTGGAGCGTTTCTAGTTCGCGAAGTCCCTTTTCCGTAATTGTCAAATTACAACCAATTATGTAATGTCTTCATTTATAAGTATCATAGTAAAGAAATAAAAAATTATGGTGAAACACTCAAATTTCGTCCAACACTTGCTACAAAATGGAATAGCTTCGCAGCCTATGAACATATAGGCCTAAAGCTCATTTTTGTCATGTAGACTCCTATCTAGGGTTACAGCTTGTAACCATTAAAACTCCTTTTGTTGGTAATCATTTTTAAAAACATCTAGTCAAAGTTAAAATTTTTGAAGGCAACCTTTGTTGTGAAAGTGCCCTGTAGTGCTGTCAAAATCACGACGTTAATGTTTGAAAGCGGAAGTTACGTGTTGTTATCCATGGATGTCGCAAAAGCATAAAAATTATTTTTAACTTTTAACATTATTGCTAAGTTCTTTAACGCTAATGTCTTTCCGACTCAACTTTGCCTTAAAAGTGTAATGGCAGTTAAATTTGGCGTTAAGTGAGTGTATAAAAAGTCGATGCCGCGACTAGAATACTTTGAAGTTCAGCCACGTTGCTTAAAACGTGTGTGACTGGGCTGCACGGTTCACATCGACCGCTCAACTATGCAACTACCTTGTACTGTGGCATTGACGTGGGTTTTAGCTCAACTTTCATAAAAAGATTATAGCTAGTATATTTGCAATCATTTTACAATCGTTTCGGTAAAAATTTAAACCATCATTCAATCATCATCATCAATCCAGTTTTAATTCGTTTTTTTCCTCGTCGCCGAAGGTGGCCGAATACACCTCATCGTCTCCGCGATCGCTCTCTCTCCTTCCCTCCATCTTGTTCGATCTGCAGCTTCTTCGATCTTCAACCCGACTCTCTTCACACTTTCTTCCACCTGCCCCTTCCATGTCATTTTTGCCGTCCTCGCTTTCGCTGTCCATTCACTTCCATCATCATTGCCTTCTTCATATTATCATCTTCTCTTCTAATCACATGTCCATACCATCTTACTCCATTCGCCTTTGCCATTCTATTTTACGTTTTCTTTAAACCCAACACCTCCATCAGCTCCTCCGTATTCTTTCTATCTACTAATTTTACTCCACACATTGACCTCACCATGGCTCTTTCAGTTCTTCTTAAAATTGCCATTTCACTTTCCCTCAGACACCATGTTTCACTTCCATGCAACATTGCCGATCTTACACAACTTTGATAAACCATCCCTTTCATTCTCCAAGAAAACCTTCTTCCACATAACAACTCCCCGCATTCTCCAAATTTCATCCATCCTATCCTTACTCTTGAGGTCACGGCAGTTTCACACCCACCACTTGCATTCCGCCTGTCTCCTAAATAACAAAATCCCTTCACAGTCCCACACCACTTATCAGTGTAGCCTCTTCATCGCATAATACCTCCACTGGTTTCGCATAATAATAAAAAAAATTTGATAATTGATATCGCATAATAATAAAAAAATTTAAACCATCGTCAGTGTAAAATTACAGAGGCTACACTGACGATGATACAAGTTTTTACAGAAACGTTTGTAGAATGATTGCTGATATACTGGGTATAATCTGTTTATTAGCCTTGTGCCGTAGAGGTGGCGCAAACGACAAAAACCTTGTTCGCAAACCGCACCGCGCTGCAAGATTTTAGAGGTAGTGATGCTGGTGCCCGCGCCGCACCGCAAATGCATTAAGATCTATATATAGGCCTAATGTAGCTAATACATGAGCAAAAATCAGATCATGTGATGAATGTCTCTAAATAGAAAAACAATTGTAGGATTGTTTTTTACTTAGTACGAAAAGTCCCACACCACTTATCAGCTGACAAACACTAAGCATGTATTCACTCCAGTATTTCAAAAATAGGACTAAACGGTATATAATCAAATAATCTCACACCTGGTTCCTGAAAAACACATACCAGTGCCGGGACCAATACCCGTAACGAAGTAATGCTGAAATAAAACACCACAAACAGACAAATTAGGAGACACTTTGACTTACCTTGTATCTGCTGCTGCTCTTCTGGTACGCTGGTCGCTGACCGTTTGGACGTTACATTAGCAATTATTCAACAAGCAATTTTAAATTTGAAGCTAGCCTACTTTGTACTTTCACAAGGCTACCGGTACTTAGTTTTGACTACCGGTACTTATACAGTTTATACTTCAACTGTTCAAGTAACAATGCTTTTACTTCAGTAGATTTCTAGAATACTGGCTAGAACTTTGACCACCTCGGAATGTACGGTACCGGTAGGATACCGTACTGTATTTCATTTGAAATAAACTTCAATGTTTTGCAATAAGTTTGTAATTGCTAATAGCCTGCCAATATTACCGGTATAGCGGCAATCTAACACAAGGCCAGTTACTGGCACCGGTATTAGTACTAACAGACTGATGCAACAATAAATCACTGTTAGATAACTTTGCTACTCTGTACCACCTACAGACCCACACTGCTTATTCCTTAAACGGTTACCTGTCCGGTACCATCTCTAAAACACCGGTTAGCAAATTGCGGTTGATGCAGTAAGTGCACCGGTAAATCGGTAATGTCAGAGAAACGATTCGTCACAACGATTCATGCGAAACTTTGCGGAGTTCTTGCACAAAAGATCTAATATCCGCGACTCCTGCAAAAATGGCATAAAAATTTTGGCACGCTGCGCTGACGCTGCCAACTAGGGCCGATTTTACTTACCACGCTGCGCTGTTGCCATCTCTATTATGCAGTGCTTGATGACGAGGAAGCTTCAACATGTTAGTCAACTCCGTCTGGGGATTGCCAATTTTAAAGCGATGCTATCATTAATAATGTTATATCTCTATGTCTAAGCTGTGTAATTTCTACAGAAAGTATAATAGATCCAACTAATCATTATCATTAAAAGTCCATGTTATTTATTTTACAGCCGTCAGGTGGCGCTAAGACTCCAGCAAGAATTTGATGAACAAGCAAGTACATCGATAAACCCCAGATCCGGTCGTCCTCAAATCACTCCTCCTGCCACACGAGAATCCCCTCCGAACAATGGAAATGACAGATGTTGCATACTTTAATGATGTGGTGCATGACTGATGTGATAGTTTCAAGCAGATGGGCCACATGCTTTCATATTACCGCATTTCTACCTTGTTGCGGTGACATTAGAGCAAACGACTTTGCTTGTTGGCAAGTTGTGGCCAGTACTTGTGATAGCCTCTGTGGTCGCGCTGCTTCCATTTTTCCTGCATGATTTAGAGTGTTGTGTTTTTTGTGCCGTAAATTCTATATCTTGCTCTTGATCAAACGAGTTCCGTATCTTCTGTAAAGATTAATATATTGTAAAACTTCGCTTAGTGTTTTATGCGTTATTGAATTTGAAAAACAAGTTGAAAGATTTGTGGGCAAGTGATCAGTTCTATTCAACTTCTGCTCTTACAAGTAGAGCTAGACTGCGTACACAGAGTCTAGCCCACAAATGGCCATGAATGACATCACATTTGGCCATACGTTGTAGGCTTGTACAGGAGCGGATCCAGAAAGTTTTGGTGGGATAGATGTATTTTTGAATCAGATTTAGGGAACGACCGGGCTACAATTTCGGCCAGGGCCGGGGTTTATACAATGCTTTATATTGTGTTTAGAATACATAGCTGAGCAGGCTACTTGCGTCTTCACGAAAATGCCGTCAATGGTATTACGTAATGCTTTCGTAATAGACCCTTTGCACTGTATCTTACTGCGCATGCGCGACAAGGCGATGTCTGCGCGAGTTACCATAAAGCGATCAAGTTACTATAGAAATGAATGGCAAAAAACAAGAAAAGCTTCAGGAGGAAAAATAAAGCCGCTGTAAATCTCAAAACTGGACGTTTCGACAACATAAATTCAGCTGTCATCATCAGCAGTGTATGCAAGGCAGTACAAAACTGTAAGATTTTGGCTTACAGTTTTGTACTGCCTTGCATACACTGCTGATGACGACAGCTGAATTTATGTTGTCGAAACGTTCAGTTTTGAGATTTACAGCGGCTTTATTTTTCCTCCTTAAGCTATTTTTGTCCCATATTTATTGTATTCCGAAGAAAAGCTTCGTTTTTTCGTATAACAACGGCAAAATTTCTACATTAGTGAGTGCACTGCTTAGTAAATGTGTGATAGAATATAAATATCATCTTAAACCAAAAGTAGGCCTATTAGCTGCGTTGGGTTTAATTTTGTTAAGTTTACTGTTTACCGTAACGGCTACGTAGGCATTTTGCAACTCTTAAACTGCGACATCATTCATATAATTATAATGAATGAGTTTCAACTTACTTGCACAGCACACTATTTAAGCTTTATGATTGGTTTAGGTTCAGGACAAAACACAAACTTAATAATTAAACACTCTGCAATCTGCATTGTCAGTAATGTAATTTGTGAACAATATAACCATACAAAACATGAAAGCGACCTGTGAAATAACGCTGTCTTCAGCAAAGGTTTTGCACGGGTTACTCAGCAAAGCAATCTTGAATGCAAAATCAGGAAAAATTTGAAGTCTGAATCTGAAAGAGCCAAGTTACGCGCTTCTTATGGTTAAGACAACCTAACGTAATTCTAGTTTACAAATACCAGAACCACCGGCGTCAAAAGCAATTTTCAAAAAAAATTTCTGCAAACTTTATTTCTACGCACAACGCATTTTTCATGTAAAACAAAAAAGTCTTCATGTAAAAATTAAGATTAGATTTTTATATTCATTGAATGAGACCTTTTTGCACTTTTAAAGGTCGTCTTATGCGCCGGAATATACGAACCTTTTTCAACAATGCTTTTGATGAATACAATTTTTCCATAATTTTGAACCTCTTCGACAACAATAATTCCTACGCTTTATACCGGTACACAGAAATCGAAAACGTGCAAAAAAATTGCATTATACCCGTATTTGGTAAAGACCTCAAACTTAAGGGCAAAAAATTCAAATACAATTTGCCTTAAAACTTGTTCAAGAAGCACTGAAATGGCCATCATAGTAAGCAAATTTTCAAAAATTTTCCGGGAGCGCATGCCCCCGGACCCCTCTAAAACCGTCATTGTCCTTATTTTGCTTCAAACTAACTCAGCCGGAAAATCTACGCTCAAAAATGTCAAAGTTTGGTGCCCTACCCTTAAAAAATTCTGGTTAAGTTCCTGGCATAAAAACGTTAATTTTAAATAGGTTAAACGCCCTGAGCTCGAACTTAATCATTTTTGCCGAACTTGAACTCGAAAAATAAAAATCTTTGAACTGGAACTTGCAAATGTCTCTTGAACTCGATTAAATCCATCTTGTTATTATCACAATTATAAAACCAGATTATCAATGACGAAGTAGGCTATCTAGCACTTCGAAATACTGTAAATATCAGAAAAAAGTAAGTATGACGTCATTTGAGGCTCAATGGGGGGTACAACCCCCGTTGCTGCGCCACTGAGACCAGTGATGTGCCTAAACAATGAACATGCGTCTTCAAGTAAGCGTTGTACACCATGCCAGAGTTGGGGAGACTCTAGTCCGAGTCGTTTAAAAACTCTGACTCCTGCCTAAAGCCGGATTCACACTGGCAAACGACACGACAACCAACAGCAATTTACAAGCGCTTAGCGATTTCGAAATGTCAGTCTGATACGATGGCGCGACGCTGTATCAGCGAGCAATGCACATCGCGCGCGATACAATCGTTTCCAAGGGATACGCATGGCGGCATTCGCACTGCTACCGCTTAGCAGTTGCAGATCGGCACTGGTACCGGCAGAAAACCCCGAGTTCTACTGCACCATTTAAAACTACAAAACTTTGTTTCTTTTCAATCAACAGCTACGAACAAAACGAAATTGTAATATATTCGCAAAATCTCTTCTAGTCTAGTCCAGTTGAATTTGCAGCTGGGCTAATTTTCGCCGGTCCAAAATGGACAGTTTGCAAAATTTACTCTGCTGGGCTTCCTCTGATTACCGTCGATTTTAAAGCTAGTCTACTGATGAGAAAGTAAACGAAAATTCGGTATGGTTCATGGAAACTTTCGAAAGTTTAATTACCGCACAATTTTCTGGCTTAGTTAGTTATTTGAAATTAAATGAAAATTAGCTTACCGACTATAATTCACAATTTAATACAATGCAAATTAATGCTAGGTTAATCATTTTTTTCAGTTATTGTAGGAATAATATTTCCGCAATTTCTCAGGAAAAATTTGAAAAACCCTCTCGAAATACAAAATAAATCAAGTTTTGAAGCCACAATCATATATACATCCGAAAATTATAGGACAAAACTAAGCCAAATATCACGAGAAAGCGATCAATGCGCAGTACGAGCTCGCTTAGGAGTTGCCAGCCATCTGTACACCACACCAAGATGGGGGAATCTCTAACAGCGCCTTTCCCAACGGAACAGTATACTTGCCGGCTTGATCTCCACAATGTCCCTTTAATGCTGAGGGTCAAGCAGGGAAGCTTTGAAAACCAATTTTAAAGTCATTGGTTTGACCCGACTCGGAATCAAACCCGAGTCTACAGCTCAAGAGACAGACGCTCTATACCACTCGGCCATCTGAGCTGTTAAGACGCGATAACGACGCCAGTGTGAATCAGGCTTGAGAGACTAATCGTTTTCATGTCTGCAAACTTCATATTTTTTTTCCAAAGCTAGAAATGCCAAATTCACAATACCGGTAATGTTTGTCCTAAGTAACCAGCGTTGATTAACATAATTATCCACAGTTAACAATGCTAGCAGTCAGAAATCAGAATTTTTATCAAACTAAAAAAGGAAGATGAGAAATGGCGAAGCGGTAAAGCAAATTTTTCTACAGTAAATGAGGCGGGTAGGAGCGCACACCACGCCATGACCCATGTACGACCGCACACCACGCCATGGCCCATCTCCGTTGACATGCGACGCTGAACCGTCATAAATCTTTGTAAATTTGTGGGACTTTGATGAATGCCCTTCGCGTAAAATGTGTAAACGTATTTTTAGCAAACTAGCACCGTTCACTTTAGCACCGATCATCAAACACGTTAACAGTAACATCGGAAAAGAATTTTTGAAATTAGTCCACAAGCACTTCACCAAAAACCACAAGTTAAGAAAAGTTTGCAATAAAAACAATATTAAAGTTAGCTACAGCTGCATGCCAAACGTTGGATCTATTATTAACAATCATAACCAACGTCTTTTGGAACTAGCCCAAGCATCTGAGGAAGAAAAACCATGTAATTGCAGAAATAAACAACTCTGCCCATTGAATGGTCGCTGTAATACTCGTTGCATAGTCTATAAAGCAGAAATTTCAGATAAACATGTAACTCCGGTTTTAGCTTCTGGCGGAGCGAATAGCAGTTTGTCTGCTTTACCAGACGATAATACCAACGCAAGCCATTTGCCATCCACGTCCGACGTGCCAGCAAACCAAAACTCAACCTGCAGACGCTTTGATACCAGTGCTGATACCTACCGTATTAGCGCTTCTAAGCAAAGCAAAGATTCTCGAATTTATTATGGCAGCTGCGAACCTGAATTTAAAAGCAGATATGACAATCATACTTATTCATTCCGACATCCGCATAAGTCAAGTGCTGCAGAGCTTTTCAAATTTTATTGGTCATCCGTCAACAGAGGTTTTAATCCAACCGTGATATGGTCAATCAAGAAAAAGTCAACACCCTATCAAATGGGCAGAAGAAGATGCAACCTGTGCTTAGATGAGAAATTTATTATTTCAGCTGCCGGAAGAGATGAAAATTTATTGAACAAGCGCCCGGAAATTATATCTAAATGTAGACACAAAAACAAATTTAAACTAAACTAGATGGCAGCTGCGAGCACCCGCTTATGGCTTCCCGATCAAGCTTACTAGGGACCCAACATCTAAGGGAACAGCAGAGCGACTTCGCTTTTACAACTTAAAAAAACAACAAATCCCTGCAAAGTATAGGTGGGCATTATCACACATGAAGTAACTTTAATTTCCTGCAGCCTGTGCTCCATAAACTTAATAATATTGTAACTACTTTTTACATTTCTGTAATACAGTCATCGAAATCTCAATAAAACTATTCTCCATAAATTTCTTCACGTGTACAGTGATGATGCTGCACAAAAACTCAAAACTTCATTATACTCGCGATATTACGCCCAAGCGTGTAACGAGTGGCGGAGCCCACCTACGCGGCGCAGCGCTTGGGCTACAAAGCTCCGAACAAACGTCGCAACGCAACGGTGGCGAGCCGTTGGCGACAGTGTGACGATTTGGCCGACCAGGCAATTGAACCTCACACCTCCCGCACCGATAGGGTGGGCTTAGCAACTGAGCTAATCGGCCGGCACAATGCAACACAAGTCTGCAGCAAAATCATCTTGTTTGTCTGACATTTCAAACAAGCTGGCAAATCTTGCAGTAGATTCAAACAGTAAACGCCATGATTCTTGAAGGATTTGTGCAGCTGCAAGGACGACTGCATTCACACAAAACGAAATTAAATCATCGAGCTTGTGTTCGTTTCTAAGGGCCAAGAAATCGCGGCATAAAACTCACTTTTAAAGCAGCGATTACACTGCTTAACAATCTGCGCAAAAATTAATGGCTGCAATATTTCGCATAAAACTTCGCCCAAGGTATTGCACATAAATCAATTGAAGTCACACTTGTTGATAAGTTGAAACTTAGAAGTTACAACTTAGTACTTACTTATAATTGGCAACTTTTTAGCAACTTAAAAAGTAAAACGACTGATAGACCAACATTGCTCGCATTAAGTAAAAGTGCTGTGACTGCTTCAACGAAAACTTTGACACTCATCAAGGTACAGCCAAACCGTTTTAAATTTGTCCAGTTACCCAATTGCATAAGGCGTGAATGAAATAAAGCAAACAAGTGCTAATTACAACTAATTTCGCGAAACCACAAGCCTGATGATGTGATAGCAGACTATGCTAGCTATTACTTTAACAAACTCTTCGCCGCAATGCGAACACAGTTTCAATGCGAGGAATCCACAAAGCTAAGTCATGAGTCCAATGCACCAACCACTTGGCCAATTCCCATGTGCCCCTTATTGCTGCTTAAAACGTCAGTTTAACCACAAACTCATACAGCTCACTCACGAATGAAAAAGTTTTAAAGGAAAATAGCTCAAAAACATGTTACCCTACTGCCCTCTAACGGATTACATAAATTTGCTTGACTTTCATGAGGTTTCCTGAAATTTCACGTTTCTGCTTTTGACTCCAAGTCAGGCGCTCTGGAGTAACCCTTCATTTTATTGATATTTTTGTTACCCACATTGAGATAAATATCCTCCGATAATGTGAAGGTCCTAGCTGTTGTCATTTAACAGTTATGAGCTTGTGAACATTTTCCTATTATTGACCTTTGACCCCAAAGCACTTGACTGCCACCCCCCGCAAGTTGTGAGACACAAGTTTACGTCGAGGTCTATCATCCCTGAACATTTCAAGTCTCTAGCATCAGCGGTTCCAATGCCCTAGACTGCGCAAGATTGGCAACATTTATCGGTTTTTTGACTTTTGATCCCGAGTCACGTGACATAGAGTGTTCATAATTGGTACACTGCAAGAACATATCAAGACACACCAATTCTATCAATTTCAAGTTCTTATGTGTTTTCCATCAATAGTTATTTGCCAAACGACATATTTGCGTATTTGACCTTTGACCCCAAGTGACGTCACGCAAAACTAATCGTTGTTGGTCTTTTTGTACTCTCGTTGAGATGCATCTGCTCCGTAAACTTGAAGGTCCTACCAGTTGCCATTCACAAGTTATTAGCGTTTGATCAAACTTTTTGTCAATTTAATTGATTGATGTTTGACCTTTAACCTGTTGATCGCCACCCCCCAAAAGTTGTTAGGCACAAGCTCACATGGAGGTCTATCATCCCTGGGAATTTCAAGTCTCCAGCATCAGCGGTTCAAAAGCCTTAGACTGCACAAAAAACTGCTGAGGTTTGTTGATTTGACCTTTGACCCTAAGTGACGTCACGAACAGATCATTATTGCGCTTATATTTGTTCCCCACATTGATATGCATATACTGTGAAAATGTAAAGGTCCTACCTGTAGTCATTCAAAAGTTATTAGACTTTGGTAAATTTGGTTGTTTGACCTTTGACCTTTAACCTGATGACCGCCACCCCCCAAAAGTTGTTAGGCACAAGTTCCCAATAAGATCTACCATTTTTGAACATTTCAAGTCTCTAGCATCAGCGGTTCAAAAACCTTAGGCTGTGCAAGATTGGTAACACTTTTCGGTTGTTTCGACCTTTGACCCCGAGTCACGTGACATAGAACGTTTATAGTTTGTACAGAGCAAGGACATATCAAGACACACCAACCCTATTAATTTCAAGTTCCTGTGTGTTTTCCATCAATAGTTATATGTCAAACAACATATTTGCGCATTTGACCTTTGACCCCAAGTGACGTCAAGCAAAACTAATCACTGTTGGTCCTTTTGTACCCTCGTTGAGATGCATCTGCTCCGTAAACTTGAAGGTCCTACCAGTTGCCATTCACAAGTTATTAGCGTTTGATCAGATTTTTGATCATTTTACTTGATTGACGTTTGACCTTTGACCTGTTGACCGCCACCCCCCAAAAGCTGTTAGGCACAAGTTCACATGGAGGTCTATCATCCCTGAACATTTCAAGTCTCCAGCATTAGCGGTTCAAAAGCCTTAGGCTGCACAAAAATCTGTTGAGATTCGTTGATTTGACCTTAGACCCTAAGTAACGTCACGAACAAGTCATTGTTATGCATATATTTGTTCCCCACATTGATATGCATATACTGTGAAAATTTGAAGGTCCTACGTGTAATCATTCAAAAGTTTCTAGGTTTTGGTAAATTTGGTTGTTTGACCTTTGACCTTTAACCTGACAACCGCCACCCCCTAAAAGTTGTTAGGCACAAGTTCCCAATAAGATCTACCATCCCTGAAAATTTCAAGTCTCTAGCATCAGCGGTTCAAAAGCCTTAGGGTGCACAAAATTTGGTGTTGAAAAAAAAAAAAAAAAGAATTTTTCGGAAACAAAATATTTTTTTTCTAGAAAGTGGGGGCTGTCGGGGAAAGTTAGGGCGACCAAGGTGTAGACCTAGGTGGGACACACATTTGAACTCTAGGTCATTTTTGAATTGGAACAGTAGTTTAGCGGCTATAGCTGCTGGAAGTGTCAAAAAGTGCACAAATGGCCAAGTAAAAAAAAAGGGAAGCCATAAAAACTTTAATACCAAATAGTTTGAGCTAGACCTATCACTATATGCATTTTTCGTGAGTTGTGTATTGTTTGTAACGCTTTTGACTTGTTTCTACCGCTACTTCGCCTTTATTTAGTTTGCACTGCCTTTCATTCCATACCCCTTCATAGTGTAACATTTTCTATTACGTCATAACCGCTTAATTTGTAATTTTGTCATAATGGCTTTTATCCTAGTAATCAGCTGTCATAACATTCCCCTAGATTTATACCAGCACTGGCACCCTAGTTAAGTTGCAGCAGATTGGTATTCGAATTCTGGCAGCAATAGGCTTACCACATACTGCATACCGGTACCAATAGAGTATTGATGTGCAGAAGTCAGAACTGTTACAGTGTTATGTGTGGCAGAATTCGGGCAGTGCTGTTTATTCTTCCCTACTGTCAACCTGACTACTTATCACCAAGCCTTTTCAGGGCTCTTTGTTTTTAAACCGTTTCATATTACTATAGATGGTTTACTTTAAAAGCTTACTGGAATTCCCCAAACACCATGCTCTTGCCTTAACCCAGGGGTTTCCAACCGTGACCCTCGGCCCCTGAAGGGGGTCACAAGTGTAAGAATACGTACATTTTTATCTCAAGGTTGGAGACTTTTAACATTAGACTGAATGGGCCACAGTTGTTTAGTGTTACTGTCAAGGGGGCCACGATGAAGGGAAGGTTTAGAACCACTGCCCTAAACTATTGCATGTCTGGGTAGTGCGATGAGGTATTGGGGAATTTCTGTCCCATACCATTGTAATATATGGCTGCATAAAAACAATCAACCTTGCCTTTTCTCAATGCTTGGTGCTCTTCGGTCTTTCTACATGGGACCGATAAGGTTGCATAAATACGCTTGACTGACATAAAAATGTTTGTTGATCAGTTTTTATGCTTTCTCAATGTCTTGAGATTTGATGTGGTGCACTACATAGTGAAAATTATATCGATATCATTTAAGCACAGTACTGTTATGTACTTACACATGCCTACTTTTATTTCGGTACTTGTATTGCGTGGATAATATTTGTCAAATGCTACATCCACATTCTACATGTGCATAGCTGCACGCAAATATTACTAGCACCAGGTAATAAATTAGACCAACTAAAACTAACTTGGTAATTATTCCAACTCTTGGAAGCTTACCAACTGCAAAGATGGACTACCGGTAGGTTACTGCATACGCGCAAATGCATAATTTTCATCAAAAAAGCTGTTTTTTGCCTACAACTTTTTTCTGGTCAATTTAGAAAGAAAGTTCCTCTTAGAGCAGATAGAAAAATACTAGTTCTGCATCTTTTGAGCCCAAAACCAGCTTTCTAGCTCAACTGGTTTTCAAGATATGGCCAAATCAGGCAATTTTTTATCGTTTGGCAGATGTGCACGGCCACTAGAGGGTGCACCAACCTAAAATTAGTTCCAATGTTATTTGCTCCATATTTGGGGACAAATATGAATATCACTTTTCAAAATTCAAAAATTATTTTTTTTGCACCGCACCCTAACACGTCGTATCATTGCAGTGTATATCCATCACATGCTAGTTGGATTTAACTCCCACGCTCTGCCCACTATTTGTCTGCATTGTGCAATAACGCTGCAGTCGCCTTTCGAGCAATTCGAGTTACGTGAGGTTTCCAAGTAAGCTTACTATCGAGGGTTACACCTAGTAATGTTGCTTTTTTGATAATGTCTAGCTGACGTCCGTTAAAACGCAAGGTTCCAAAATCCGTCTTCCTTTTGTTAGTAAACAGAACTATTTCAGTCTTTTTACTGCTGAATTGAAGCTCTTGATTATGAGCCCAATTACTCGCAATATTTAGCGCTTTTTCAGCCCTACCTTTGATCCACAGCATGTTGGTGCCAGTGACCAAAATTGCTACATCATCGGCATAGGCTTGTACATGAAAACCCCTGTGGCGTAGATCTACCAACAAGGAGTTTAATACACAGTTCCATAGAAAGTGGGACAAAATACCACCTTGGGGATTCCCTTTAACTACTTTTGTTTTAATCTTCTCACCATTTAGCTCTACTGGAACTGTGCGGTGTCTTAGTAAATTCTCAATCTAATGGACGAGAAAAGAAGATACCTTCAATTCTCGCAGAACATCGGCAATGCCACTGAGTGTGATATTATCAAAAGCACCAACCATATCCAGAAATACTTCTAGTGCTGTTCTTTTCTGTGCTAAGCTTAGTTCTATGCGTCGTACGAATTCGTGCAGTGCAGTTTTGGTTGAAATTCCTGCTCTGAATCCATACTGGAACGCAGAAAACCTTGCTTGCAAATTGGAATCATCATTAAAATGATACAGTAATAACCTCTCTAACCACTTAAGTTTTTTAACTTCATGATAGCTTTCTTTACCGGGTTTAGGGATGAAGATACCAGTCCCTTCCATCCATACTTTCGGCACATAGCTGTACTTCAAGCACATTTGGAAAATGGTTTGGTATATATTTCTAATACTATTCCAGCTTTTTTGTAGAAGCACCGGGTAAATACCGTCTGGTCCCGGCGTGTTAAATGGCAGAAATTCGTTTTTTGCTCTTTCTATCTTTTCAAGTGAACAGATGGAGCTAACAATTTCATTGTGCGTTGGTAACGCAGCAGTGTTATCATTTGGTTCTCCTGTTGCTTTACTATAGTTTACCATTCGACTTCCCGGTGCTAAAGTGTCTAGGAGGCAATTCATAGTCTCAACAGAAGATTCGGTATATTCAACATCAGGTCTTAAAACGTTGCTTACTTGCACCGTTTCGTTTCGACGCATAATCTTAGCCAGCCGAGCGGCTGCACAGTGACTATTCATCGATTCCGTAAAAAGACGCCAAGAATCCCTCTTGGCATTTCTTACGCTATTTTTAAAAATCAATTGGGCCTGCTTAAAAGCTTCCCAATCGTTTCCAAGTTTTGATTTGATGGCTTTACGTTTTGGTATGATGTTAAGGTAAAAGAATCTCCTTGATTATCATTTAAAAAAAAGATAAAACAAATTGCCATTCAAAACTATTCATCACTTTGATCTTTTGTTGCTTCAGTCCATTAATCATTTGCTGTTGAATATTGTGTATATATTTTCTCTCGTCGAATCACTTCTTGGGACAAATAATTGATTTTTTTTCTTTGTTTTGCTTTTACTTTAGACGTAGGTCTCTCTGCGAAGTAACAAGGCAGGAAGCATCTTGATTTAAAAACCTAAGGGTTCGTCGATGCTTCCTGGCCTGAACTAACTGACTGTTATTTGTTCTGAAGTGTATTGTTTTGTTTATGTTTGTATTCAGGCAAATAAACTGTTAAACTAAACTTTACGCTGGGCTTTATCAGCCTCACTGGGGAGACAGGTTAGCTCTGTATTCCACCAAATATTGTCAGTTTTACGACGGATCTTACGCTGAGGGCAAGATACATTGTAAGATTTTATAATCTGTGATTGAATAGTTGATGCCAGTTTTCCTACATCATCTACTGACGATATGCCAACTGGTGTATCATTCAAATCATGTAACCTGTAATCAAGTTCGTTTGCACACTTATTCCAGCAAATACGTCTAAAGTTCCTGATCATTTTTATTCTTTCGGTGCCACTTAAAACTCTAAATCTAATATACATGTGATCTGAAAAGGATGGCACATCACTGACATGCCAGTCACTTATACAGTTCTCAGCATTTCGGTTTGTTACAGTTAGATCTAGCACTTCTTCTCTTTCTCGTTCTGAAGGTGGGTTTATTGCTCACATTACAGAAGTGCAGGTTCGCACTAGCACAGTACACAAGCAAATCCATACCTCTTGTATTGACGTTGGAGGAGCCCCATACTCTGTGATGTGCATTTGTATCAGTTCCTATAACAGTAGGAATTTTATCTCTGTCACTGAATGACAGCAGCTCTTTCAGAATTACTGGTGGAGCTGGTTCTTCCAAAGCCATGTAAGCTGATACGAAGACAAAGCTATCTCCTTCTCGTCTTACATTTTTAACTCTCACTGCTACCACATCTTAGCTAGAAAATTGTGGTATGAGAGAGCATGTCATATCAGAAGTGACATAAATACATGCTCGGGGACGTTTATCTTTTTTATTACCTTGAAAAAGTTTCCATCCCCTGAGTTTACTTCTGATTGCGCCTCCATAGGTCCAGGGTTCCTGAATTGGGACTATACCTGAACGAATGTTTTTTGTTACTTCACATAAGTTATAGCAAGCGGCCTTACATCTGTGAAGATTAATCTGCCAGCATTCAAATCCATTCGACTTGGTTTTTCGTGCTGGGATTTGTTTTTGATAATTGAACCGTTTGTTGCAGATATATTATTTATACACGGTATGAATTTTGAAAATACAACAATTTTGCTCTAAGGTATTGATTGTCAGTATACTTTTGTTGGAAGTGGTTGCTTTCGAACCCTGATCAGAGTTCTCAGGCTCCTCAGCTCCTTCCAAAGCGGCTCTGACGTTCTCGATTGAGTGCTAGAAGACTCCATCGACCTTTTCGTTGATGCAGGGTTGCAGGCAGTTTGAAGGATATCTCCAGGATTAGTGAGGTTCAAACCTTCCAACCCCTTCAGAAAACTCTTTTACTGCTTCCGCTTCTGATTTCTTTCATAATTTTTTTCTCGACATTACTCAGACGTGCTACCAACGTCCGGAAACATTGATGGATTCTGAGTGAGCGAACCGAATATTTGAGCGGTATTTGACTTTTCAATCGACAATGCCGCTGAAACTGTTGCTTCTTGATTTGCCAGAGGCTTCTCCTCCAAGAGAAGTCTAGGCTGAAGGCAATTTTTTCGCACTCGCCTCCACCTCAACTCCTGCAGGAGTAGAGGCTTTGACTAGCTGAGTACCCTCACTGCCGCGGAATAGTTTAAGAACTGTTAGCTGCGACAGTGGTTTTTTTCTTGTTAGGGGAACAAACCGTACTGTTTTCTTTTTTCGTGTATTTTCCATTCGTAAAGTTATGGTTTTTCTTTATAGCTGGGAAAAACCTAAAGACCAGATTTGAAAAAATAAAGAAAAAAAATTGTTATTAGGCCACGTCAAGTCCCGTAGTTGGACCCAGGCAACTATATGCAATGGACTTGTCATTCTGTGCAGTGGCCTCAGGATTGCCCCCCCCAATACAACTAATACAACTGTAGGCCCCCTCCCAGTCACCAACTGGAGCTACAATTGCATGGAGATTTCTACAAGCTGACGGAGGCAGCCCCCCCCCAATTGGCTAGATCAGGGGCGGGCCTCTGAACTATCTTGCGGCCGCGGTACGGAGCGCGTTTTAGCTCGGTACCCTCTACAACTATGAGATTCAATCGCAGTCATCTGAAATCTAGTGACGCAATCTTAACATGTCCCATATAAACAATTTTTGGTGCCTACCACCCGCATCCTCGCTAATGCCAAATCTGCATTATCCACTCCCTTCTTCACAGCTCGATTTCTCATCCGCTAGGAAAAAAAGTCGAAATGCTTCAAGAAGCGAATTCAACAGGTAAGGCCGTTGCTATAACTAAGTTGGCAAACATAAAAAGTAAAAATGCCAGAGCCTCTTTGGCCAAAATTACAATGTTGTTTTCACCGTACACCATGTGGAGGCGAGGTTGGTCTTATGCGCAGCATCCCTGGTTTAAGGAAAGTAGAGAAATATTGCGAAATATTCGATCATAATTTGTCCGAATCATTTCTATTCAATGTGTGATCATCTAAACATGATTTAAGTAGCGAGTTAGCAGCACCTTAAATCAGGGCCTCCAAGAGGGGGACAAGTGTCCCTGGGGTCCATCACAAAGCGTTCTATCACTATGCCGACATTACCAGTTTGGGAATATGCCAAAACTAAGACAGTGCCGTAAAACTGCTCACCTTTGAAGTTTTTGACTTCATTTTGGTGTTAGTTCATGTGTTCTTATCAAATCCATACCAAATTGATATATAAACAGTTGGTTGGTGGTACAGAACTTGAAGATAGCCAGAAGCAGAGGTTTCATAATTTCCGAAGCTTTTCGTCTGACACTTGTCAAGGGAATCGTCAGAATAAAGAATGTAGAGCTGAGACCGCTTATAAAAGCCATAAATTTGTGAGAACTGGTTAAGTTTCTCAAGATCGCAAGGCCTTCAATCGCTCGTGCAAATTGACCAATCACGAACCTATTTGCGACTCGGCAATTGGACATCTGTTGACCAATCAATCTTGTACCTTACACTACAGCGATGACAGTTTTTCGATCCTTTCAAAAGGTCGCTCGGCTTTCCATCTATCTGCCTTAGAAGCCACTTACATCAAAATTTCTCAACCAATCCTGTGCCGGCAAAAGGAGTTTGTCTACGCGCTGAAAATCTCTCACTAGCGCTTCTGTTTTTGATTGGTCGACACTTTTCGTCCAATCAGAAACTACTTCTCTTTTCTCTCTTCGCGCTTTTATAAGCGGTCTCAGCTCTACATTCTTTATTCTGACGATTCCCTTGACAAGTGTCAGACGAAAAGCTTCGGGAAATATGAAACCTCTGCTTCTGGCTATCTTCAAATTGATATATGTTAGGGACTCCAAATAGACCTTTCGAAATTTGTCAAACAAAAATATATTTTTTTTGTTTACAATTATTTTTTTTCGATTTTTTCGGTGTTCAAAGGTACCTCAAACTTTCGGACAACTTTAAACAAAGACTTATTATTCTTCCTGCTTTTCAGTTTTGTTCCATTTACTGCGTTGCTTTGATTAGAAATTGGCAGAAATGAAATGATTGCGGGCATTTGTTCGCCGCAAATTGCATGCAGAAGACGTAAGCTTGTTGTTGAGCTAAACTTCTGACTTGCTTGCTGCTTAAAATGCTAAGCCTGCACTTATCACATAGAATATAACTGAGGATTTATTTATAACTTAACAACTCAAAAACAAAACTTAGAATGACGCTCAAACGAAAACCATAACAGAGAACACAAATTGAGGATTGTGACGTAATAATGTTGAGTTATAGTGGTTGCTACAATACTTCCCTTCCTTCTACACAAAAAAGTCTTTAAGATGTCCACGAGAGTGCACTCTTCTTGAACGTCTTCGAGCTGAAGCCGTTGAGGGTGGAGGAATTTTGGCGATATCTACAATGTCATGATTTCGCTCGATGTTTACAAAATCCTTATCACTTGCAAGATACGCTGGTTTCAAGCGGTCTTTGCAGACACATTGTCGTTTTCCGCGATGGTCAATGATGAAAGTTTTTGAAAATCGCTTTAGCTCTTTGTGAGGGCCTGAGTATGATGGTTGGAGTGGCCCTTGTACTGCATCTCGCCGAAGAATAAAAGCAACGCATCGGTCTAGAACCTTCTACAGTAGACAAAGCATTTACAACAAAAACATGTTGAACAGTTATATCGTTACACTTCCCCATTAGTGCTTTTATGCCTATTAGTCCTATCAGTCATTTGAGGACTGCCAACGCTCTTCTATTTCAGAATAAGGCTGCATGTAAACAAGTAGTCGCAACGAAATGAAAAGCGAATGGAATTGGGCTACGTCACAAAGCGCTTTATAACAGATCATGGAAATGGGCTTAGTAATATCGACAATGGTAAAACGATTACATAAGCAGCAGTTTTGAAGAAGGGGAAGAAAATGATTATGTACGCTAGCCAGGAGCAGATTAAGAGTAAGTGGGACCCTAGGGTAGTTTGATCATGGGGCCCCCTTATCTAAGTTCAGCGAAAGCTTGTAGGATACGAACAGCGAAACGAAAGAGCAACCGTAAACCCAAAGCGATTCCAATGTTCGTATGGCCGAATTACTCTGCGTAGGTTTTAGTGTACACAGGTTACAGCGTTGCGCTAAGTTGAATACTACGACAAATGGATTAACACTAGGTAATTAATGTCTTCTAAAAAATCGACTCATGTTTATTAAAGACTTTGCTATTTATGGACAGATCAGATGGCCAAGAGCATGGACCGTCTGCTTCTGGAGCAAAAATTTTGGGTTTGATTCTAAGTCGGCTCAACCAATGATTTTAAAATTGGTATTCACTGTTTTCCTTCTTTACAATCAGCATTAAAAGAACAGTGTTGGAGAACAAACAGACAAGTTTACATGTTGTGTCGTTGGAAAACACATTTCACGGGATTTCCCATCTTACATAAAGTGGTGGACAGGTGGCCGGCAACTCCTCATCGAGCTCTTTTCACTGCGCTTTCATCGCATTCTGGTGATACTAGAGCACACATGGGCAAACTACGGCCCGCGGGCCAAGTCCGGCCCGCCGGTCCTTTTATTCTGGCCCGCTGGTACTTACACAAACTTAAATTCTCACCGTGAATTTAGCGGAAGACCTTTTTTTTTCTTTAGAGATCATGGATGGCAGTGATTTTCAAAAAATGAGCCTCAACGGTGCAAAATTGGAATAAAAAACGAGGTGAAAACCTCTTATTTGGGAGATCACATTCGGACGTGGACCGTGATCTCCAAAAAAAAAGGGTCTTCACCTTGTTTTCCAATCAGCGTGCGGCCCGCAGCTTCAACAGTTTTTCCAAATCTGGCCCTTCGTGTGAAATTATAGCCCACTCCTGTACTAGAGGATAAATATGCAACAACGTAAATAAAATTTGTATTTGTACTTAGTCGCACATTTATCCTTCCATCACGAAAAAAATTATTTCGTACTTGTGAATCTTTGCTATATTCTTGCAACCACTCCATAAAGCAGAAGCACAGCCAGAAAAAAATTAAGAGGCACAACAATTAAGCCTTAGCCATAACATAATTAATGAATTGACGAAATGCTTGAGTGGGTAGTAATCGCAAGCTGACTGGGTACTTGGCAATAGGTTCCCAATTTTCAATAAGTTAAGTAGTTTCAAAACTGGTGAGTTTTGAAATTTCGATTTTCCATGGAGCGCCAGAGCCATGATTAGTTGGTCTAAGGGACGTATGGGCATGCTCACCTGCGAAAAAAAGCGACTCTGCACACCGTGTTCGCAATTTTGATGTCTTTGAAGTAATGTTAGTTGAAATTTTTAGACCAAACTGTGGTTGCTACACTAGCACGTTTGTTTTCACCTTTTCCTTGCAGAAATTACAATTGACGAAACAAATCAGTTTGATTCAAAATTGCACTGTGTCTGAATATACGCGATAATAGTTTTTTGGCATGCACACTGTAAATCAAATTGGGTAACGTAGACCCAAAAAACTTGGGTTATCATTTTGGGCTCGAAGGCTGAGAAACCCAATTTGCCAACTTGGGTAATAACGACCCAATTTACAAAGTTGGGTTTGTTAACCCAATATCCATAACCCAAGTACAGTGGGTAACTTGACCCAAACTACAAACTTGGGTCTTTAAACCTAATTGAAAATTTTGGGCTCGAAGGCTGAGAAACCCAATTTGTCAACTTGGGTAATAACGACCCAAATTTTCAATTTGGGTGTCTAACCTTAAATCTTGTAGATCAAGAAAATTGGGTAATTAATACCCAAGCTGAAAATTTGGGCGCTTTGTCCCAAAAGCTTTTAGCTAAGGAAAAAAGCCCAATTTTCAGATTTGGGTTTTCCGATTAATATTTGTGAATGCGTTTTTGCTTAACTCGTAATCACAACAGTCGTCATAATCACTTAATAATGGAGGGTTCACAAGAAATGCACAACAAAATATTGCAATAATGCTTTATATTGTCAAAAGAAATAGGTACAAATTAAATGTTCAACAAATAACAGCATTGATTATTTGAACATGTTTAGGTTCACATATGAAGCGATTATAAATAAAACTGATCCAAACGATGTAAATATTATGCGATTATGACCTCAATTTAAATGAGAATTGCAAGTAACCAATTCCTGCAAGCACAAATAGAAATCTGCCACAACCATATGCAAACCCAAGCATTTTTAACTCACAAATGTATGTAAAAAAATAAACAATCATAGATACGGAGCAGTTACAGTATGCTACTCAAAGAATAAAAAATGAAGTGCATACGCAGAGACAATACAAAATAATGCTTTTGCAAAGATACAAAATAATGAAGTATTATGATACATAAAATTAATTAATTTCAGTTATTATCAACAATTTACTGTGCACTTTAAGTGCAAACTATTGTGCGCTCACAAAAACAAGGTTAGCAGCAATCAAGTTTAACAAGATGTTAAAAGGCAATTACAGTAGCTCTCAACCATAACCAAGAGCTTGTGTCACGAAGGTTTCGACTATGCCTAATTATATTTACGTTATGTCAGTCAGATATTCCGCTGAAGCAAAATTATGTCAATAAGCAACCAGCCACAGTCATGATGTTGCATAAAAACTAACCAAACAAAATAGGCTAAAAAAACATGACACCCATACGTTAGAATAGAACACAGGAAACAAAGACGGGCAAACAATGTTTAGTGCAAATGTTATACAATCGGTAAGCAGCAACACACTTCTTTGGAATAAATTCGACAAGTTATCAGTTCAAAGTTTTCCCCCTAAAACGTCTGTTTTCGCATATTATGCATCTGAGAAGTTTTTATTTTACCATTTGTCTCAATTGTTTTTTCCGTTCGCTTTCATTCAAGCCTTTTGTGCTATTCAGGACGCATTAGATAGCATCAACTGTCTGCAGAATTTAGTGTTTCGATGCACATTCTTCGCAGAATTCCCTAAAAAGATGGAGCAATCGTAAGCCCAAATATTGTATATAAATAATGAGCCAGAAAAGCGCATGATGAAAATTTCCATCAGATTATATAAATTGCAGTATTTGAGAGAAACCGTTTAAACTTGGGCTTATGTCCAGCAGTGCTTTTGTTAAATTTCAACTATGAAAAACAGTTTGGAATGACTGGGTAAAAAAAAGCAAACAGGAGAGCCCGCGTATCTGCATTGGTAGGCTTTCATTTAAGGTCAAATCTTCAGCAGTTCGAGTGATGGGGTGTCTTAGATATAGAACAAAGGAGACAATTCGGTTTTATTGTAGCGTGAAGCAATATGGTAATAACAAGACATACAGCGTTTCAAACCAAATTAATATTTACTCCTATCTACAGTGCGAACAGGTCTTTTGGAACTGAACAGTTTTATGCGTTGATGAAAACCTTTTGCGCGTTATAGACAGGCAAGTAAACCAATGCCATAGAGTTTGTCTTAAATAATAGACAAGCAAACAAGGACTCTAGCGCTTTATAATTTATGCTTTCTTAGCGTTAAGCACATAAAAACCTTAGCATGGGCTACCATGGCAGTCTTTAGGTTGTTCACACCTTTTCATCCCAACTAAATAATTATCATTTATGTTTAACTGTACCAAACAATCAATTTCTGAAACTTCACAAAAACGTTTAGCAATAAACCACTTGCTTGGAGCAGGCTTGCTTATGTGGAATTACATTTTTAATTTCTTTACCCAATAAAAACCATTGGATAAAAACTGCTAATTGAGGTTTGATCATTTTTAGTAACAGGAACAACAGCTACAAAAAATTTAGCCAGTCTATAGCCTTTTCAAATTTTAAACATTATTTCAAATTTCCAATCAACAAAGTTCATTAACGCCACATTACTTGATTCAATAATAATTTTTTATCAAAGACACAAAAAACAACATGCAACAGCTTGACTAGCATCAAATTATGCTGACCTGTAACTGTCACAAAATAAGTTTGCTGATTTTCATGAAACAAAGAGGTTGATGCAAAAATAATCCACTGTGAAATATTTTATATGCATGTTGCCCATGTGTCATAACCACTGCTTTAACTTTACATAATAAAACTGAAAGAGTAGTATACTATCATAACAAGTTTCTAACACACAGCTGCAGGGAGCAATGCAGTGCATGTCAAGCCATATTTTTTGCACCAAGTTCTTTGATTTTACTGCTTATTGCATACGTAAAATCATGAAACCACTCACTACATAATCACGTGTCACTTTCTATGAGTTGCATACCGGGCCTATTGGTTAAAGCGCCTTAGGTAGGCAAAAATTTATAAATAGCAGTATGAAGTAGAATAATCACAATGCACTTGATTGGTAACATACTCATATTCGTATTGATGTGCATGGCATATCGAGAAAAAGTTTGAACTGCTCTTCTGTCAATATTTTAAATATATGATGGCACATTTTTGACTGTTTCACAAAACAATTTAAATGTTTATCACTGCCACATGGATGCCTAACAAAACTGGGTATCATATACAATCAGTTATTAGTGTGAAGCATTACATAATGCCTTAGCATTTACAACACAACATGCATAATGTTTACTGTTTATCAGTCACTTACCTTGATTCGTTGCATGTCTGTTTTGGTTTCACACACAAAGGTAAATACATGTTATGATGAATTGATGATCAGAAACTTCAATGACAATTCGACACAGTAGTTGTACATACATCACATTAACAGCATGAAGCATCAGCTATATAACATGACTGCTAGGCCCATTCTCTAATTCTGAAATTTACTATGTTTTTACATCAATAAATGTACATTGCAAGCTATTTGATTGCTTATATATCCAGTCAACACTTTGGATAAGCAAGATCCATACCAGTATCAGTGTAATGGGTATTGTGGTACTTTTACATAAAATTGGGAAGTGGCAGCAGTGTCATTTCCAAATCGGTTTTCTCCACATGGAGGCTCATTTAGATTGACTCATTTTTCTCAGATCAACTCAGCTTCAGATTTCCCCAAAACTCTTATCAACTCCAACCTCTAATGGTCCAACTTGCAACTACTAATAGTGGGTTTACACGAACAAAAAAACGTCAATGGAGCAGAGCTGAGCTTTGTTTGTTCTTTGAAGCTTGCAATGAAGCTTGGCTCCACTTTGCTCAACTAGCAAAGCCAAGATGCAAGACATTAGGCCTATAAAATAAAAGCTCAGCTTCTCACCGTTTTGCACTATTTTTTTAGCTTATGTAAACCCAGCTTAACAACTCTAAATTTGAACTGTAGTCACTCCAATCTCCAGTTCTACCATTCCTCCGTACCTGTACTAGTGCACTCTGGGAGTTAAGAATCACTGAAAAGGGTCAGTACCAGTAGACCTTGAAATTTTTTTTGCCTTCTGATAAGCTTTTCCAAATTCAAATTATTTAAAAGTTCGTCAAAAAACAAGTTGTTTTAATTTTCTATCCCGCCATTAGCAGACCTAAAAGAAGCATGCGCAACCAGTAACTTACTGACATCTGACTAGGCAGCTAGATCTTAAGTCTAGTAGCTAGTAATAAAAAGACCTGCGGAGTACTAGTACTTGTGGTCTTCGCAGCATTTCCAAATCTGTAGATACTGCATACTATGATAGCTCACTTCAGCAAGTTGAACACATGAATCTGCAGATAACTTTAAAATCATTGTGTCTACATAGCCTACCTAAGTCGTTACCGGAACCTTTAGATTTTAAATTAGCTTTTTACTCCAGCGAAAAGCAGCAGTTTCAGTTCCGACGCATCATTTAATTCGAATTTCGATTATTTTGGCGCTCACTGATTGCGCTGATCACTAAACCGTAAAGTTTATTGAAGCGTAAAGTAAAATTTAATTAATTTCTGAAAAGTGCTATTTTATTAGAATGATGAATTACATCATGCACATTTAATTATTATTAAAGTCTGCCAGCAAAATTAATAAATTACGCTGACAAACGATGGTATACTGCAAGTTGAAAGCTTAGGTTGTTTGGTTTATGCGGTAGAGTGAAGGTTAGCCGCTTGCGCAACTGTCTATCATAATAATGTTGAATTTGAAATTTAAATGACTAGACACAGGTATGTAACTTAAAATTGCTATAGCATAAGTAGTGAGAAAAAAGACAACAATAGCTTATTAAATGACTTGTGAAATTGGGGTTGTCATCGGTTTTATTTCAAGTGGAAATATACTGCAAAATTTAACTAGGCCTATATCAATTTGGGGTAAATGACGCATTCTGTCTCATCAAGCAAAACAGCTACACAAATGCTAGTTTATAATGCTTAGCATTTACGTCTAAGCAAAATTTAAGCGCATGCGCGTGGTAAGGCCTTGAAAAGCAATAAATCGCAGACTACTATGGCTTCCGGCTTTCCGTTTTGCTAATGTAGCAACATTTACCAATGCCCGTAGATAAATGCTATGAAAATTTAAGATGGCTTGCCCAGCTCCAATATCTGCCAAACACGCAGATAAATCTCAGAAAATTTTTAGACGGCTCGATTATCCTACAGACCAAGTGATCAACTTAGATAAAGCATGTAAGGTTTTTGGTGGTTGGCCTTAGACCAGGGGCGCCAAAGTTTTCTCCAAGAGGAACAAATTTCATAATGTAAAGTACCCGAAGGCTAATAGTCTTTTGTGGTTCTATGTGTTTTGCTGCTCTTCGTAACAAAAATGGTTTCTGTTGCAATTATGACGTAATAATGGTTTAAACTTTTCTCGCCGGTTTTTGTCGTCTCAATCAGATAGTCTTGTCGCATTTACAGCGTAAACAAGCAACCTCCAGTTAGATTGGACAGGCTATCTAACTTTACATGTGCTTGTAGGCCAAAAATAATACATTTAGCAGCAACAAGCGCGGGCCGTATGAAAACTCATCGAGTGCTATATGAAACAATTGGGTTTTGCACTCAATGTTTCCTAAACTAAGAATTGCTTAAAGTGCAACCCGTTTTTTGAGTTTAAAACCAATCTATTATCTAAAAATTTTCCCCAAAGATCTTAGTTTTAAAATTCACTTCCCCAAAATAAGTTATTTAACATTTTCCCAACAATTTTTTTGGCTTTAAAAACAATATACACAAGTTATTATTTCAGGAATTATTTCCCAAAAAAATTAATGGGTTTAAAATCCATTGACCCAAAGCAATAGTCATAACACTCACCCAAAAATTTAATTTGGGTTTGCTACCACATTATGGTCTCATCAGTGCAGCATAGCAACCTCCCACCTTCCTGAAAAAAAAATAAATAAATAAATTCTAACCTTCAAAAGAACTAATAAGGTCGAAACGCGTCTGCAGCTGCAAATGAGTGGGTTGCCATAAGGGCTTCTAGTGATGTGGGCTAGTTAGGCTACCGTGAACTTGGTTGTGGGTTAGTGGTTATATGCTCTTTCATTGGGTATAGTTGTTTGGGGCCAAAAACTTGAGTTTGATATAGAAGTAACCTTTAATGCATTGTATGTTGATGGATTTACTTCATGGATTTGAAGTTTTAAGCACCACTGAAGAGACTTTATTTAATAGTCGAAACGTATCCCGTCTGGTGCAAAATAATCTTATTCTCCTGTGGTAAGACGTTTAAAGGACTGCCTATTTCTTGCTGTAAAAAGGTCGAAGCGTAAAACCTTGGACCGCAAGAAGACAGTAGCTCCATTCAACTACAATCGCCTGGCTACATTCATCCCTTCTTTAGATGGATTGTTCCAAGGTTCCTTTGTGTAAGCGCCCTCTGACGATGGCTGGCTATGCAAGTGCCTGTCACGGTCCACAAGGATCTGAGGAATTTTTAGAGAAAGCATAGTGTAAGCGCCCTCTGACGTTGGCTGGCTTTGCAAGTGCTTGTCATGGTCCACATGCCTATCTGAATTCAGCAATTCGTTTAATGAAGATTGACTGTACTGCAACATCAGCATGACGTCACAATCCCTGATTGTTTACAGGGAATCTGTGACATCATAATCCGGCCTGTATTATTTTCTTGAAGGTTTTATTTCAAATTTTCTACCTTGAGCAGAACGAGTAGAGGCTTAGATTTGGAGCGTGTAGTTCTTTTGAAGGTTAGAATTTTTTTTTTTTTTTTTTCAGGAAGGTGGGAGGTTGCTATGCTGCACTGATGAGACCATAATAAGGTCGAAACGCGTCTGCAGCTGCAAATGAGTGGGTTGCCATAAGGGCTTCTAGTGATGTGGGCTAGTTAGGCTACCGTGAACTTGGTTGTGGGTTAGTGGTTATATGCTCTTTCATTGGGTATAGTTGTTTGGGGCCAAAAACTTGAGTTTGATATAGAAGTAACCTTTAATGCATTGTATGTTGATGGATTTACTTCATGGATTTGAAGTTTTAAGCACCATTGAAGAGACTTTATTTAATAGTCGAAACGTACCCCGTCTGGTGCAAAACAATCCATTTGATTGCTTCATTTTCATCCTCCTGTCACGAGAAAGCGACGGAGGCGCTATACACGAGATGAATCCAGACTCGCTTAAGAGTTGCCTTTGTTTCCAAGTTTTCGATTCAGTTTCGTTTCTGACTTCCTTAATTTGCTGCTTTATTGCTACATTTCACCAAGCAGAGACAATTATCGTGAATCATGTTACCCAAGAAAGTAACAGTTAAGGCCGGTTCATAATTGTACTCTTACGTAAAGTATAAGTAAATTCTGAGCCTCATTTTTGAGAGTTGAAAATATTTTAACTTTTGCCGTTTTCCTTATATGCACCTAACCATATAAAGATGGCGAATGTTGATGCAAGAACAGCAGAGGAAGTAGGCAACAGAAATATAGTCATGTATTATATGATTAAAGTTTAAAGAGTACTGTATAAATTTTCAATAAGAACAAACAACAGTTAGAAAGAAATTGCAGAATAGTTAGAAGCAGAGCTTTGCAAAAAACGATGGAAATACGTTAGAGAATCGTTTGTCCGAGCAAAAAAAAAAAGAAGGGAAAAAGTGGCGACGAGTATAATGGACAGTGATGTAGTTAAGACCATCACCTACAAGACCAAGACCTTGTAAATTTTTCAAGACCAAGACCGTCTTTGCCAAGACCAAAACCTTTGAATTTTTTCAAGACCAAGACCATAAAAATGGAATGAGTATTTTTTTTATTATTTTTATTTAGTAGCATATTTATCCTCCTATCACGAGAAAGCGATCAATGCGCTATACGAGCTCGCTTAGGAGTTGCCGGCCATCTGTCTACCACACCAAGATGGGGGAATCCCGCTAAGTACCTTTCCCAACGGCACAACAAGTAAACTTGCCGGCTTGTTCTCCACACTGTCCCTTTAATGCTGAGCGTCAAGCAGGGAAGCTGTGAATACCAATGTTAAAGTCATTGGTTTGACCCGACTCGGAATCAAACCCGAGTCTACAGTTCAAGAGACAGACGCTCCATACCACTCGGCCATCTGAGCTGTTAAAAAATATACTATAGATATTTTACTATAGATATTTTGCCCAATATACTATAGATATTTTGCCCGTTTTTTTGTTGTTATAGAAAAAATAACGATAAGAGATAAGTATTAACAGTTTATCTCTTATCGTTATTTTTTCTATAACAACAAAAAAAACGGGCAAAATATCTATAGTATATTAACAGAAATACACGCTGTTGGATACTTTTTCTGGATGTTGGATAGTTTTTTTAGCTGTGCAGGACCACTTAAATTTTTACGAGATGATTTTTAGTTCTTTTGGTCTTAAGACCAAACTAAAATGCAAGACCCAGGACCACAAATGGTCAAGACCAAGACCTTAAAAAAATGGTCTTAAGACCAAGACCAGTCTTAAGACCTTTATTACTGATAATGGAGATAAATTATATAAATACTCAGGGATATTAGATTGGATGTCTGCATTTGTCAATCTTGGAGAGACCGTGAGTATTGCCCGAGAAGCATGGACTTTTTCCCTTTTCTTAAGGACTAAAATTTTGTAATAGCTTTTGATAAATTTAGCTAGGTCTGCGTGGGAATAGGTTCCACTGGAGAAGCGAAAAGGGCAATGACACAAGGGAGCTCTTTTGACGTGAAAGATCGGGTGTGGGCAAATCTAACTGTCCATTACACTGTTACCTCCCGCAGCAAGATTTTGCTAATATTCCTCCATTGCTTTCCCAACCAAATGACACAATGTCTACCATGGCAAATCGGTATCCCTTAATCCACCACCGCCGCTTGCCCCGCTCCGTCCGTTAATCCACCATCATCGCCTGCCCCACTCCGCTCCTTAATCCACCACCGTCGCTTGCTCCGCTTCGTCCCTTAATCCACCACCGCCGCTTGCCCCGCTCCTCCCCTTAATCCACCATCATCGCTTGCCCCGCTTCGCTCTTTAATCCACCACCGCCGGTTGTCCCACTCCGCCCCTTAATCCACCACCGCCGCTTGCCCTATTCCTACCCTTAATCCACCACCTCCGCTTGCCCTTCTTAGCCCCTTAATCCACCACCGCCGCTTGCCTCGCTCCGCCTCTTAAGCCACCATCGCCGCTTGCCCCACTTCGTCCCTTAATCCACCACCGCCGCTTTTCCCGCTCCGTTCCTTAATGTACCACCGCCGCTTGCCCCGCTCCGCCCCTTAATCCACCATCATTGCTAGCCCTGCTCCGCTCCTTAATCCACCACCGCCGCTTTCCCCGCTCTGCCCCTTAATCCACCATCACCGCTTGCCCCGCTCCGCCCCTTAATCCACCATCATCGCTTGCCCTGCTCCGCTCCTTAATCCACCACCGCCGATTGCCCCGCTCCGCCCCTTAATCCACCACCTCCGCTTGCCCTGCTCTGCCCCTTAATTTACCACCACTGCTCGCCCTGCTTCTTAATCCACCACCGCCGCTTGCCCCACTCCGCCTTTAATCCACCACCGCCGCTTGCCCCACTTCGCCTTTTAATCCACCATCACTGCTTGCCCCACTCTTCCCCTTAATCCACCTTCGCCGTCTGCCTCGCTCCGTCCCTTAATCCACCATTGTCGCTTGCCTCGCTCCACCCCTAATCCACCTGCGCCGCTTGCCCCGCCCCTTAATCCACCACCGCCGCTTGCCCCGCTGCTCCCCTTAATCAACCACCGCCGCTTGCCCTGCTCCTCCTCTTAATTCAACACCGCCGCTTGCTCAGCTCCATTGAGAGCCAAGCGCGGGCCCGGTGCCACAATTTAAACCAGGTCTCCTGCAAAAATGACAAAAACAATGGTACGGCAAAAATGATTAAAAGGATGATTAGCCAGACAATCCATTTTGTTATATCGAAATCGATTAACAGCCAAAAAAAAAATCAATGATGCTCTTGAACGGGTGATGCTTACCGTAGGCCTATAGGCAGACTTACCATATTTTCGCAATTACAAACCGGGACGTTTCCGAACAAAGTCCTTCATCAGATAAATGAAAAATTATTTTTGCAAATGATTTTTGTGTTTAAAATATTTAACAGTAGGCCTATATAAAGAAAAAAAAATCATCATACTTCCTCATGGGGATTTTAAAAAAAGACGATGGAGGCAGAGTGATGACCTCTGCAAACTAAAATAACATACAGAAAAGAGAGAACGAGAAACAAAGTTACTAAGTAATCAATTAGACGTCTCGTACAGGTTCTGCATAACTTTACATATTTGCCCAATCATATTTCTCTGTGGATAACATTTTTTTCAAAAAGCCTTTGTTCGATTTGACTTTCTCAAAAAAATTGCAGCAAGAAAGATTCGAATTCAGTTTTGCAGGTGATAAGTACTATGCTAATCATTAGCATATCGTTGTTTGTTTGTTTAATTCAGGGGTAGATCATACAATGCGGCCCGCGGGCACTTACAGAAATTTAACCTTGTTCCCTACTGATACTGAATGTAATAAAGGACATTTGCGTACCTGATGCCCCTTTTTTTCTTTGCTCTTAATTTGATTTTGAGCGGAAAATAGGACATCTGCGGTCGTGATGATCTTTTTCACTTTGCTCTTCCAATCAGTGCGGTCCTCGGTTTCAAATTTTTTTCCAACGCGGCCCTTCGTGCGGGAAGTTTGCCCATCCTTGGTACACAAAAGCCGCTATATGCTTATGGGTGTTTTTTCCACTAAAATTTTAACTCTTTCAACAGTTTTGTTTTATTTAATTTTCATTTTTTTATTATAAAAATGCGTTTCTGAATAGCTGTTGTTTCGTAAAAATAGTACCGGTAATAGCTACTCCACCCTTACAACCACAACTTGGGTGTGTTCTGTGCGATAGGCTTAATTTTGGTCCCATCTCCTCCAAATTACTTTCCTAACTGAACAGACATGAAAACAACCTTTCTTGCTTAATTCGGCCTATTCACCCTAAAACTTTTTTCCTGATTCAGTAATTTCTCTTGCGAATCAATATAGTGGTGCTTTTTCTTGCTGCACCTCAAGTGTAAACATGACTGCATTTATGAAGCAATACATTGATAAGAAAATGTATTGTGATAATACAGACAACTGCAGCCTCTGCAATTGCGAAGACTACAACTGTTTCGAAAAATCTCATCAGTGCAGCATGACAGGAATCAAAAAGAGGGACGACCGATTGAAACTGTCTACTTAATTCCACAAACTACGCTATGTTAACAAGGCAATATTGAAAACATGAAGTGGTTTACATCACCATGCAAGATGACATCGTGGTCACAATAAGATATCTTGAAGTTTTGAGAACCATAAAAACAACTTACTCTGGCTGATGTTGAAGATGTACGGTCATTAACTTCTAAATTTCAGAAAATCAGCTTGATCTGATGGCCTATGGTCAAACTTAGAAAATGAAATTACTCCGCAGGGAAATAGCAATTACACGCCATGAAAACCCATTTGACCCAACCTATAGCTAATCTCCCAACCAGTTTCTGCACTTTAACTAACCCGTTTTGCAGCTGCAAAACGTAACAATGTAATAATAATAAATGTAACAATTGACAAGAAAATGTAACAATGAAGCAACAATACGCCACCAGTTTTAACAATGTCATTGTAGCAACGTTAGAGGCTACTTGCCTCAACGACATCAATGACATAACTCTCGCGTTGCACCATTAGACTCCACAAAACGAACAAAACAACTCACGAACAAAACAACTCCCGAACAAAACAACTCACGAACAAAACAACTCCACAAAACGAACAATTAATTAGTCAGGGCTAAGCCTAAGTTAGCTGGTCGAAGGGCTTAACCGGGACATTTTGAACGACCGGTCGGGACGCCGGGACATGGCGTTAAAACCGGGACTGTCCCGGCTAAACCGGGACGTATGGTAAGCCTACCTATAGGTATCTTAGCTAAAATATATCATTTAGCTAACTCACAGCACAGCAGTATATTAAATCTGCAGTGGCCTCTGTTGGTCCACAAAAAAATCGGACCATGCGTAACCGATTAGACCAGTGGTTCTCAACCAGTGGGCCATGGCATCAAAACATTTTGAGGTGGGCCACAGAACTTTTTAAAAAATTGCTAGATTTATTGAAAAATTTTGTTTCATTTGTGTCACTATGGTAAAGTTTACACTTTTGTGTTTGTTTAGTAGTTTTGACGGTAGTAACAATGAATGATGCTGCTGTTTTTCTGCTGCAGAGAGATAATTTTCATTCCAATTATTCAATAAATAGTGTGTAGTTTCGTGGAAACATTGTGAAACTAATCTAGGCGATTGTCGTAATAGAACTTATTTCTCGTTGTGTTGGTGGCGTGATGGAATCAATGCCTTCTATCGCGTCATGTATGGACTTAGATTTTAAGCGGCTACAACTACAGTGTAGTTCTCAAAGCAAGCCACTTGGCTCCCTAAGGTGGAATTTGCAAGTTGAAGGGATAAACAGGGGCGGATTCAGGGGGATGTGGGGGATGCATTCCCTCTCACCAGCCATTTTCCACAATGCTTTGGATAAATATAAATTTGCCATAATTCTGAACCTCTTCTTAAAAATATGCCTGAGTCGCCTTAAGCAAGCATAATCGAAACTGGGCGAAAATGCATCATATTTGGTAAAGCACTCAAAATCAGGGGCCAAAACTATAAACAAAATTTGCCTGAAAATTGCTCAAAAAGCACTAAAATGGCCATTACAGTATGCAAATTTTTAAAAATTTTCAGGGGAGCACGCCCCCGGATCCCCCTAGAGTTGTTTTTGTTACTTAAGTTGCTTGAACTCAACTCTGCTGGGAAAAAACTATGCTTGAAAAAGTGACGAAATTTGATACCCCCTCCTTAAAAATTTTTCTAAATACGCCCCTGATATGAAACATTTTAACAAGACTTATTTACGCTCGTTTCCGGGACTAAACGCCTGAACGTCTTTGTATTTAGCCGAGGTTGGGAATCGATACCCGAAAAAGTAAAGAAATAATCGATATTCGATAGTTCATCAAAAAGTAAAGAAATAATCGATATTCGATAGTTCACCAAAAAGTAAAGAAATAATCGATATTCGATAGTTCACCAAAAAGTAAAGAAATAATCGATTTCGATGGTAGTTTAAAAAAGTAAAGAATAAAGAGTATGGTAATCGATATTCGATATTACACTGAGCATGTAGCGGTGTACGCCAAGCATTTTTTGTGTTGCCCTCACATTCATGCGGTAACTTACACACAAACGAAGGACATTATATATGACATTATTGATGCGAAGTAACTTTGCTACTAAAAATCTTGTTTTTGAGTGTGTTTTTTGCACAAAAAATATCTATCAGCAAAAACAAGGTAATGACATCAATTCAATCAATCAATTTTCTGGACCCGCTTATCCTTGGGGGGTCGCGGGGGCAGCAGCTCAAGTTGGAGCCTCCAAGCATCTTGATCCTCTGCAACAAAGGATAGATGCTATGCTGGGATGCCAAGGCGAGACCAACTAAGATCTTCTACGTAATCTCGCCATCGAGTTCTGGGACGGCCTCTAGGCCTTCGACCAATCGGTGTTGAACAGAGGAGTTTTTTGGCTGTTCTTTCCTGGGGCATTCGTGTCACATGTCCATACCAACGCAGTTGCGATCTTTCTAGTCGGAGAAGCAGCGATTCGATGTTTAGAGATTCACGAATATCTGCACTTTTAACCTTGTCCAACAAGATCAAACCGCTAATTCTTCGCAAGAATCCCGTTTCGGCTGCTTGAACTCGAGACCTCATTTTCTCATTCATGATCCAACACACATGGCCATAAGTCAGAATAGGAACATAGACCGATCTGAAAATGGATAGCTTCGCCTTGGTGCAAAGCTCCCGTTTCAGTACCACAGATCGGTGGAGCTGGCGCATTACTGCACTTGCTTTTCCGATGCGGATATCCAATTCGCTATTTTGTCTGCCGTCACTTGTGAATGAGACGCCGAGGTACTTGAATTTCTCTGACTGTTTTAGTGGTACTCCATCAATTTGGAGAGAGCACTGCTTTGGTTGTCTGGACAGGCACATGGTTTCTGTTTTTGTTGAACTGATTTTCATTCCGGCAACAGAGCATGCATCCGAAAACCTGTCAAGAGCTTGCTGGAGACCATTTTGGGTAGAGTCGAGTAGCACGAGATCATCTGCAAATAACAGACGTTGTACAGAGCATTCACCGATCTTTACTCCGCCACAAGACTCACTGTTCTTAACTATTCTATCCATATAAATAAGGAACAGAATGGGTGAAAGAGAGCAGCCTTTCCGTAGTCCCACACTTACTCTGAAAGGTTTCGTCGTTGCACTGTTAACACGAACACAGATCTCGGAATGCATGTACAGCGACTTAATGGCAGTTAGTAACTGGCCATCAATGCCATACTGCAACAGCACCGCCCAAAGCTTGTCTCTAGAAATGCGATCATATGCTTTTTCAAGATCAACAAAACATGCATTGACCTCTTTTGCATATTCCCACGACTTCTCAAAGATTTGCTGCAAGGCAAAGATCTGATCCATTGTGCTTCGGCCAGGACGAAAGCCACACTGAGCATCCGTTAGTTTAGGCTCGACTATTTCACGGCATTTCTTTTCAAGGCATTTGGCATAGACCTTACCCGGGACACTGATGAGAGATATGCCCCTATAATTGGTGCATTTTCTCTTGTCTCCTTTCTTGTGGATAGGTATTATCACACTAGTTTGCCATTGCTTTGGTGCTTGCCCAGTACTACACGCCACCTTACAAACACGAGTCAGCCAACGAACACCATGTATGTTCATTGCTTTTAACATTTCAGATCTGATATCATCCTCACCAGGTGCTTTTCCAGTTTTCAATGATTTGATTACTGCATTCACATCTGCTTCGGTTATCTGAATATCTTCCCCAACCTGTTCCTCGTGAATTTGTATCGGTGTAGCATCAACTGGGTTTAAAAGATCACTAAAGTACTCTCTCCACCGATTCAAAATAGCATCTTGATCTTTCAGAGTCACACCATTTGAATCTTCGATAAAGAGAGCGGCTCGAGATCTTTTTCCACGCAAACGGCGAATGGTCTGCCAGAACACTTTGTTTGCCGTTTTGAAATCATCGTCTAACCTTTCTCCAAATTCCTTCCAGGCCCTTTCCTTAGACAGTTTAACTTTTGTGGCTGCCGTCTTACGTGCTTCAGAGTACTGCGAACGAAGTTCAAGTGATGACTTATTTGCAAGCCAGGCCTTATAGGCCACTTTTTTCGCACGAATAGCTTCTTTAACTTCTTGGTTCCACCAAGGAGTTCTTTTCTCGCTACTCTTCGTCCCTCCAACACGCTTACGTCCACAACAGTTAGTAGCGGACGTAATGACTGCTGTTCGAAACAAACACCACTCAGTTTCAATGTCTTCAGTAGAGGTGGGAAGTTCTTTGAACTTAGATGCAATGTTGTCTGCAAATGCAGTTCGTACCTCTTTGTCAGCCAATGATTCCCATTTGATTCGATAAGTTTCTCGTGGTCGAAAAGTCTTTCGTTTTTTCAAGGGTTTCAAAGCTTTCAAAGTGCAGACAACTAGGTGGTGATCAGTTGACAACTCAGCCCCTCTTTTAACACGGACATCAGACACGGTAGAAAACAAGTCCGCCGAAACGATACAAAAATCAATCAGGGAGCGTTGTCCCATAGAGTCTCTATACCAGGTGTACTTATGAATTCTTTTGTGCTGAAAAAATGTGTTCATTATGCACAGCCCATTGGTGGCACAGAACTGCAATAAACACCTTCCGTTCTTGTTAATGTCAGGGTCACCATGTTGCCCAATAACACCTTTCCAGGTTGCATTGTCGATGCCCACATGTGCATTGAAATCGCCCAAAAGGACAAGGGATTCTGATGAAGTTGCTTTTCCCAATGCAACCTCAACTTCCTCCAGAAAGGCTTCGTACTGTGATTCTATGTTAGGTGCGTACACCTGCAATATACACAGAGATCGCTCCTGCAGCCTTAGCTTTAGAAGACAAACCCTTCCTCCTAGTGGTACCCAGTCAACGACACATTCAGCTATGTTGGGGCTCACAAGTAAGCCAACACCAGCTTGAGCAGACATTGCTGCATCAACACCTGAGTAGAAAATTTTCCACCCACCGTTCAACTCGACAGTTCCAGAACCCCGGCGCTTTGTTGATGAAATTCCCACAACATCAAGGCGATACTGTTGGGCTTCGCAAACAAGCTCCTGCTCTTTTCCTGTCAGTGACGAAACGTTCCAGTTTTCGATAGCTAGATCCCGGCAGTTTGGTCCAACTCGAGTACGTTTTCTGTGCGCTGCCCCCATTTGCCTCCCCAAACGCTTAGCGACTGCGTTGGTGGGTTTCCGGTGACGGTCAGCTTGTGGGGGAGACTGTAGCTTATTTTTCGAACGAGTCCCTCTGCCTAAAACTCGAACGCTGACCTTTTTATCCTGCGCGCCGTCCGATGCAGCATGAATATTGTTATTACAACTTTCCATTTAGCTACAGCATTGGATTGCTACTTGGTCTGTTTCTCTCCTTCGACCTTACCGCCATGGGTGACCCTGATGGAAGTGATTAAACACTACCGACGGCGTTGCTCTAAGGATCATTGAAAACTCAAACCTCCCCACCACGTTAAGGTGGCAATCCATAGGAGAGGAGGTAATGACATACCGACGATTATTTTAAATATACTAAGTGAGATAAAGTAACTTGAAAAAAAAATCGAATATGGAATATCGAATTGCGTCGGGAAAAAAGTAAAAAGTAAAGACAAGACCATATTCGATACTCATTCAAAAAAGCAATGGCTCCAGTGAATTCGATAAACAAAAAGTAAAGAATATCGCAATCGAATATCGATTACAATCGATTTTTCCCAACCCTGTATTTAGCCAACGTTCAACTTAATTCAAAATTACATCCCCCCCAACAAAACTTTCTGGATCCGCTCCTGGGGATAAATACTCGTTTAGGAAGGATAAAAAGTTAATGGGCCACAGAACGTTTGCGCAACAAAAAATGGGTCACGAAAGAAAAAAGGTTGAGAACCACTGGATTAGACCATTAGAAATGGAAGTAATCTCATCCGATATTGCTCAGACACCATTTTATAATAGTTGCCATTTTAGTACAGTTGCCGTAATACTGGAATTTGATAGTGTATGGTATTACACCCAGCTTTAATCATTGACAGTATAATAGCATAATGCAGTACTTTTACAGTACAACAGTGCACATTATTAATTGTCTCTATTTCAGTACAGCCCACTCTGGTAAGCATCTGCAAATTGAGAAAGAAGAGAAATACCGCTCATTGCATTAAATGACATTAAAAAAAAAAGAAAAACTGAAAAAACTTTTCTGTAGTTCAATGCATAACAGCTCAACCAAAAAATTGAAAATTACTGGTTCTACAACAGAAACTGCATAACACTAACTACATATGACTTAATTTTAATTCCGTTAAGCACACCACTGAGCCACTTGTATAGTGACTACTCTGCAGTATCCAGCACTACAGGCGAAGGCACTCCCCTTGTATTATTAGATTATGTGTATCAATTACTTTATTTCTATACCGATTCCGGCGTGCTATTGAACCGATCGTTTAAACTGATCGTTTTATACGATCGGTGAAGCAAAAGAAAATAAGCTCTTCTTGCTCATGTGGAATTGAAGTAACATGTGCTTTGTTCGTTAGGTCAACAGATAGTCCAAGTCAGTGGTTCTCAAACTTGTCGGAAGTATCGAACCCAAAAGGTGTCATGCAAGCATACATCGAACCCTTAATTATAACCAGGAGCGGATCCAGAAAATTTTAGAGGGGGATGCAGTTTTGAATTAGGTTGAATGTTAAATGAGTGCAAAGACGTTAGACGTCTAAACCGGAAAAGGGTATAAGCTCTTTGAAAATGTTTCACGTCAGGGGCGTATTCAGAATATTCTTAAGGCGGTGGAGGGTGGCATAAACTTTTTACATTTTTTAAGCGTATTTTTTTTCCGGAAAGTTAATTTGAAGCAAATTGAGGAACAAAAATATGGCTCTAGGGGGGTCCGGGGGTATGCTTCCCAGGAAAGTTTTCAAAAATTTAGACACTGTAAAGGCCATTTTAGCGCTTTTTGAACAATTTTTATGGCAAATTCTGTTTAATTTTTTTGCCTCTAACTCTAAGTCCTTCACTAAATATGATACATTTTGTTCGCACATTTTTGAGTTATGCGTGCTTAAGGCGTAAAGATGATTGTTATCAAATAGGTTTGAAAGTATGGAAAAATTGTATTCATCAAAAACAGCGTTGAAAGAGTATGGTGGGGGGATGCATCATTCCACGCAGAGATAATCATTTCCTACAACTGTATGCCTTTTTGCAAAAACTTATTCTGATCTTAGCCGAACCCCTGCTACAGCCTCACCGAACCCCTAGGGTTCGGTCGAACCCAGTTTAAGAACCACTGGTCTAAGTTTATCTAATATAATAAAAAATTTGTACAATTGGATTGGAATCAACGACTTTGGAATTTGTTGACGAGAAGAAAGAAGATTAAGGCAAGGATTAAAGAATTATTAACCTTCTACAGAAGACTTGAACAAGACATAACTGTATATGTGCTAGGTAGGTGATTTCCTACAAAAAGTGGTGACCTCGACTAGCCTAGTGCTACAACGCACAAACTATTACTGTAAATCAGTGTTTTGAAATTTTTCCCAATTACCAGAATACCGGTAGACTACAACTTTGCCCGGTTCATTCTACAATTCTGAACTGGCACTCGTCGTCGTCGTCGTTTGGCGGGGCATCTCTTCCAAGACAGATGGAAGGACCAAGGCCGAGGGTTTATCCTTTTACCACCGTGGCCACCAAACTGCTTGGGTCAGATGCTGACTGTAAGGGACTTCAGCCAGCATCTTGTTTCGTCATCCAAAACCATTAGACCAAACATACCTCGGGGTGCTCGATGTATGGGACACTGTGAGATGATGTGATCTGCGGTTTGTTCACTGGCACCACACTCACAATTCGCTAGAGGAGTGATACCCCATTTGTACATGGACGAACAGAAACGTCCAACACCAGAACGCAGACGGTTGAGCTTGACCCAGGCTGCCCTGGGCAGACCCATACCCAAGGGTCGGGAGCTAGCCTTGGGAATGAAAGCGTGGAGTGACAATGCGTTGGCAGAGTACTCCATGTCCCATTTCGTGTTCGTCCACTCGGCTGCACGGACGTCCATCTCAGAAAGACTGTCTAGTAATTTCCGAGCAGCAGGTACAAATGAGCGTCTAGATTTCAATCTCTCCCTACATATGTCCTGTGACTCATGAAACTGGCCATGTAAAATGTGGTCAGGGTCCAGGGAGCTGCGGTTGGCTAGGGAGAGTGTCGCTCCTTGGCGGCGAAGCTCAGCTGGCTGGATGCCTGAAAGAACCGGAAAGTAGACCGATGGAGTGGGACGCAGGCACCCAGTGATAATGCGCAAGGCGTCATTTATTACACTGTCAATAAGCCGTATGTGCACGCTGCGGCACCAGACTAGTGCGCAGTACTCGGCAGTCGAGTAGACCAGAGACAGGGCAGCTGTGCGTAATGTCTTAGCGCTAGCACCCCAACCTGTTTCAGCAAGTCGCCTCAACAGTGAAACGCGAGCACATAACTTCTTGCGCAATGCTTCCAGGTGAGGACGATATGTGAGCGATCTGTCCAGTTTGACCCCAAGATAAGTGGGAACTGGACAGAAAGGTAACGTCTTACCGATGTTACAGACCTTAGGCTCACGCTTAGCCTCTCGATTGTGGAGGTGAAAGGCCGCCGTCACCGTTTTAGTGTGGTTAAGCTTCAATCGCCAGGTCTGGAGATATTCCGAGAGTGTAGTCATGTCCTGGCTTAGAGTCCTTTCCAACTCCTTCCATTCTCCAGATGTATAAAGTATCGCCAGGTCGTCGGCATAGGCGAACTTCTTGGAGGTTATGGAGGGGATATCATATGTATAGATGTTGAAAAGGAGGGGGGCCAGGACCGATCCCTGGGGGACGCCATTTCTCAGGCGTCGTAACCTGCTAGGCTTGCTGTCGCCAGTTGTAAGGGTGAAGCTTCTGTTGCGGATCAGCTCCATAATCATACGAACCATGTGCTTGTCCGGCAGAAGCCGCAACAGCTTGCAGGTGAGGCCACGGTGCCAGACAGTGTCATAGGCAGCTGTCAGGTCGATAAAGACGGCACCGGCCTTCTTTTTCGCTTCGAATGCATTCTCAATGCTTTGCGTGAGCAAAGTGACTTGATCCACGGTGGATCTTCCGCGTCGAAAACCCGCCTGTTCCCGTGGGAGCAGAGGGTCAATAAGAGGTTCGACGCGGGCGTAGATAAGTCGCTCGAGAATCTTGTAGGGAACACAGAGCAAGGAGATCGGACGATAGCTCCTTGGGTCCTCTACCGGTTTCGAAGGCTTTGGGACCGCTACTACTAGCGCTCTTCTCCAGATCTTAGGAATTTTGAGGTGGTGCAGGCAGGAAGATAGGAAGCCACGTAACCAAGATTTTAAGCCGGCTCCAGCATGGATTATTAGCTCCGGACAAATGGAATCAGGTCCAGGAGTTTTGCCTGGTTTTAAATGTTGGAGGGCAGCAGCGAACTCCCGATGGGAAAAACTCCCAGAGACATTCGCAGGATATAATGGCTAAGCCCTCCAAAGGTCAGACACTTCCTGTAAAACGAGCCGAGATGAGCGTCGATTCACACCTTCGTATTTTCCGTTTTTAACCAGCTGAGAAGCAATAGCATCAGCTGAAACGAGACATTGACGAGGGGATTGTCGTGACCTACCAGTCAAGTTGCTTATAGTATTCCATGCCAGCCGGCTGAAGTGCGAAAAGTCAATGTTGCGGACTGTCTCTGACCAGCGATATCTCCGCTTCCCGTCAAGCCTTGTGAGTAGGACTGTGGCAGCCCTATCCGAATCAGGGCCCCCAGGTGACTGCAGGAAATGCTGATAGAGGTCTTTACACTCCGCATCCCAGCAAGGTATGTGGTTTGATCGTCGACCACGAGGGTTGCATTTCTTCGCCGCAGTGCTTATTACCTTGCAAAAGCACTGGTAAACCTGATCGATGTTTTGAGATTCAGGTGGCGGTATACTCTTGGCCAGTTTGTTGGTTAGGTTAGAATAGTGGTCCCAGTTGGCCTTGCGAAAGTTCCATCGCTTTACAGGCTTGCTCGGTTTTGGATGAGCAAGTTTGGGTGGGCTTATAAGCGAGAGTCGGTGTTGTGACCTTGGGAACTTTCCTAAGATACGTCTGTCAGGTAAGCGACTGTCCAAATCGACACTGGCAAATGCAAGATCTGGGTTGGTGTCTGTTTTCCAGCGGCCAGAGTGGAAACTGGCGGCCTCCTTGGGGCTATATAGCAGGGTGAAGTTGTAGGCACTGGCCCAGCCAGCCAGGCATTCACCATCTGGATTGTTATTATTATAGCCCCAGTCAACATGGTGGCAGTTGAAGTTGCCAGCATAGAGGCAGGGATGGGGGAATGCTGGAAGATCAGATGCTTGCATCCGTGTTGGAGGGGGTTTGTAGACGTTGACTATTTTATAGTTATCAACATCCACGCACACCCACTCGATCTCCGATGTTGGTGGGGACTGGTCTATTAGGATCCACTTCAGACGCTCATGGACAAACGTAGCAAGACCATGCTTCCTGCTCAAGGAAAACCCAGCTAGATGGTAGCTCGGAATATCTAACCTTTCTACCGAGGTGCAATGGGTTTCCTGTAAGAGGATGACGAGTGCTTCACACTGAAACGCAAGATGATGCAACACGCTCATCTTGCTTGCAGTGAGGCCTTCGATGTTCAGTTGGAGAATGCTGGGCCTTTGGAACTTGTTGACGGTGCGCCGAAGATGCGCATCGCCCCGTCCTGAAAAGGACGTTTGCCACTGCCCAGCTTGAACATCGTTAGGTGTCCCACCGTTAAGGCAGGTTCGGTTTCTGTCAGCCAGATTAAATAGCGTAGACAGAGTAACGCTCCGGGCTACGGGAAAGCATCTGCCATCCGGAAACTGGCACTGTGAATTAACCTACCTAGGCCGTTAGCTCAGTCGCTAAGCGCACGCTATCGATGCGGGAGGTCTGGGGTTCGATTCCTGGACTGGTCAAATCAGCATAGTGTAGCCAACGACTCGCCACCGTTGCGATGTTTCTTCGGAGCTGTGTAGCCCAGGCGCTAAGCCGCGGAGATGGGCCCCGCAACTCGTTACACGCTTCGGCGTAATACGACGAGTATAATGAAGATTTGATTTTTTTTTTTTATTTTAGCCTGTTTTTGAATCTGTGGATCTGCCACCATTTAAGTTTTGGCTTCCATTCAACTGGAACTATTTCATTTAAGCAGTAGACTGCTGCCTTAACCTACCATTGTTTGAACTGATACAGTGATACCCCAAAATTGCTGTGTGATTAGCAGCTAATTGATTAAAGCCTGTTGATTTTGCTATTTAGGTGTTTATAGCTAATATTGGTGACTTGAGTGTTTTTTTTGTTCAAAATTGAAATTGTGACTTTTGCTACCTTATATTAAAAATCTTTTGCATGATTAAGACTAATTACAAAGCAGTCTTTCAGCTGCGTATTATTTTTCAGTGTTTGTTTACTTTTCACTGCCTTTTTCCCAGTTTCACTTCTGTTGCAGTCAATAGCTTCTTTTCACAAATGCCACAATCATCGACAAGAAGTCAATCTAAGCTCGACTTTGCACATTCGTCTGCTACTACCGGTACTAATTCACCTTCTCGACACTTAGCAAATACTCAAATGCCTATTTCTGTTCCCTCTTCACCTTTTTCATAACCTACCGGTACATCTCCACGGACTGAATCTAGTGTACGAGTTATACCTCCCTTAAGTCCAGTGACTACTACCACTACCCCTGCACCTTCTTCTACTTCTTCGATGCCCTCTACATTTGCTACCACTGTTCAGCCTCTCCCTTCTTCCTCTTCTTATTATAATGCTCCAATTCCTTTTGCACCTTTTTCACCTTCCCCATTGAGATTCAGTATTACTGATGTCACCTTAAGTTTCAGCGCTTTCATGCTAAATATCGGAAATTTTGCTTAAGCGATGAGGAGCTTTATCATGAACTTTTGAATTGTCTGGATGATACCCATCTTCACCGCATCTCCCACTTGATAAAGCCTAAACCTCCTTCTTTCAACATCTTAAAGGAAGCCTTATTGAGAGTTTTTGATATTCCAGCTGCCCAACGTCGGTTCAAACTCACTCAAACTCCCAGTTGGACAACACCCCATCTGCCTTATTGAATGACCTTCGTGTCACCTTGGGCAAAGATGATTCAACTGATGAAACTGCTCGATTGCTATTGCTGAGTGAATTTCTGAACAGAATGCCCTAGGACACTCGGCAGATTTTGCGCCTGTTTCAAGATGAGCCTCTTGATCTCATTGCATCTAAAGCTGATGCCTTACTCCAGGATCAGTCTTATGCTCACTTCTCTTTTTCTCCTGCCCCACCCACTAACTACCAGTACATGCCTGGATTTCCATTCCGTCCACCTGCTATTGCTGCTCCTTCTCCTGCGGTACAGTCACACCCTCTTCCTTCTGATCACCCTTTACCTAATCGCATTCGGTTGCCAGTACGTCATGCCTCCAATGCGCAGCCATCTAACCGATCAGCTGATCGCAATGCAATTATCAACGGTTTGTGCTATTACCATCGCGCTTATCCACAGAATCCACATTTCTGCATTGCTGGCTGCATGCAGTCAAGATTCCGCAATCCATCCTCTCAATCACAACGCTAGATGCGTCGCCTGAGAAAACCCCTTATATCTTATTGCATGATCAGCATAATGATTTTACGTTTCATGTTGACACTGCTAGCCCTCGCTCATTAATTCCCTTGCACCTTTTTCCTGATTTTCATAATGGTGTGAACTCTAGCGACTCATTTGCTGCCAACAACAAGCCTCTCACTCAGGTGGGTGAAATTGATCTAACTCTATCCTTTGATCCTTTTCCTAATCATTGGTTTATACACACATTCATTCTTGCTGATGTTCCAAATCCTATTTTAGGCCTTGATTTTTTGCATAACAACCAGATAATTATTGATACTCATTCCTGCACTGTCTCTCTTGGTGAACCTTCACTGTCATCCACCCAAATACCTGTTCTACCGAATGTAGATCTTCATAAGCTCACGTTATTAGAAGGTTTAGCCTTATATCCAAACCTTGTCTCTGGTGAACTTTGTGTGAACAAAAAAGTTCACCCGTTTGAGCATTCAATTGATGTCATGGGATCTCCAGTTGCCTATAGACCTCGTCGCTTTAGCCCCGAAAAGACTAGGTAACAGAATAAAAAACTTGGTGAGATGCTAAGATTACAAATTATCAGAAGTTCAACCAGTCCTTGGGCCAGCCCAGTTCATCTTGTCAAAAAGAAGGATGATTCTTATAGATTGGTTATTGACTACAAAGCTGTTAACGAACAAACCCGAAAAATGAACTAATGAACTACCCTCTTCCCAGAATTCAAGACTTTGCCGCAAATGTTCATGGCTGCACCATCTTCAGCAGTTTAGACTTGAAATCTGCCTTTTGGCAATTGGACGTTAAACCCAGCGATACAAAATACACTTGCTTTTTGACTTACCGCGGTAATTTTAAATTTAATAAAATGCCTTTTGGACTTACGTATGCCTCATCTTCCTTTCAGCACTTTTTGAATCATGTCTTGCAGGAAACCAAATCCTTCTGTTTTTCCTTCATAGACGTTATTTTTATCTTTTCTGAGGATGAGCAACACCATAAAGCTCACTTGCTTGACATTGCCAGCAGATTGGACGCATACGGTCTAGCCTTAAATATGTCTAAGACTTCTCTAGGTCAGTCAAAAATAGAGGTTCTTGGTTATCAATTGTCTCCTGAAGGATTTTTTCCCTTGCAAAACAAAGTGAGTGCCATTGAAAAGTTTCCATTGCCTGCCACGGTGAAGCTCTTACGTCAGTTAAAACGTTTTCTTAAAAACGTATCAAAGCCGTTTTCTTAAAAATGCTGTTGAACTCTTGCGCCCTCTTAACGACTTATTGCAAGGCAAAGTCAAGAATACTGATCGCATTGAATGGACTGATTCTGCTAAACATGCCTTTCTTAACTCTAAATTAGCTTTGAAAGATATTACTATTGAGGCACATCCTCATGACCAAGTTCAGTTACAGTTAAAATGTGATGCTAGTGGCGTTGCAGTTGGCGCGATTCTTGAGCAATTTTACGATGGAAAATTTAAAACTTTGGGCTACTTTTTAAAAGCATTACATGGCCCACAGACACGTTACTCTACCTATGATCTCAAATTACTCAGTGTCTACCTTAGTGTTAAATATTTTGAACATTATTTAATTGATCGCCCTTTCATCATTTACACGGATCATAAAAGTCTTGTTAACAGTTTTGACAAACTTTCGGAAAACCAATCTCCTCGCCAAGTTCGACATTTGAGCTACTCAACTCAGTGTGACTGCGACATCAGGCATATTCCCGGTAAAGAGAATGTTGCCGCTGATTGCTTATCAAGAGTTATAATTGAGCACGTTCTTCAAAGAGATCAAATTCCTTTTTCTGCTGCGGAAATTGCTCTTGAGCTGCAGAATTGTCCTAACTTACTTGACTTTTCTCCTGACTCTTCCATTTCACAAGAACCTATATCGGACTCCAATCTCAATTTAATCGTTGATTTAAGTAAAGGCTTTCCCCGTCCAATTATTCCACTTTCCTCACAAGATGCGTTAATCTGGCACTATCACAACCTTGCACACACTGGTATTACAGCTACCCAAAGATGCATTTAGCAACGGTATGTTTTTTACAACTTGCGCAAACGCATACGCGATGTAGTTAAAAGCTGAGTTGCCTGTCAGTGGTCGAAAACTACTCGTCATGTCAAATCGCCTATCCATTCCATCCCCATACCTCCTGACCGCTTTAGTTCCTTACATCTTGATAATTGTGGTCCATTCCCTGCATCACAAAATAATAGCTATTTGCTGGTTTGCACTGATCGTTTTACGCGTTGGGTCGAGGCATATCCAATGAACGACCAGTCTACTGTTATCACTGTTTTTGGAAAACATCTTCAAACTTTTGGAATCTGCTCCTTTCTTCATACTGATTCCGGTTCCTAATTTACTTCCACAACCTTCAAAGAATACTGCAAATTCTTAGGCATTGCACATCGCTTAAGTAACATTCGCTACCCGCAGTCCAATGGGCTTTGTGAAAGATATATCAAAACCATCAAGACTGCTCTCACTGCTAAGTTGGACAAGAATCATTGGACAAGACATCTGCCACTCATCATCTTGTCTATCAACAATATGTGCAAAGAAGACTTGAAATGTAGCAGTGCTGAGCTTGTGTTTGGCCAAACCCTTCGCCTTCCAGGTGATTTATGCTATGATTCTCTTCAGCCACGACTGAGTTATCCCACCCATATGGTTCTTGCCGTGAGAAAGTTTGCTAATGCATGCAAGCCTACTGACACTCTTGTTGCTCCATTATCTTGTGCACATCTTCCTAAAGCTTTAGAAACCTGCACACACATTTACATTAGGAATGATCCTATAAAGGCAAATCTCACGCCTACTTATGATGGTCCTTTTCTTGTTGTCTACAAGACCAATAAGACTTTCGCCGTTCTGCGCAACAACAACACTTATGCTGTCGCCATCAAAAATGTCAAGCCTGCTTTTCCTTTGCCATCACCTCTTATAGTGATGAATTTCATTTTCCTTTCACGACATTTGCTTCCTTTTATGACATTCAGCTGCACTCCTTTCACGACATTCAGCTGCATACTGGTGCTAAAATGTAAGAAACTAAAGCAAATCATTTGTGCTTATCATATTTTGCCACCTAGTACTTCTCTGCAAATCTGCAATAGCCCATTCCTATGCTTTACGTTAGCATGACACATACATGAAATTTCAGCTTGCATTTTCATTACTTCATATATGTCAATAATAAACACTGAAGACATGAAAAAACTGAAAATCGCTGGTTCTACTACAGAAACTGTAAAACACTAACTACATATCGGTATGACTTGAATCCGTTAAGCACATCACTGAGCCACTGGTAGCAGTTGCAGAAATTGTAGCAAATCATTTGTGTTTGTCTTATTTTACAACCTTGTACTTATCTGCAAATTTGCAACAGCACATTCCTATGCTTTACGTTAACATTATACCTACATGGAATTTCAACTTGCTTACTTCAGAAATGTCAATAATAAACACTCAAACCTGAAAAAATTCAAAAGTCACTGGGTCTGCAACAAAAACTATATAACATGGACTACGTATGACTTGAATCCGCTAAGCACATCACTGAGCCACTGCTGCTAAAAATGCAGAAATTGTGGTGATAATTTTGGCATCGTCGTCTAAATGTAAAATTTTTGCAGTCTGATAAGGGTAACAATTCTGCTCAGCTGATAAACTAGCTCACATAATCAACGAACTGCCTGAAACAAAAATTACCAGTTCCGCATAATTGCGTAAACAACAATGAACTGAATACAGTTTTGGCACTACCACCAATTTAAAACCTTCCAGAAATTGTAGCTACCATATACTGTAAAATATGTTTGTGCAATAACTACAATGCATAAAACTTTTTTTCCCACCTCTTCAGTTTTACTCGCTATTGCATTTTCAAAAACTTGGCAGTTTGCAAAACTCTTGGTGCTTGAATAAATAAGCTATACGATAGTAACTCCAAGATGATGAATTAAGGGAATTTGCAAGCTTTTTTTCAGCAAAAATTTCGTATGAAGTCAGCCATATTATGAAGGAATAATGACTGGGCCTACTACACATTCTTTGTTGTATCATGGAATTCTCTAATCTGCTGAAGTTAACTTGTCATGACAGCTGAAAAGCCATTTGGTAATAACAGTTGGGCATTGTTAAGAGCACTTCATATGCCATTTATGGGCTATCTATCCAGCAATCAAATTCAAATCCTTATCGAATAAATGATCTTCACATAATGCAAACTCCAAAATGACTAATCAAATTTAGAGTTGATCAAATCTTTCTGTTTGTCGTTTTCTTTCTAATGACTTTACAACCAGATAAAGTTAAAATGTGTTGTTAATGGTTATGCAAGTTAGCAATAACACATCTAATATTAATAGCAGCAACACTCCGGAATGTCACACTCAGGCGGTGACTTTTCTTGGTCAGTTGGTAGGCTGCTTTAGTTGTTACATTACAATATACACTGATTACCAAAGTAGGGTATTGGCGAGGGGTAATACCAGTAGGTGTTGGGGAGGGGTGACTTTGTCTGCCTTTTCATCCAGTCTGTAGAGTTACTCCTTCAAATTTGTGTGTTAATTTTGACGCGCGGCATTCTCAAAATTCCGGGCTCCGTACCAAAGGTACCCCCTGGACCGCCCTCTCAACGGCCCTGTCCGTCCCATAATCCACCACCTCCGCTTGCCCCGCTCTGCCCATTAATCCATCACCGCTGCTTGTCCCGCTCCGCCCCTTAATCTACCACCGCTTGCTTAAACTTGAGATCGTTGATCATCGTTAGGATTTCTTGAGGAGTTGTTGTAGGTTGCATGTGAATAGAAGATGCAGAGAAATTTTTAAGATATAAACAAATCGTAGGAGCCACAATCAGTAAAACAAAAGGATACAATTCACATGGTTACTTTTGTTTTGATAGACCTGCAAACGTTATTGAAATATAAGCGAGCAGAAACACTGTGGTTCGTGTTAACAACAACATTTCTTTTTGCCACTTTATTCTTAATCAAAAATCATCTTTTTGCAAAGACTATTTGATTAGCATGAATACAAACCATCCTCTATGCTAGTAATTGTTCTATTTGTAAACAGTCTCACGTGATCATAGTAATCGCTCTTTTTGGTAAAGTGATTTGTTGGCTTTGTAAATTCCGACGCAATAGACCGAGACACGTGAGCCGCCTGTTTTCTTTCAACATCAGAACACAATGGGCGTGGGAAGTTTACTCTCCTTTCGGCGTTTTCTTTCATTAATAAAATAAAAAGCGAGAATGTGAGCAACTCGTTCTAGACAATCATTTTGAAACCTTGATCATTTGATTACACAAATGACTTTTCGCTAGAGCATTACGTTCTTGTGTTCTCGTTCTGCGTCTCCGCCATTTCCAGCAAACCGTGCGGCTGGCGTGCTTCGCAGCTTCCAGTCGCAATGTTTTCTAAACAATTTTTGGCCTGACAGCCACTAAATTTTTCTACGTCTTTCCGACTACGCAGCAGTGCAGACACTATAAATGTAGCTCACCAAAATTTGAGAGAAGATTTGAGGCAATGCGTTCGCAATTTGTAGCTCAGATGGCCGAGTGGTAAGAGCGTCCGCCTCGGGAGCTGTAGACTTGGGTTTGATGCTAAGTCGGGTCAAACTAATGACTTTAAAATTGATATTCACAGCTTCCCTGCTTGACGCTCAGCATTAAAGGGACAGTGTGAAGAACAAGCCGGCAAGTTTACTTGTTGTGCCGTTGGAAAAAGCACTTAGAGGGATTACCCCATCTTGGTGTGGCCGATAGATGGCCGGCAACTCCTAAGCGAGCTCGCATGGTGCATTGATAGTTTTCTCGTGATAGGAGGATAAATATGCAACTAAATACAAAAAACTAAATGCACACCACGGGGAGTAAAAGACTGATAAAAATCATTCTTCCACTTCAACTTTCCTGTTTGTAAAAATGAGACTTTCCGACAGCTCAGCTCAAATGACCGAAAATAAACTTTAGAAGTCAGTAAACTTCCACGTTGATATCACGTGTGACCTGTAGTGACTTGTTGTAACCCAGTGACTCATCACCTCTAACCATAATTAAATTCTCTTTATTTCTTAAACTTTTCCAAGCTCGTGTTGCATCAGGCAAGCACAAAACCAGCTAATATATTGCGCCCCTAATGAAGGCATTGTCAGTGCTTGAAAAAAATGAGATAAACATTAGCGTCGAAAGCTGGAAAAAACTTTTAAACTCCGAAAAAACGCTCTGAAAAACAAATCCACCTGCTTTTTACTTAGTGACGTACCTTAAGTTTATTTTATCTAGTGTTGACATTTCTACCTTTCACAGTAATTGTTCTCTCAGTTTCAAAAAAGAGGGAAGTAAATTTTTGTAAGCGTTTTTTTTTTTCGATGTGCCCGGTAGTGAGTTTTTTTCCTGCTTTCGACGCTTAATTTGAGGGCGAAATGTATCAGCCATTTTCATGCCAAGCCGGGAGCAGTGCGAGCTTGGAAAAGGTTACAATAAGTGATTCAAGCAGGGGATGGGCAGGATTTTGTAAACCAAACATGAGATCTTTTTGCGAACGTATACTAAAGTTGCATGCAGCTGGAATTGGTGACTGGAAAAAGTTTGAGGTGTTTACACAAGACAGATTGGCCTTTGAGGTTGGTGTTTAGTTTTCAGATTTTTTTGTGATTAAACGTTTTTCTATTTTTTGTTTTCTTCTCATTTTAAAACTGAAAGCATTGATTTTTTTAAATTTAATTTGTTGGTTTTTAACACAAAAAACTTAACACTAACCGTGATAAATCAGCACAAAATTTTGCTTTAATCAGCACAAAACAGCCCATAAAAACATGAACAGCACACAACAAAGTGAGGATTAAAATAACCTGGAGGTTTTCACAAAATCTTACAATATTATGATGATTCACTACATTTTCATAGCTCCTGTTATCAAACAACTTTTGTTGAAACACTTAACTAGTACGAATTTGATACAAGCACAAATTTAAAACTATGATCAAATTCATGACAAAATCGAGTGATAATTTATAATACAAGCCAGTGATTGCACAATCAAGCAAGATGATTGCACAATCAAGTAAGGGTAGGACGAAGTTATCAGACAAACAGTGGAATCCTGACTACTTGCAGGAGCGCATATAGGGGGGCATTGTGCCATGGCCCCTCCCTTTTGACTCGGCCTTTTAGTAAAAAAGAACAAAACTAATGGTGTCAAGTGTTTGAAATATGCTAGACTCCGTTGATAGTTTTTGTAGCTTATGACCAGGGGTGGATCCTGGGGTTAGGATGAGGAGTATGCATCCTACCACCACCCATTTTCAAAAATGTTTTTGATGCACACAATTTTTCCATAATCTCAAACCCCTTCGATTGCAATAAGCCTTCCGCCTTAAGCACGCATAATCGAAAATGTGAGAACAAAATGCGTCATATTTGGCGACGTACTCAAAAGTAGGGCCAAAAACTTAAACAAAATTTGCCTAAAAATTATTCAAAAAACACTAACATAGCCATTGCAGCATGTAAATTTTCAAACATTTTCCGGGAGAGCATGTCCACGCACCCCCCAGAACTTTCCTTGTTTTTCAATCAGCTTCAACTTTGCTCGGCCGAAAAACAACACGCTTGAAAAAAATGTGAAAATTATGGCCCCCCCTTTTGAAATTTCTCGCTACGCCACTGACTACATAATATAGGGTTGCCATATCGTTCGCAAAATTTCAAATTCCTCCCGGACGCAAAATTTAGGGTTAAATTTTGCGTAAAATTTAGGGTTAAATTTTGCGTCTGGGAGGAATTTTAAAAAATGCTCAAACGTCCGGAATTTTATGATGGGCGTTTTTGGGTAATTAGAATTGCGGGAATAATCCACTAAATCAGGGATGTCCAGCACAAGGCAATTTTAAGCAACGCGTCTGAGTTGGACACCCCTGCTGTAAATTATGTCTAACTTTATACATTGCACATGTCTTTCGGTTTTCAATGGGCTATTGTCTGCTTTGATATTAATGCCTGCATAGAATATCTGATTGGTGAAGGGGTTAATGTGGACCATGCAAAGTGCTTTGACCAAATCTGTAACTTGAAGCAGTTGGTGGAAAGTTACCTACAGGGCAAAGAATTTATTAAACTGCCAACGCATAAGAAATGGAGCAAATATTTCGATCAATCTACGAACATCACATGCCACTCAGAAATTTTATAGATCGTAGTTTTTCTTTGCTGCTACATCCCATAATGCCAATGTAGAGAGAGTCTTTTTACTGATGCAAAGTCAGTGGACTAAAGAGAGAAACAAGTTGAGCATTGCGAGTTGCGACTATTAAGAGGCATATTTGCTCTTCGATTTAACTTCAAACATACGTGCTGCAGTAAATTTTTCATTTTTGAAATCAGACATGGCCTTATTGAAGAGAATTAGATCTTCAGAAAAATATGCATGGTTAGAACTCAGTAGAGTAAATTTGTAGTGACTTGACTTACAAGGGTGTCTTTCATTTGTTTTAACATGTAATTGCTGTTCTTCCTTTTTCGGCACAACCTAATTCTCATTATTATTTTTCCCTCTGAAGTTGAGATTTTTTTCAGTGACGGTCCGCAGCCATATTTAAAGAGTGCTCACCCTGCCTGGCGTGAGATTCTGCTCGTGATTGAAAAAAATACTTTTCCTTTCGGTTGCTGGCGCTTTAGTAGAGTATCGCACAACGTTTGCAGCTGAGGTTAAAAGAGGGAAATAAGGATTTCAAGCAAAAGTTATGGGTGTTTCTTTGAGTAATATGTTGCTAAACTTACGAAGCGAAAAAATTGCACTTTTGCCGTTTTTGCTTAGGTAAACGTTGCTTAACCTGACCGACTGCCACTGCCGGTATTTGTACATAATAACACCGTAAGCAATGTTAAAGTGAAGTTTGGAGATGGTAGTGTTTTGTCACCCTGTTTGTACTTTTTAATATCCTACACGATGGTAAAAAATTATTCGTGATCAAATTATTGTAGGCTTAACATCAACTTGCTCTTTTTATTAATACAAAAATGAATGAATTTAGTATAGAAACATCTTGTTTGTTGCATTACCAATTTTATAGATCAAATTTTGATGTGACAAAATGTGGTAGCGCATATATATGGTCTCATGAAAAGTAGTCATGCACTGTCCGGAATTTTGCTTTTTCAAATATGGTAACCCTAATACAATAACAATGAAAACTTTTATAGATTAATTAGAATTTATGGCCCTTCATCAAAGAGGAACGGATTATCAAAAAAAAAAAAGGAATTTACACGCTGACTATGCTTCCTTGATCTGTCAGAAACACAATTGCCTTCTTGACAATGTAATGGCTCGCTTTAATTATTTTGCAGAAATTAGTTTCATTCCAACGCACAATTATTCTCAGCAGTGACAAACATCTCGATCGGGGCCGTGTTACAAAGTGATCTCGCTAGGGCGAGCACGCAAAAAACGTCACATTTTGTCGCTCCGGTATTTCGAGCTATCACAATCTTTTCCTCGCTTTGAAATTTGTCTCGGATCCCTCGTTAACTAGGCGAGAGCTGAAAAGCACTCGCTAAGCGTTTGAGTAGGAAAGTTTTGCTGAGATTCTTGAATAATGGCGGACTTTTTGTTGTAAGACGATAAAACAGATGTGCAGAAGAATCAAATAGAGCAGGGATGGGCAACCCCTGGCACGCGTGCCAAATTTGGCACGCAAGCTCGTTTCTGTGGCACGCGAGCGAGGCCACGGAAACGAGTCAACGGAAAAGCAGCAGCAGAAATCTTACTGACCAACATACGGCCCTATTTTTTTTTTTTTTGTAGGACATCTGAGGGCGTGAAGACGATATTTTCAGACAGGGGCGCATCCTGCAAATTTCAAAAGGGGGAGGGGGTTCTAAAAAAACCTCGATCCCGCATTCAGGAGCGGATCCAGAAAATTTTGGTAGGGGGATGAAATTTTGAATTAGGTTGAATGTTAACTTAATATCAAGACGTTGGACTCAAAAAAGACGTAAAAGGCCCTTTGAAAAATGTTTTCATGTCTGCGGCATATTCAGAATTTTTTTCAGTGCGGGGGCACCAAATTTTCACATATTTTCGAGCGTATTTTTTCCGGAAGAATTATTTTGAAGCATATTGAGAATAAAAAAGGCTGTGGGGGGTCTGGAGGCGTGCTCTCACAGAAAATTTTGAGAAATTTACATACTGTAATCCTGGTAATGGCCATTTTAGTACTTTTTGAACAATTTTTACGCAAATTTTGTTTAAATTTTTTGCCCCTAAATTTGAGTGTTTCACCAAATATAATGCATTTTGTTCGTACATTTTCGATTATGCGTATTTTGGGTGTGAGGCTTATTGTTATTGAAAAGGTTCAAAGTTACGGAGAAATTGTATTCATCAAATACATGTTTCTAAATGGCTGGTGGGGGGATGCATCCCCCACACCCCCCTGGGTCCACCCCTGCCCGCGCTGATAACAGTGGCCCTTACCACTACTCCAACCAGTCGATTTGGCTTCAGTATGATGTGAGGCAAATTTTGTCACAGCTGTTTTGAAATAACAGCACTTACCGGTACTGCGCTTGCACAGTTTGGGCACTTTATATTAAAAAGGGGGCTCGGGGGTCGACCCCCCTTTTTAATATAAAGTGTCCAAACTGTGCAAGCGCACTGTTTTCAAGGGAGAATAGGACATCTGAGCACGTGAAGGCCTTTTATTTTGCTCTTCACCGATATTTTCAGGGGAAAACATGAACTGTCGGTTGGCGCGCGGAAAAATTTGGCCATTAACTTTAGACGATTTTGGCGCGCGGACAGAAAAAGGTTGCCCATTTCCGAAATAGAGTGTTTTACCCAGCAGGGCTGCGAACCTGAACTCGAAAGAACTCGATCTTTTTGCCGAACTTCAACTCGAAAAAAGTCTGAGCTGGGAACTCGAACTCGTAGATATTCTAGGCTGAGAATTTGAATTCGAACTCGAAACTATTTTACTCAATAATCACTTGTTCTTACTGAAAACGACTTGTGCCAAGCTCAAGGTAATCACTTGTTTTGCTAAACTCGAAAGAACTTGATAAATTTTCACTGAACTCGAACTTGAACTCGCAAAAATGAAAATGCTGAACGCGAACTTGAGCTCGAACTCGTAAAATAAGCTGAACTCAAACTTGAACTTAGACTCGATAAAATAATCGATCGAGTTCGCAGCTCTGAATATAGCTCACCTCGTAATGCGGAAGTATTTAGAGAATACAGGTTATCAAAAGTTGCAATAAGTCTAACTTAGCTTACAGTAGTTTAGCAAAAAAAATACGTAAAACTGAAATATTAGGGAAAAACAAAGTTGAATTGCGATTTCAAATTTTGTTCAAACTGCTTGCTTGTGGAAGTTTTCAAAATTCACACCGGCCCAAGTTGCTTTTTCATCATAATGAGTGTTTTTTTGAGGACATCTTTATTTTGTCTTTACTGCTAGCGTAAAACAATTCGTACATTTCTTTGGGCAAGACTTTATCCAATTTTTTAAAATATGCCGAAAAGCTACAAAATTTTAAGCGTGGCCTACTGCTAATTGTTGTCAAAAAAGATTTTACCCTTTACCTGTTTTTTGTGTGATTGCAGTCTCAGCATAGATATTAGCACGCCCTGGATTTTGGTCATTAGTTTGAGTCAAAAAACATTCAAGCCTATTTACATTGTTTTTTCCAGGGTATGTTAACTTCCCTGCGTTCATCGCGAAAGACTTTTATTTCTCATTGCTTTTGACGTTTGATAGACAGCTTCCTACTTTTTGATTCAGCAACGCATTCATTCAACTTTTCTGTGCGGTTTTCGGAAATTTATGATGTTACAATGACATGCTAAGCCAAGTCAGCAAAAATCTGACGCAAACGCTAGCTAAGCTAATTGCGTCCGAACGTCATTACCGAGTGATTCCGAGTGCATGTTTGGCGAGAGGCAATGATAATATCACTTTCGTTATTGAGCCTCTCGCTCGCCACTGTCTCGCAGACACAAGTCGAAAAAATCTCAAGCGGGATACATTCTGTAATGTCGGCTTTAGTCCTGTTTCAAACTACTGTGACTAAACCCACCTGACTTCAAAACCTAATTTTACCCGAATCCATGAAATTTCGGAGTTCCAGACTCACCTGAGTCCCGCAGTAAACGAGGAGTCCTTATGAACAAAGTTCAAACTTCGAAGACCCCAGGCAGAACTAAGGTTTCTCGGAATTAAGTTATCAAATCGGATTAATTAAAAAATCAGGTCAACTGAAACAATGAGGTAAAATGCTACAGTACAAAAAAAGCAATCCGGTTGTGTAAACCAAATTGTTTTTTTCTGTTTAATTTGGTAGGAAATCTTCTTGCAAAGTCGTTCGAACAAAGTTGTTGACAAGCAGGGGACTAAGCTCAAGGTCTTCTGGGCTTTGCCGCTGAATGGTCGTTGACGCCCGCTAAGTTTTTCCGCGAAAAGCGTCGTTTCTGGCGCGCGATAGGAGACGATTTGACGTAACTGTTCTGCCATGCGTCGTAGTATTTTAATGTTTACATTCGTGGTGACTCACACAGTTCAGATCGTCAGCATTCATGATCAGACAATGTTCAGCAACGCGTTGAAAGTTTAACAAATTCAGGATCAGATCAGAAGCATTTTGTGACGTATTCAGTTTTTATTACACCGTTTAGTTACTTATCTAAACAAAACAATAAATAGTTTTATTTAATTTAATATTGAATGAATTTGGCAGATTTGTGAAACATAAATTCACTGGTGTAATAATCTAAGTCTCTCGAGATGCCTTATCGCTTGTTTCTTGTCTTTTACATTTTGTGTTTGTGCAACTTCACCTGCGTCGGTGGTTCAAGGAGAAATCTTGCTCGTGTAAGAAGACAATCGGCGATCAAAGAAACTTCCAGACCGCAGGTACGACTGGTTACGCGCTGTTTATATTGTTCTTTATCGACGTTTTTATTTGGTTGGTCGATGCTTTTATAATGCGGAGTAATGACGATTCGATCATAAGCAAAAATTATTTGCTGATTCAACGAGAGTTGGGTTAGCTAATTCAACCCAAGAAAAAAAAATAGAACAATTTTTTTTCAAAAATGGAATACTAATTTGAACAATCATTTTTCAAAAGTAATTATATTTAGTTTAAAACCACTTAATTCAAAGATCAACCTATGAAAACTTATAGAAATTGTGATTCATTAATTCATTATAACATTTGTTCATAAATTCCATGATTAAAAATGAAAATGCGCTTTAAATAATCCAGAAAATGATTTGTATCTTGAGAAGAAATCAATAAATATTAACTCAACTAGTCACAAAGAGTCTCCGCAGATCTGTTGCGTTTGTTTAGTAATCTCAGTAAATGATTTTTTCAATTCAATATGATGCTGAATCAAAAAAAAAAAAAAAATTTATAGAACATTTTGGGCAATATAATTTTCTGAAAACGCTTGTCAAATTTACTGAAAACTTTAATTACGATGAATTCAAATTGTTTTTATTCAAGTGATGTGTTCGTCACAGCATCACGTGATTGTGAGCGGGAAATCCGCGGATGTGCAGCTGAATCCGTTTGCTTCATGAACGGCAGATATTCCACTAAGCGGTGAAATTATTAACGATTTGTTTTTCCGTTTAGGTAATCTTAAATACTTTCAGAAATAGATGAAGAAGTCAGTGTCAGCTGAGCTATTTACAGTTTTAGAAAGTTCTTGGTAAAAACCTCCCAGCAGATTAGCGAATGGTTAGTCGATTTTAATTTAATTTTAAAGTTATTTTAGATCTTTTATTGTTTTCGCAAACAATATTTGCATTGATACCACGGAGAATACTCGAGAATAGAATTTTTTTACTTTGTTCGAGGACAGAAATAAGTCGACGCCCAGCGCTATGGCTCGCGGTCGCGGTCAGTGATTCGTTTCACCGTCACAACAATAATCATCTGTCGCGTCGCATTTTTTCTCGTTTCCTTGTTTGTGGTTGCCACGCCTCATTTCCTGCCAATTTCAAACGAATTCATCAAATTATTGGCTCGTTCGCTAGAGCCTGTTCACTCGAAGTGCGCTCTCGCTTGTACAAACAGCTTTACCGCGAGCTGAGAAATATTGCATCATTTCATTAACGTGACCTCACAAGTGCCTCTTATCATTGCTTTTGGATGATTTACGTCATCACAACTACATAACTACAAACCATCTTGACGTAACAAAGCAAAGGGGATTTCCACTACAAATCAATGTTGCCCTACCATAATATTCCTCTCCCCCAATGACGGGATTCATTAAAATATCCAAGCTTTAGGAATCCTTGAACAATTGGTGTGTATACGGGCAGAGAAAAGTGTCATGTTTATTTTTAAGGTCGACATTGCATCGTGAGCGCATTAATGTTCCCTTCATGACTGTTTTTTCTTCGCTCTTTTTCGTTTCATCTTAAAACACAAAACCATTGAGTGAGATGGCAATCGGCCTGAGTACTCATGGATGAAATTTTATGATTAACGCAGCAGTTTCCATTGAAGAGATTCTTGTTTAAAGAAACGTCATTTTTAATTACCATTTGTTGGGCGATTAAATTGTACGTCATTTTGGTTTTTAAGCGCGTGATCTGGTCACACTCTGAAATGTAGATTTGCTCAAACTTTCATGATTCAGATGCAAAAAAAATTAAAAATGGCCACGATACGTTACACGATGATTATATTGATTAAATTGATAAAATAAACTTGTTTAAACATCCTAAAATTGCTTTAGGTATGATCTTCGAACTTCTCACCAATAAGATGCCAAATTTAGCGTGCAATAGCTGAGAATATTATCATCACTCAACAGTCATAGAGCATCACACAGAGCAATGTATTCGTTGCAATACTGCTCTGTGACGTCAGACATCTCACTCTGCTCTGCGACTGTCAATGTATCGTTTAGCATATTGTTGCTGCTCCACACCTCCCCGAGCTTCTTCGAAATACTTTCATTCGCATGAGAGTCGATCACATTTTATCGTTTTCAACTAATTTTCCTATAAAGCACTTTCGCATACCTGGCTTATCGCGTAGATTTATGTTTTTGACGTTTTATCTTCACCAAGATCTGTTTTAGGACTTTTTGAAACGCAAATTTGCGATAACGCTCATATGTGTTTATCGTGCCAGCTCCTTTGCTTTTCGCTCCGCAATATGCACGGGGTTTAGTTGGTGGGCGTGCATTGCCACTACCCAGCTGGGCGGTTAGCTCAATGTTGTCGTGATGTTGTCGCATTCGTTCTGTTCAAGCATAGCAACTTGTAAACATCGAACAAAGCAGTATGTCGACACAAAGCAAAGAAATGTTTCACAATTTTTGTAGCTGAGTCATTTGATTCCCAACGTTTTATTTCAGGTTCGACTGACCTGCGACGATTTTCCCTGCAATGCACAAGGCACTGAGTGTAGCATGAGGAAAGGAAGACCGGAGTGCAGATGCATTTCTTCCTGTCCTCGACCCCAAACAACTGGCAGTTATGTATGTGCTTCGGACGGACATATTTATTTTAACCAATGCTTCATGGATCATGTTGCTTGTACGTCTGGAGTTGTGTTGCAACAAGTGCCTTGCCCCTCGACCCCCTCCACCACTTCCCTTGGTACAGAAAGCGCGCCGCAAGCCTCAACCGCTTTACGTTCAATAGTTGTTACCAGAGGAGAGGATGTTACTTTAAGGTGTGACGCCTCTGGGTCACCCAAGCCTTCCATTCAATGGCGAAAAACAGGCGTCAACAGTTCTTTGCCTTCCGCGATTCTACGTGGCGTCACCACTGAAGACCACAACGCCGCCTTAACAATTCATGGAGCTGATTTGAATCATGAAGGAGCTTATCAGTGTTTTACTTACAATGTTCATGGATTCGCGCTGATCCCATTTCAAGTGACCTTACGAGGTGAGCATTTGAGGAAGTCAATTTTAGCCTTAAATTGTCGTAAAATAACATTTTTGTCTCTAATGTAAATTCTGTTGTTCCAGAACCCATCGTTGACGAAGAGCAATGTCGAGCGTTTTCTCACGATCAGGTTCGCCTTTGCAGTCGGCATTCTCACTCCCACCAAATATTTTGGTTTTATGATTCCAATAAAAATGTTTGTATTCGCAAACATGCACCTGATTGCGAGGAGATAACAAACAAGGTAAAACGCAACCTTGATCGCTCTCCTTCAAGTTTTTCAACTCTGTTCTGTTTTTCAGTTCCACAGCCAAGCAGCTTGTGAAAATTCATGCAGCGATCCGTGCAGCCTTCCTCCTAGACAGGGACCATGTTTGCGCTTTCAAAGTCGACTCTACTTTGATCCCATTTCAAGAACTTGCAGAGTAAGTGAAGTGTGAATGAGTCGCAAGATAGTGTAGGAATGTGATTGGAATGATTATTTGTTGGACTTTTTACTGAAGATGTGTAATAAAATTATCATCTCTGCTACGCTATAATAAACTGCTGACGATTTGTTTTATTCTCAACCGCACCAAAACTTTTAGGTTTTCGCTTATGGCGGTTGCCACGGAAACCGAAACAACTTCCGGAACATCGAAGAATGCGAAAGAACTTGTGGAAAGCGCCCTCCTTCGGTAAGACCCAAGGGCTGTTCTTTGTGCAATTCCAACCTTGGTACTTCGTTTTGCGACGATGATTTCGTCTTTGCTGGATTTTTATTGCAATCTGAAGATCCTCATTCTTCATATATCGAAGTGAGAGTTACTGCAGTGTACAAAGATAATGGGGGCACTCTGGACGAGGTGCTAGACCCTCGCGACCCGGAAGATGCAATTCGAGAGTTTGATCTGAGTGTGGACGATCGTTGTTCCTGTCCGTCATTTGAGCAACTGCGTGTCGACGGAGGATCAAGAAATAGGGAGGTTGAAGTTATATTAAGCGGTAACTATAAATACGGGATCCCCACAATCAGCCAAGGAAATTTGGGGATTCTGGCCACGGAAATAAACAAAAGGCGAATGAAATCAAATAAGAAATCGACTGTTTTGTGTTCACTGTTGAATCGAATACGTGGAGAGGGGCAGAGCTGATGAAAAAATAAACACAAAAAATGAAAAGTTTTTAATAAAATCACAATCATGTGGTCTGCAACTGCTTCGACATCGCAGAGATGCTAGAGGTAGTGCTGGGGTTGGTTCTGCTGACCACCACACATTTCTCCCCACCGCTTCTTAACCAATAGCTTGTATGAAGTTGCTCTGTGATGTAACTTTGGACTACATCATTTTTTCATGACGACACTCCCCCTCAGTCTACCTTTTAATCTTAGATAATTTTTCAAATGAAAAAAGATTTAAAAGAACAACTTGATGCATCACATGACCTTTTTCTATTTCAAATTTCTATTTATAATTATCAGACTGTTTTATTTATTTATTTATTTATTTATAAATTTATAGTGTTTGTATCTATTTTTGACGAACTCTTATCAGAATCGATTAAAATAAACAAAGGAAAGTAAACAATAACTTCTCTCCGACATCAAATCACGTTAGTGCTGCCTGAGCCTTTCTAGTCGTTTTCTTGATGAGAGTCCACCATAAAGCCTGGAACAAAACCTTCTGTTCTTGCCATTTTAAATCATTTTACCATTTTTTCATTGATCTATCGTATTTTACTGGTACTACTTTTGGAACATTTTTTTTCAACATACGTCAAAATTGTGACCTTGCTCACCTGCATTCGTAACACATGAATACAAATTGTGCGTTTATTATTGTGAAAAGAGCATTGTCAAAGTGTTATCCTGCGTATTTGAGTTTCTCTAGAGTTGCCCGAAAATAAATTTTTATGAGTTTGTGTTGTAGCACGCCTATAACTCGTATTTTCTCGAGAATTAGTAGCGTGAGGGTTGAAAATGATTACGACGTCACCACTGAGACATGGAGATATCGAGTGGGGTTGATGTTGGGTTTGCGCATCAACCTGGATGCCCGCATGAACTTATTTAGTGCACATGCGGAAGAAATGCGATTAAATTTGCCTGTCACTTCTGCTGCTGGTGATAGCACAGCAGGAATTGACGAATAAGGGGTAGATCTTGCGCGTGACAAAGGCAGTGTTCTTCCAACAAAAAAAGTCTTAGCATGTAAGCGATCTACAAATATAGATTCTGGGTATTTGTTCCTTTAGCAAAGGACTGGAGCATGCATGTACAACAATTTTTAAGTGCTGAAATGTGAGTAGATAGAAGCACTCTTTGCAGGTATTACTCGCACACAGGTGAGTATTAGGGTGTAACGGTTGGAGAGCTCTCACACTTGCACTTATAGATATCAGACTATTCCAGAAAGAAACGTGAAATAGTCAAGCAAATCGCGTTCTCATATCGAGCTAGCAATTGTGATCGACTTTTTTCATGTCGGGTGGTGTAAATCCAGCCATGTGACTCACGTCAAAATAAACATACCATTGAAAAGATACCACAGTATTTTCGAACTAGATGAAATCACTTCGAGTTTCAGCATCTTAAGATATTTTGATTTCGTCTTATTTCATGATTCAACAAATTATACAAAAATATTACTGGATCCTGAAACTAGAAATTGCGATGTAGTTTCGGCGTTTTTTTTTTTTTTTTTTCTTATGGACCAAACCATCATTTTTAGCCTTTCTGATTAATTGAGAGCAACCCTTGTTACATCCAAATCCATATCTGTATTAATTTTGTCATTTTAATGATCTCAAGATATGTCGATTTTGTCTCATTTCATGATTCAACAAATTGCCATGGTTAGAACTAAACGGCTTTTGTACTGGGCGTTGTTGTTTGTCGCCTACTAATGAGAGGAAACAACCTAAAAAAGAAATGAAGTTGAGATGTTTAGGAAAACCGCAGAGCGAGACAGCGCTGTTTCTGGCTATTGGCCTTCATCAGCCGCCCTCAAGTAAGAAACATTCATCTTCCAGGACGAATGATCTTGCCGGGATCACTCATCCCTTCGGATAAATATTTCTTAAAGAATCTAACCTTTGTGGTACGCAATCCACTCGTGTGGCTACGTCACCATTCCAGTCAAACTCTTTACGTGGCCAGGGTGAAGAGCAACAACGAAAAAGCAATGTCCTTCCTGGCCTACCGGACAGGAAGTCATGACGTTCCTCTTGATCCTGGCAAGATCATTCGTCCTGGAAGATGAATGTTTCTTACCTGAGGGCGGTTGATGAAGGCTAATAGCCAGAAACAGAGCTGTCTCGCTCTGCGGTACGATTTGCTGGAGTGCATTGCACTGTTGGTGATGGAGTGCTGTTATAGCCTCTGACCCAACAAGAGGAAGTCGTCATGACTTCCCCTCCGGTAGGCCAGGAAGGACATTGCTTTTTAGTTGATGTTTAGGAAAAGCAATGTAACAAAGACTTACAGTCTGGAATGAGTCTAGTCTGGATTGGCTGTGCGTAGCAAGGCTGACGAGACTTTTGTTATAGTCGAAACATAGTTGTGCTTTGCAACTTCATTTAATTTAAACTACAGGTACGTAAACTGTTGTCAAAGAAACTAGAATGAAGTTGAGATTTTGAACTTCCCATTAGCAAAAGCACTTTCAAATCTACTTTTGCTAAAGGGGAGGGGGAATAGGGAATTATTCGCAGTAGCGATCGGAGCCCCACAAGAGAAATGAACGAAGCATCGAAGAATTCCTTATGGATTGATCACCCAAAAGAAGTTATATCAACTCATTCAACTGAAAAAGAAGAATAAACATAGTGACTGAGTGAAGTGTGAGGAAAGAAACTAACTGAGGTTGGAAAGCGCATTTTGAGAACTGAAACGATTCATTGAACGCGAAACAGTATTAGGAAATGTAAGGTGTTCAAATGCTTCCTACTCTGCCTAGCCAACATTAAACACGGTATGTCTAAAGTGAGAGTGTGACTTTAAACGAACTTAACGGTGAGATGAACCCTGCCTGCGGCGATAATCAGATCATGCAAATTTGGGAAAATATTACTGAGTAAACAAAGCGTTCATTTGCGAAGCGTGCACGTGGCGTCTGGTACTCTAGGTCACGGAGGACAATCGTCTCGCCTTTTTTTGTGTTTGTTTGCGATCACTATTTGCTCGATGCGCGCTCAGTGCCAAGGCAGTACCGAGGAAATTAAATTTCCGGGTGAGGCGGCTGGCATGGAGAAGACCTGATAAGCAATGTCAAACACACATCAAATATTGCGATATCATCGAGCACAATTGTTGAGAGAAGTTGCATCGACACTTATCGAGCATAAAAAAGAGATAAACGCCGATCCAAATTTTTCAATTCACTTTCACTAACACCGGAGTGTTGTATGCTGTTACTTGCACCTCGTATGGTGGAAGGACAGACGTTTCCTTGACAGCGCGTGTGGGGGCGCTCTCTGAAAACTGTATGCTGGTCTCTGCAAGTAGGAGGAATTAAGAACCGCAAAAAAATAGTGATAACACTCATCTTTAATCTACATTTTACTTTTTATTTTGCTGTTCTTCACTTCAGGTCTCACGATGAGAGCCGTGTTGCACTTCGCCATTTACATCCGGTCCAAAATTTTTCTTTTAAGTGTGACATGCAGAAAAGACAGCATGTGCACACTGATGTGATACATATCTGCTGTCCCGCTTTTTTGTTGATTCACTGCATTTATCTTTCAAAACCAATGATTTGAGAAGGGTGAAATGCGAAAACAGTCATTATTTGCCTCATGTCAGATACTATGAGGCGGAGTTATCCTAAACTAGTCCGAGTATGTAACCGGTGGCTGCTGACTCGAAGAGCGCAAGCTCACTTCGCAGTCTCCCTCAATTACTGTTGAATTTTCAGTTCAATATAATTTGAAAATAACCTCAGTTATTTATTATTTATTTAAACACGTGACAAATACGGATGTGTCCAGAGGTGAGTGGTAATGAAAGCGCAACCTCAAATACATCAAAAGTGAAAATCACCGCATTTGTGAAATTGGAGTTCAGCGGAAAATGTACTTAATAACTTTTCCGCTTTTGCACTGAAACAGCGTGGAATGGCTAGTAGGTCTACCGTATCTTCGCGCAACAATACATTTAAAAACACGTCGCACAAGATGGAAGCGCAACCTGAAAGAAACTAGTCCGAGTATGTTGGATTGATCCACCCAACCTGGCATTTCCTGTTTTATATACGTATGGTACTGTCGCTCTGTCATCCATGCGCCTTCTTCTTTGTATCATAAGTGCAGACAATATTATGATGTCATAAGCCATGGATCCGTGGACGCATAGTTTCTCAACGTGGGAAACTTTTCTTTATACTGCAATAATGGAAAATAATGCTTTCAAGATGCTAATTGTGAAGAAATTTCGCAGTACATTCTACTTCTTGCTGCTCGAGGATAATCTGCCAGGGGCAAACATGCTTACGTCACAAACCCGTCATAATCTGGTGCTGACCGTTCCCGAGGTTAACGTGCTTGAACAAATATTAATTAGTGTCGTTTGAATATGTGTTTCAAGTACTTTTAAATTAATAAAAAATTGTTGTAAAATTTCAAGTATGGTTGTGTCAACTTACACTCGAAAATTTACGTAACTGGAACGTTCTTCATTCCAATGATTCGAAACAAGCAGGCGTAAATGTCGGCCAAGAATGATTCACATTTTAAAAGCACGAAAAATTCTGGGTAACAGCCATATGCGTAGAGCGACACCCTACCTGTGCCTGGACAAGGGAAATCAACTTACGCGTGTTCGCAGGCAATTCAGCTTTACCGAGGCTAAAATGGGTAAATCTATTCGAAGCATCTGAAGGCAGGCGGAGGATATGAAATAACGAAGCCTGAATAAGTTTCACAGGTAGGCTACTCTGTGGTCCAATTGTAGTTTTGTTCATTGAATCACGAAATTCTACCGCAAAAAGAGGCGGCGGAACGAAATTGTTCTAAGAGGGGATCTAGAAATTATTGAAATACGTGTATTGTGTTTTTTTTGCAGCAGCGAGGTACGGCAAGAAGTGAGCACTTGCGGAAGGAGCTGCAGAGATTCTCCCAAACAAAAAATTAAAAAGCAGAATGAAGTAGGTGCAAAATTTACTGACAAAAGGTACAAAACTGACGAAAAAAATGAGAGCAAAATCTTATCAAAAATTTGCTTAAGTCCTTAAAACAAAGAGTTGACCAATACAATCTCACAAGGAGTTGACAAATTTATCAAACGATCAACGGACGAAACATATGCTTGCAAGGCGAAGCGATAGCCTGCATCCCAATGCTAGCCTGCTCAGCATGCTGAAGTTATTTATTGTTTTACACTGCTTTTTATTGAAATAAATCATTGACTATCAAAACGTTAATTTCTCAACTCCTGGAGCGGAACCAGAAAAATTTCAGAGGGTGGATGCGGTTTTAAATTAGATCAAATGCTAACTTAATGCAAAGATGTTAGACCCGGAAAAGAGCGTAAATAAGCTCTTTGAAAATGTTCTGTGTAAGGGGCGTGCGTATTCAAAACTTTTTCAGGGGGGTGGAAGGGCACCACATTTTGACATTTTTTCCGGCAGAGTTGCTTTGGGGCAAATCGAGGAACGAAACTACTCGAGGGGGTACGGGGTAATGCTACCCCGGAAATTATTTGAAAATTTAGGCAGCGTAGTAGTCGTTTTAGTGCTTTTTTAAACAATTTTTAAAGAAAATTTTGTTTATTTTTTTACCCCTGATTTTGAGTCCTTCACCAAATATGTTGCATTTTTTTTTTTTAGTTGCATATTTATCCTCCTATCACGAGAAAGCGATCAATGCGCTATGCGAGCTCGCTTAGGAGTTGCCGGCCATCTGTCTACCACACCAAGATGGGGGAATCCCGCTAAGTGCCTTTCCCAACGGCACAACAAGTAAACTTGCCGGCTTGTTCTCCACACTGTCCCTTCAATGCTGAACGTCAAGCAGGGAAGCTGTAAATACCAATTTTAAAGTCATTGGTTTGACCCGACTCGGAACCAAACCCGAGTCTACAGCTCAAGAGACAGACGCTCCATACCACTCGGCCATCTTAGCTGTTAAATTGTTAAATTTTGTTCGCACATTACGGTTTATGCTTGCTAGGCGTAAGAATTATTGTTATCGGAGAAGTTTAAAATATAGAAAATTTGTATTTATCAAAAATACTGTTGAAACGTGGCGGGTGAGGAGGATGCATTCCTCTCATCCCCCCCCCTGGATCCGCCCTTGCTCGTTGTGTCCTTGGGAAAGACACTTTATGCCAATTTCCCAAACAGGGCCAAGCTGTCTACCCGTCGTGGTGGACCAGTCTGACTAAAGATTAGCAAATAGAACCCAAGAAAGGGTAACTTAGCGTTGGTGTGGCAGACATACGCTAAGTGCCTGGTTCATACGACAAAGAAGAAGAATCTCTAGCTTAAACTAGTTGCCACACTATGCAGTAGCTAATACCGTGCTTTTAAATGGCTATTTTTTACGGACAGGAAGTCCGGCGTAATGGACGATTGTGTCATCATAAACAAGTTGTCAAAATGAATAGCCATTACAACTTGTGATTGTGCATTGTACAATCGTCCATTATTCCGCGTAAAACAACGATCTACGAGACAAATTTGCTCGATAACGAAGTAATTATTTAATCAGCTATATTGCTATAATAAGCCAATATTGTACGATACTTACTAAAGCAAGACCTTTTTTCAACTAAAAAGCGTCACCCCGTCCCTCCCGATTGCGCCGCCCATGGCTGCAAACGCGCATCAATTTTCAATCTCTCTTAGTACAAGGCTGTACTCTTCACCAAACAACCGAGTAAAATTAGATTTTGCTGAAAATTTTTTATTCACTATGTGGGATGGAGTTATCTTCAACAAACAACCCAAGATTGAACAAAATGGATTGTCAAAATGGATTTCAACCGAAGCTTATTGTTCGCAACTGCTTTCAACCTTTAATTGCAACAGGTTCTTTTTCAAAAACTCAGCAGAGAAAATTCGGCTAACACATGGCAAACTTCAAGGGCAGTTGGTCTTGGCTGGATCCAGAAGGATGCAAGGATAAGTAAAATTGAATACAAAATTTGCAAAAGTCAAAAAAGGGCAAAGGTTCCTATTCCAAACAAGAGATTGCCTACAGATGTATGGTACTCAGTCTAATATTTGAACCTTACTCCATACTACTCATAATAAGCTCCATGCTACTTAAGATTCTTTTTCGTCGCGTAAGCCACATTTTACCGTATAGCCTATGCCAGGCATGGGCAACATACGGCCCGCGGGCCGAATCCAGCCCGCGAGACCATCTTATGCGGCCCGTCGGCACTTGCAGAAATATAAACTCCTTCCGCGAATCAAGCCAAGGACCTTTTATTTTTTTATAGGACATCTGAGGACGAGTAGACCTTTTTGCTCTTCACCGCAGAAGCGTATTTATGGGGGTGGAGCACTGTTCCATGCTCCTCTTTTTGACTCTGCTTTTTAGTAAAAAAGAACAAAATTAATGGTGCCAAATGACTAAAATATATTAGGCTGTTTTGATGGTTTCTGTAGCTTGTGGCCAGGGGCGGATCCAGGGGGGTAGGATGAGAAGTATGCATCCTCCCACCAGCCATTTTCAAAAATGCTTTTGATGTATACAATTTTTCCATAATTTTGAGCCTCTTCGACAGCGATAATTAGGGCGATTTTTTATTGATCTAAAAATCTCAAAAAATTGACCTTATTTTATCAAAAAATTGACTTTATTGACCAAACGAACCAATGAAATGAAAGAACCAGTCCATAAGAAAAAAAACACTAAAATCACTTCAGTTAGTGCTTAGATTATAATGTACGCACATATAATTCAAGTGTTTTTCTATTCGCTGTATTGCAATCTTTGTAACATCAAAGTATGTTTGAATAACTAATGCATTGTCTTTTCAATTCTAGAGTTTTTGACTACCGGCACGTAGCGACAAAAGTATGTAACAAATGAAAACACATCGAAAAACTTATTTCATCATAATCCAATTTTGCTAAGATTGCAATCTTGCAAAGCAGTCTGAACAGATCTTTACAATCGAAATCAATCAAATCACATCATGCATTACATGAATAAATTAAGCATGTGTAAAACTGTAATACCGGTAACAGTCAGGCGACAGCATGCACCTCCCTGGTACCACCAACAGTTACGAACCTCCATCTCTAAATTATCTGAGTCATCTCTTTTTAAGTAGGCTATAAAATAGAAACGCGCAAAAAAAGCAAGAAAGCAAAAATTGACCTGATAAAAAAAAATTGACCAAAAAAACAAAAAATTGACATTTATTGACTTTATAACTTCATAAATACTGATTCTACGACCGTGAAATTTTGTTTCCACATTGTTAGAGTTATTTTCTACATCCAAAAAAAATTGACTTTATTGACCGTGAATCGCCCTAGCGATAAGCCTTACGCCTTAAGCACGCGTAAATCGAAAGTATGCGAACAAAATGCATCATATTTGGCGAAGCACTCAGAACCAAGGTCGAAAAATTTAAACAAAACTTGCCTAAAAATTATTTAAAAGGCACTAAAATACCCATTACAGCATGAAGATTTTCAAAAATTTTCCGGGGCAGAATGCCCCCGGACCCCCCAAGAGCCTTTCTTGTTTTTCAATCAGCTTCATAGCAGTTCAGCCAAATAAAAAGACGATTACAAAAATTGTGGAAATTATGGCCCCCCTTTTAAAAATTTCTCGCTACGCCACTTCACCTATAACTTATTTTCGGTGGAGAACAGGACATCTGAGGACGTGAAGACCATTTTTTAGCTCTTCCAACCAGAGCGGCCCTGACAATAGTAGTTGTTCAAGATGTTGAGCTCAATCCATCTAATAATCCGCCCCGGGCAGGACTTCGTGTTCCCACGTATGGCCCGCCGACTAAAGAAGTTGCCCACCCCTAGCCTATGCCATGTATTGGTCAATGTCGATCGCTTTGAAATGTGTTATAAATTGCTGTATAGCCGATATTATAATGGGAAACGATATTAAGTACTAGGCTAGCAACTTTCCTGCAACGAGCAGACAAAAATTCTCTTCTGGACTAACAGGTTCAGTCGCATAGCGAGTTTGGGGAATACGACGATTTAGAAGCCATGTTGATCGGAAGCCATATTGATCGGAAGGTAAAACTTTCAAAAATTGACCGACAAAATGCGCGATAAATCTTGATTTCACCACAACTTTTTCTTTACGCAAGTTGGTAAATTACGTACAGTACTTTGTGGAAAATGACCTAGTTGAGCATCAAGCCCACGAAACCATCTCCGGAGCCCAATGCACTAAACACTCGTCTAACTCCATGAGCAGTTTCACCACAAATTACTCGCTCTTGAATTTTCTTGTTTCGTAGAACACTTTAAGTATTTTCTACTCCGTATACTGCTTACAGGAGCTGATCCATAAAATTTTGGTAGGGTATGCAATTTTGAATTAGGTTAAATCCTAACTAAATACAAAAACGTTAGACGTTTAGACCCGCAAAAGGACGTAACTAAGCCCCCTTTTCAAAATATGTCATGTCAAGGGCGCATTCAGAAATTTTTTTATAGAGGGGGGTAACAAATCTTGACATTTTTTAAAGTGTGGTGCTTTCTGGCAGAATTGATTTGAAGAAAGCTGAGGGACAAAAACAGCTCTAGAAGGTCCGGGGGCATGCTTCCGCGGAAATTTTTTGAAAATATACGAACTGTAATGGCCATTTTAGTGCTTTTAAACAATTTCCAGGCAAACTTTGTTTCAATTTTTTGCACCTCAATCTGAGCGCTTCACTAAATATGGTGCATTTTGTTCGCACAGTTTCGACTCAGGCTTTCTGTTATCGAAGAGGTTCCAAATAATGAAAAAATTTATCAAAAACATTTTTGAAAAAGGCTGGTGAGGGGATGTATCCGCTCCTGACTGCCTAGAAGGATCAAAAAGAAGAACGCGAAGGCCATGCATCGATGCATGGCATGCAACAACGTGCTAATCGGAAATTTATCGCTTTGGTTAGTTGAACCTACTCAGTGCTCAGACCAGCACAAGACGAACAACATGTTACGTTTACAATTTCAATTTAATTTAAGGAAGGAGTTTATATTTTTTACAGTTTAGTTTAATTTAATTCTTGAAAATGCGAAAATTACAGAGAGCAACAGCGTCTGAGAGTAGAAATTGAAGAAAAGGAAGACACGATACAACGGAAAAAATGTTAAAACATGCGAAAAAAAGAGAAAAAATAACAACAGCGTAAGCACGGCTATGACTCTTAAAAAAATAGATAAACAGATCAAAAAAACGATATAAGCAAGCAAACACTTGACACTAAATCACATTGCTGTCTACGTCCACCTTATACGCGACACAAAGCTAATTAATCTGTATATTACGATTGTCTTCACATGTAATCTAAAGGTGGACTGTGGACAGTGCGTGCAGACACTGGTACGATGCAAGTGACATTGCTGTACTATTAAAACTGAAAAAAGGAAAAATGTACACCGGTAATGATAACATTAATATTAAGAAGAGTTTTAGAGCATGGAATCACTGAGAGATTCGTCAGTCAGAGCATATTTGCTCGTGAAAAAAAGTATTAAGTTTGCGTTAAGCCTATACATTACGCAGGAATGAGTTTTTGACAAGAAATACCTTGTTTGTGACCTTTTCTGACCCAACTTACACGTCATCTGAATACATTTGAAGCGATTTGAAAAATTGAAAACCGCAGTTTACCGCATACTCTACTACGTGATCGTCGCTTCAATACGCTGAAAATCATATCGCAAGCAGCGATAACAACGTCTTTTGTTTGATATGGGAAGGATGTATGGCGACAATTGTCACGTGACACGACGTTACTATCACGCGTGCGACTGGGCGGGAAGGAGGTGCGTTCATGAATGGAATGCCTGGCGTGTCTGTGACGATTGTCGGGTAATTTTCCATAAAAATTTTCTCTCCTTCATTCATGATTTGAGTAGTTCGAGAATAATGTTATGGGGTGCCGTTTGTAAAGTAGAAATTGTTCGCACTTTACGGACAAATCAATGCTCTTTCTTACGCCAAGTCAAATGGTAACGTAAAAAACATGCTTTCCTACGCCAAGTCAAATGGTAACAAAAAACACATGCTTTCCTACGCCAAGTCAAATGGTAACGAAAAAGAACATGTTTTCCTACGCCAAGTCAAATGGTAATGAAGAAAAGCATGCTTTCCTACGCCAAGTCAAATAGTAACACAAAACTATCTCGTTCTGAGCGCCAACTGCAACATAGCGCCAATTGTAACCTAACAGATATCACGTGTCTGCTGACCAAATTGCCTTTTTTTTAATGGATTCCGAATAAGCGCCGGTTTTGCTGGTCTGTTCGGATTTGGTCGGAAGTCTGTTCGGATTCCATTAGAAAAAAGGTAGTTTGGTTGGCAGACACGTGATGTCTGCTAAGTTACAGTTGGCGATATGTTACAGTTGGCGCTGTGTTACTCAGAACGAGATAGTTTTGTGTTAAAAAAAAAGAAGATAGTTTTGTGTTACCATTTGACTATGGCATAGGAAAGCATGCTTTTTTTCGTTACCATTTGACTTGGCGTAAGAAAGAGCATTGATTTGTCCGTAAAGTGCGTACAATTTCTACTTTACAAACGGCACCCCACATAAAGCGACGAACTTTGCTGGTCACGAAGTAACGAAAAACGTCGCCGTGCTGAAGCTATAAGTCTTTGACACAAACACAGTCTCTTAACATAGTTGTAACCATGTGGAACAGAGGGGCCATGCCCATGTGGGACAGAGGGGCCATGCCCCGCTTGAAGTTTGAAACAAATTACGAAATATATCGCCTGAAAAATTAATACATGAAACTTTTTTGCGCTACTGGTGCAATAAATAATTATTGACTTTTAGCAAGACTAGTGAGGGGTATGGGGCCGGGAGGCATATTCATGTAATTTACCTAACACCAGCAGAACCAACATTCTTATGTTATTCTATTATCTTGACGAACTCGATTGTTGAAAGCACGTCACAAGCGAAGCCGCGACGAGAATCGAACCCAAAACTAGTGCAGCGCTTCCCTCTCTACGCTGTGCTCCAAGCCACTGCGCCAAAGAACAGTCGTTGCAACGTAGAACAAAATGGCGTTTATAAACCCACGCTTTGTCAGGAAAAAGCAAGGTTCTGCTGGTGCTGGGTACATTACATAAAAATGCGGCCGGGAGAATCGGGTGTGCTTTTTTAAATTTTAAACATTCAAAATTTTTTGTTGCTTTCGAATGTTATGCAACAAGACGTGTTACGAGCTGAATATCGCCCCGAAGTTTTTCTTGTGTGTCACAGTAGAGTGATAAATGGATATTTCAAGTTGTGGTAATTGCAAGAAATAACATGCCCCGCTGAGCGCTTTATTGTTTCATTGCGCTGCGGAAAACTATAGAAACGTCGCTTCCTTGATCAGAACGTTCGACCTACCAACAGGAATAATTCCTTGAAATTCCTTAATTGCGTTACGCTTCAAAATTGAAGTTAAAAGCCTTTGGTCTTTCTCGATAAAATTGCACTAGATTAGTGAAATCGCATTTGCACTTAATTGCTTATTTGCTGCAGCAATTTTAGTAACGGATACCAGTGCCGATTACAAACGGCAAAACGTCGAATCGACCCCCTAAGCAGACAAAAATTGATATATTTTTTTGTGCAAGGAAACAAGTCGATAGCGCTGAAATTGAAGACGATGTCGAAGTTTTACAACCGCCGAATACTTCCACTGCGGAAAGAGTAGTTCTCGAGAGCGATGAAGAATACGTGTTGAGCAAAACCATCGATTTATGTTCTCGAAATTCACGCACAGATGACAGATGCCGAAAGATATGAGCTTTTAACTTCAGAAGGTCCAAGAAATGTTTTACTGCTTGATACCATCGTGGCAAGCAAAATCGTGGCAAGTTTTTGAAATTATGGCTTCAAGATGATAAGATTTACGATTGGTTTGTTCGCAACTCTCCGGTGGCGGTGGTTGATGCGAACGCATCTGACACATGGCAGTCTTACGAACGCTGCTTTCGTTTAAATACCTTGCTTGATTTTAAGAAATTTATCGAGAAGACTCTTTCTCACAGGGATGCCGCTTTCCACAGAGAAGCAACATTAGCAGCGAAGGATTTCGTCTGCTCCATGGAAAGTAGCAAAGGTATAGACGCTTGTATGGACGCAGGAAACGCCAAGCGAATAGCAGAAAATAAAAAAATTTTGACTTCTATGGTCAAAACTGTTCTTTTCTGTGCTTCTAGCAATATCCCCTTGCGTGGACATTCAGCAGACAAAGGGTAGGAGTTAGTGTACCTTCTGTAAAAAGTCTTGTTGCTTCTCTTAGAGCAGTGGTTCTTAACCTTTTTTAGGTTGCGGACCGGCAAAATTTCAAAATAAATTTTGTGGACCGGTGGAACTTGAAGACCGGTAGAACTTGAAAACGTCATGTTAAAACCAAGTGCTAAAACTACCAATTTTTCTAATGATGTTTTTCTGAATAAAGAAAATACATAGCTATTTGTTGCTCTCATTTTATCATCAAATTCCGGTAATCATACTGCTGAATTTGAGTTAAAGATGTTCTAAGATTTTTTCATACTACCACAACGACTTGTCCTAAATGAGTGGTCATGCGACAACATTTTTATTTACAAGAAAGCTAAAACTGAATAAATTGGCAGTGCGTACTGCGTGCACTTGTCTGCTGGCTGACGGAAAACAGTCATGCGGGTGCAGCCTTATAGCCGGGTTATAATAAAAAGCCCATTTTTGAATTGATGTAAAATATTGGAAGATATTTTGGCGGACCGGCAGAAAAGTAGACGCGGACCGGCGGTTGAGAAACACTATCTTAGAGCGTCCTTGATCAAGGCGGGGTGGATTTGAACACATTTGCGTCTACAATTTATGGTGAGGCTTGTGCAGGAGGTGGCACGGAAAAGCTTTCAATGCCCGGATGGTTGGAATGAAAATTCCTCGAGATAAAGTTGAAGCGGAATCGACCTCACAACATTATCAACGTTCGATATTCCTCTCAGACATTGATGGTCTAAGCAACTCCCTTCGAGAACATTTTAACGACAATCATTCTTTTTTGCGTTGCTCTTCATCTTGCCTCCGAACGACCCTTGAGAGCTTCAATTAACTGGATTATTTCGTGATGAAGCGAGTTGAGGTGAGTCAAAACTTGGTTACGTTCAGCAATGACCTCCAATCGCCGGTCAGGTTTGTGCGTGCTTCACTGCCAACAAGAAAGAGTAGATAAGGACAAGACCAATGGAATATTGGCAACCATGGCTGGTGAAAAGCAAAGATGAATGGACTTTTAATCATAATTTAGTCTTTCGGAATGAGCTTGAAGGAAAACTTAATCAAGTATGAGTTTGACATTCTCGTACGTGCTGACCTCTTACTAATTAGAAACCTACCACTATTTGTTCGGTATTTTATCGTATTGTAATTACTCTCTTCAAAATTGGTGTTTGTAGGGGTAGGCTTTCATAAGATGATAGATGAGTGTGTTTCTGGCATTAGCTAATAGTGTGTGACGATTGCCTAGCAAAAATTTACCACCAACTGGCCTTGTCAATGAAAACTTTTTGAATGATTTAGCGGTCGGTCGGCGGTGACTTGGGTAAAAATTCCATAAAATTTATATTTTCGTCGATATGACGTGAATATGCAACTGTAAGCAAATGCCGTAGCACTAACAGTTGTAAAATTTTTCCCCCTTAATTTTTTTTTGGCTTGTCTCCAAGCTTCAAAGCGAAAGCTTAAACCAACAAGTTATTCACGGCCCGCGAGTGGTTCTCAACCTTTCACGGTTTGCATCCTACATCTAGTGTATTCTCGACACCCCTGATCCCCTGTTGCAAAACTCCCTGTCAGTATTTCATTTGTAGCACCTGCATGATAAGGCCGTAATTTAATTATTTTTCAGGAAAGAAGCGAAATCGTTTTACTGCGTATAATGCAAATTTAGTTTTTGTGAGTTATTTTGAAACGTGGGAACGCTACAATTCGTACTGTTAAAAAATAGAGTTTAATCTGCTCAATCACGAATGAAACAGCTACAGTGCACACGATATTAATTTTGCGAAAGGTGGTTAATGACTTGGATTTTTCATACAGCTCGCTACACCAAAACTGTTAACATTAATTAAAAGCAGAGCTGGGCCCTAAAAAAAAAAGTTCAAAGCGCAAACGCAAATTGCGCGACCGATTTTTTGCATGCACAAAACGCAACAGCAAAATGCGCAACCGAATTTTTGGAAGCATAAAGCACAAAAGCAAATTGCGCAACCGTATTTTTAAAGACATGTAGCGCAAATGCAAATTGTGCAACTCTATTTTTGCAAGCATAGAGCGCAAATGCAAATTGCGCAACCCAAATTTTTCAGACTAAAAGCGCAAACGCAAATTGCGCAACTCAAATTTTTTAGACTAAAAGCGCAAACGCAAATTGCGCAACCCAATTTTCCAGACTAAAAGCGCAAACGCAAATTGCGCAACTACAAATCGTTTTGATAAAACGCAACTGCAATGTTGGTTTTTGTAACTCAGGACTTAACTAAGATGCCCTATCGGTGGAAACAAGTTGCAAAAATATTTAAAATAGTAACTAGAATTCACCCCAAACTAACGGTAGAAATGACAATGCCAGGGGGTTTTAGTCCTGTAAGTACAACAGGAGTTGTCATCGGTCGAAGGAAATAATGGTAAAAGCATTCAGTATGTTTTTACCTGTAATCTCTATTACCTTTGGCACAACCTTAGGTTAACTAAAGCTAATCGGTACAAAAATCACTTTGCAGTAGCTAGGCTACCCATGAGCCATTACCCAAACACTAGGCTAGTATCACAGTAGAAAATTTTATTCCTTGCAACGAAGAAAATTCAAAGCACTAGGCAAATAGCACATCAGACATAAGAAGTCTTCGGCCTGGCTGCATTCATTTTTAAAAAATTGAGAAAAATATGAGTATCAGTTCTGCCAGGTTTGACGTGTCACGTTTTCAAATGCAACGGTTTCTGACATACTGAAGTTCAAACCTGACCTCTTTGTCCCGTATTGCTTGTTGCTTTGAGACTATAGACAATAAGTTAGTTAGCTTAAGAATACTGGAATAGTCTTAAAATACTAAGCAAAATGGGACAAACAGTTCATTTTTAAACTCCAACATGTGAAACCGGCTGCATCTGAAAATTTAAAAGCTTACAGTTCAGCAACTACAGAAAAATTATCTTGTCAATTTAGAGCAGGCTACCAGCAACCCCGATTACCAGTAGGTTAGCACTTCACATATTTTTAAGCCAGCCCAAGCTGTTGAAGGTGACACCATTGTGATGACCAATGGAAGGCTAGATGACTAATAAAGAGGTTGGACGGATGGTTACAGTGTCCGCCTTGCAGTTGCCAGAGTCGATAGACCTGGATTCATTACTGCTTACTGGTACCTTGGCTTGCACTGTGTAGAGTAGGCCTACTGCTAGTAGACTGCTAGAGTCATGCCAAAAGAAAGGACTTTAAAAAAAGGGTATTCACAGCCTACCTGTCAGCCGGTACTGGTATCCTAATAAGCTAATAAAATGTAAATGCGAGATGCCAGACTACTCAGCTGCCAGAGCACAAATCACTAATCACAGCCCTACCAGTGAAGCAGGCTAGCAGCCTAATCTTTCTCTGCTACCCTATGGTCTTTATGGACCATAGTCTTGAGCGTTTCACTTTCAGCTTTATTACTACATACTTGGTAGGCTACCGTAGGCCTATTTTTATTTATGCCGATTGGTATTGAACGCTGTAGGCTTTCCTGTAGGGCCTATTTCTGCAGGATAACCTACCAAAGCTGCTGCTTGCCGATTCCACGTGGCTTTTACTTAACTTGTGACAAAACTGCGGTGTGGGTGCGACCAAAAATACAACTGCCTTGTAAAGCGCAAGTAAAGCGCAATTAAATTTTAAATAAACGATGTGCAAATGCAAATTACGCAATCGAAAAAAAAGACCTTAAAAGCGCAAATGCAAATTGCGCAAGCAAAAAAATATATGAAAAGCACAAACGCAAATTACGCAAGCAAAAAAAAATATATGAAAAGCACAAACGCAAATTGCACAAGCAAAAAAAAGTCAGGTAAAGCGCAATTTCAATTTCGCAATTGCGCAATTTGCGAAATTTGCGCACTGGTTTGCGCATATCCCAGCTCTGATTAAAAGCAAGTCCACTTAATTTGCCATATAACCTGCAATAACTGCTGTGAGTTGGTGGCAAATGGCAATAAATTTCAGACAAGCATAAAGGTAATATCTTGAAAGTTGTGACAGTCAGCCATAAAATTACGAATACAATTTTTCCAAAATTTCAAAACCACCTCCATAATTAATTAAGCACTTACTGAAAATCGATTTTGTGACTGCAAAAACCCACCTTATTTTCGGCTGGAATCGGAACTGAGGGAAACAAATTCAAGCAAACTTTTCTTTAGAAGGAGTTGAAAAGCCACTAACGTAGCAATAGCAGTGTGCAATTTCCGAAACAATTTTCGGGCAAGCATGCCTCCAAAAATAATCATGCCAATGACACTGGCAGAGCTCACGGCGAATGCACATTTTACGAACTTCCTCAAAAATGTACGGTTAAGCCTATAACGCAAAAATGAAACCTCGAAAAAGACTTTGGCAAGAAGATAGCAGCAATGCAACATTCTTTCTCCGCTTGTTACAATACTTGCAAAACCGATAAGAATTTGTTAGGAACTGAACAGCCATTTTTGTGCAGTTCTTTATTTTGCTTAATAAACTTCCTTAACCCCTCCTCCCAAAAAGAAACTGTGCTTAAGTTTGTTTGTTTTTTTCAAAATTTTGCTCCCCTCCTCTTGAGGAAATTTGTGGATACGTTTCTGACTATATTTTTCTTACAACGTAAAGACATCATGTTGCTGATTTCTTATTTTGACCATTAGTGTTTTCCGTTTTTGTAATTGCGTTTTATCGCGATTGCAATTTTCTTTCCTGCCATTGCTATCAAGATTAGAATGAACGAGCAGAGTTTTGCTCGACCGCTTCCACTTTCTGCTCTTCTCAATTTCGCTATTTTTCTCTGCTCTCTGGCTACACCTTGCGTTTATAAAGTTTTTTTGGTTGTCTTGTTTTATTGTCTCAAGTAATGTCATTCGCTGCTTGGCATAGCGAGTCAAGCTTGGTGTTATAAACCGTAATGATCATGCGTAGGAGATGTAATCTTTCTTCCCGGCTTTCATGGTGTTTTCTTAAATTGAAGATTTCCTGATGACCCAAACAATTAGTTCAAGACGCAGGAAATTCCATGCTAAGAGCAATCCGCCGATGCTTAGGAAATTTTGCGTTAGCTTTTCAAGTACTATTCCTGTATTTTTTTGAATCCGAATAAGAATGAAGAGATCAATGATTTTTGGACGAAGATATCATCCTCTTGCGGAACACAGTCGGAATAAAGATGATCTCATATTTTGGCAGCTAGATTATCTTACAATGAGTATTTCCATGAAATGAAATCATAAGTAATCCAAATTGAAGGACTGATTGATGCTAAATGAAAAAGATAACTCAGATTTTTCGAAATCGCTCATATTGATACACAAAAATCATGGAATGAATAAGCAGGATTCTGGTTTAGGAGACTAGCTTCTTCTAAACCAGTAAAACCACAAGAACACGATAGCCCTTTTCTACCACACATATCTCGTCAAGGCCGTGTGAATATCATATCCAACAAGAGGCATGTCCAGTGCACTCACTTGATATCGATAATTCCAGGTTAAAACTATTCGTAGGCTTAAAATTTTTATGTTTCGCTTTATTAGCTTTTTAAACGACTTTGTCTAACTACCTCTATTTGATGGACAAAAACTTTATGTGAGGCGTCTCTTTTATGGTACTACGTATCTACCTATCTATCTTATGCTTGTTCATGGTTTTTGTCAACACGCACATAACGAAGATCAAGCGTGTGTTTTTTGGTGATTATGCTTGAAAGTCTAATAATAAAAGAATGCAAGTCATCTTTAAGATCATAGCTGGAATTCGTGATGGAATTGACAAGATCACTTCCAGGCTTTTTGATACGAGCTACTGATTATCGGTAATTAACCTGAAGATATTTCCCTGCTAATGCTGGTCAGCTTCGATTTTGGCTACAAACAAGCACAAGTTTTTGAAATGAAGGTTCCCATTTTGTCATCGTGTTATCAGTTTGTTTTTTTTAGCAAGCTCTCACCTTTTACGATATAGCTTCGGATGACTTCATTTCGATCAGCAATAATGCAGCGACAGACACTATGCAGAAAATGGATTAAATTTTACAAAAATTCTTAACATTTTTCACTTTTTTCATTTGGCCCCTTCAGAATTTGCAAAAAGAAGCGCATTTTAACAGGGAAAAAAAACAAATAAAACTATCCTATTCAGTTTATTTGGACGCCGCTTTGATTGCATCCAATATGCTCTTAGTTGCTATCTTAGGCATCTGATATTTTCTATCTTCCACGAGGCCTATTCGTCTAAATTCTTTTGTCTTTTTTCTTCATGTATTTGTACATTTTTGCGTAACTTTCTGTTAGTTGTATTTTTCTGACGAGCTCATAGTGAGCGCGAAACCGGTCGAGGATTGCTTTTTCTATCCGCAGCAGCATTCTAAGCTGCAATTAAGTGGCTTGAAATAAAAAAAAAAAAAATTATTTGTAATGTTGTCTTTGTTTCTTTTTGAATTAATCCAACCAACTCTATTTGTCTTTTCTTTACTTTTGTCATCCGCAACTGCTATCCTGTTTACTGTATTGAATGTCCAAACACCAGATTGAGTGATTTTGTTGTGTGGTTTTCGATTTGGTCTTCCTTGATTGTTATCACTGATGAAAGTCGTAATCCCGAAACAGGATGGCTTAGGTCTTATCTTCTATCACAACGAAATTACACAATGCATAAATATGTTGAAAAAAATATGCATAAATGCATTGAACATTTGATGACGTGACAATTTACAATTTTGCGTTTATCCTGCCTTCTCACAGTACTATTTGGCAGACATATCATCTTCTTTCGGTTTTTCCCTGTTCGGGGTCGCCACAGCGCGAAAGTCTTCTCCATAAGACTCGATCAACTTCGTCTCTCCTCCCTCACTTCAACCATCTCCATAGTCGGCAGCGTGGCGCAGTGGTTTGGAGCGTCGTTTTTACGACGACCATGATCGCAAGGTTAGTGGTTCAACTCCCAACCTAGTCTCGTTGTTGCGTCCTTGAATAAGATGCTTTACAATGATTATCTATGGTTGGTGGAATCTGGCAAGGAGCAAATTAAAGAAGTCAGAAGAACATTCAAGCGGAAAACTTGAAAACAAAGGCAACTCCTAAGCGAGTCTGAATTCATCCTGCGCATAGCGCCTCCACCGCTTTCTCGTAATAGGAGGATAAAGATAAAGAAATCAATCAATCAAATCAATCAGTATCTTAACTGCAGATAGTGTACACTATTTCGACTTTTCAAGTCTCATCAGTGCAGTTTGCTGACTGACACAACCAGCGCTTTAAAAAGCGGGGTAAACATTTGCTACTTGTAGTTCCGAACTTGGAATATCACACTGTAGAAAATGCTCTCTGCGGAAACGATTCTCCCGCGAAAAAGAAGCGCGAACCGCAGGCTCCTGGACCAAGCGAACTGCTAAGATACAATTTGAAAATGAGACTTGAAAAGTCGAAATAGTGTACACTATCTGCAGTTAAGTGCATGTCATATATTTGTGTTGATGTGACTGACTACTGATCTGACAACCTCCTGTTGTATCTTAGCAGTTCGCTTAGTCCAGGAGCCTGCGGTTCGCGCCTCTTTTTCACGGGAGAATCGTTTCCGCAGAGAGCATTTTCTACCGTGTGATATTCCAAGTTCGGAACCACAAGTAGAAAATGTTTACCCCGCTTTTTAAAGCGCTGGTTGTGTCGGTCAGCAAATTGCACTAATCAGTATCTTCTTACACCAATTTCATATCTTTTCTGTAGCCTTCCTCTTTTTATTTTATCAGGGATTGCCATCTCTATCATTCTTGTCCCAAGGTAAGCTTCTTCTTCCTCTTCACCTGTCCATACCAACGTAACCTTGTATCCGAAAATTGGCTTCCAGCCTTACAATTTTTGCCGTCCCACATACTCGCTCTTTATTTTGTCCTTTCTTGTAACACCCAATGCCCATCTCACCATTTTTAACTTTGTCACTTCCATCTTTCCACCTGTTTTTCGGTCATTGCCACAGTTTCCATTCCATAAAGCATAGCCGGTCTAATAACACTTTGGTACATTTTACCTTTAACCTTTGCTGACACTTTCTGTCACACACAACTCTAGAAACCTTCTTTCAACTCATCCAACCTGCTTGGATCCTTCCTTTTCCTTACTTTTTCCTCACATCTTTCATCATTATTTTTTGTTGAACCAAGATATTTGAAGTTTTTCGCTCTCTTTGCTACAACCCCTTGCGATTTCAACTCTTCTCCAACGTCTGCATTTCCAAATTTTAAATATTCTGTTTTGCTTCGGCTCACTTTCAGGCCTCTTCTCTCCAATACAAATCTCCGAATCTCCAGGTCCTCCTCCAGCTCTCTATGATTCTCAATGATATGGCAGGCATATCTATACATTACAATTTTTGATAATACAGTGATAATAATAATACATTTCTATAGCGCACTTTGCTGACGGAAAGTCAGATCAAAAGCACTCGACAAAATAGCAACAAACGTAACAGTGAAAGCAATGGGATTGCATACAGTAGATAACTAGATATACATATGAAGTTGCAATGATAAATTTTAAAAAATGGTTCTCGGTATTAACTTAAAAGTATTTAAACTGGCAAGAAATGTTTACAGTTTGGCCGACTCTAAAAGTAGAGTGACAAATATAATACTACCCAAGATCACAGTCGAAAAGAAATTTAGTGCAGTATCAATTTAAGCTTCGGCAAGATTTGCATCAAACTTACAACAGTAGGCCTATAAAATTCCACACATTATACAAATACTAATGGTCGGTTGACCGTGAGAACAAACAACGGTTTGGTAGCGTATAGCCTAATATTGTCAGCAACGTGGCAAAAATAATTCCAAAAATCACGGAAAAAAGAAAGTCAGTTTGGGTCAAATGCTTCGGTGTAAAAATGCGTTTTCAGCAAGATTTCAAGTTGAGATAAAGTTTCAGCACATTGGATATCAATCGGCAACCTATTCCAAAATTTTTTAAACAACAAAATAACATGAAATAACGATTTCGTCCCCCCTAAAATACGCTCCTGGCATCAGCATATTTGGAGTCATTTCTAGAATAAATTGCAAGATTTAGCTGACTACCGATATTTAAACCCTGCTGTACTCGACAATTTCAAATTAAACCGAACTTGAATTTTTCCAAATAACTGCAAAATGTCCTTGGAGGTGAGGCATTCGTCAGCAGATCTCAGGACCTGCGATAGATCTGTGATACATTAATCGGATGTTGTTCTACTTGGCCTGCTGAAAAGGAAGTCAAACCAGCTTCTACATGAAGGGTCGAAGGACAACAATCCTCCATCACCAACATCTGCATAAGCATCTTCAGCAATATATGTACCGTAGAGCGGGACAACGCTGTTTCGGGCTATAAGGCCTCATCAGCCACGCTCAGGTAAAGGTACACTGATCCTTCAGGATGCTTGACCTTGATCAGACAAACAACCTTCCAGATTTAGATACCTTACAAGAAATTTATCTCTTGTGGTCCCTAATAAGTTAGTAAACCATTTAGGTCAAGCCCCTTGTGGCCAAGGTACATCGGTTAATCGAATGTAGTTCCACTTGGCCTGCTGAAAAGGAAGTCAAACTAACTTCCACATGAAGGGTCGAAGGACAACGTTTTCCATCACCAACAGTTGCATAAGCATCTTCAGCAATATATTCGATTAACCGATGTACCTTGGCCACAAGGGACTTGACCTGAATGGTTTCCTAACTTATTAGGGACCACAAAAGTTAAATTTCTTGTAAAGTATATGAATTCGGAGGGTTGTTTGGCTGATCAAGGTCAAGCGTCCTGAAGGATCAGTGTACGTTTACCTGAGTGCGGCTGATGAGGACTAATAGCCCGAAACATCGCTGTCCCGCTCCGAGTGCATATATGTCTGTGATTCATTTTTAGGTAATAATGTACACCACTCAATAATAGTCCGATTGGACTCCAGTTTCTAATCCCCATCTCTTTCTCCTTGGAGAAATTCAAAATTTCAGAGGCAGTAATTTTCATGTTGCTTATCGGAAACCATATCGTACACAGATCAATTTTTTTATGCATAAGGCGGACAAATAAGTTCAATAGGAATCTACGATCATACGTATACCTATCGGTACCGATACTACTTTTACAAGGAACAAATTAGGGAGCGCCCAGGTTCCCAAGTTTGGTAGGCTTGGTCATGATATACTCTTCTGCATCGATTCCGTGATAATGATACGTCACTTAAATCCTCGAAGCGAGAATATCTTGCCTTCCCAAGATGCACAATTGGAGTTACAGTCAGTGCATGAAGCAACGCAGTTTCGAAAGTAACGGGATATAAGACTTAAAGATTAGGAGAGGGTAGATGACAAGAAAACATCGCAAAAAATAGCAATGCAGGGGATGGAGTAGCAATGCACGACCGGTTTCGCTCTCATTTTGAGCTCATCAGGTGAATATAGCTGAAATTGGTGCAAAAATGACACCGAAGTGAAGGGATTTGAGAAAAGGTGAAAGATTGAGAATAACAAGTAATGCAGCTCACCATTTCCAGCGAACCGCATTCGTTATTCCTTCGAAAAGTTTAAAGTGGAAACAGTAGGTTTCATAGAGATGAAGGAAAAATTTTTTAAATACACCAGTTGCCAACGTAAGCGAAATGATGTCCATCCGGTAATTTGGATTTGTGATTGTCATCGAAATTGGATCCATTGTTTCGTCATGATCGATAATAACAAATTGAGATTCAAATCGGAACCAAGAGAATTAAACCAGAATGACCGAAAACTCTTTTAAATATTTGGCTAAATCGTGAGAAAACTTCCGAGAAAGATCATTGCGCACTTTTAGCTGGAATTATGGAATAATGAGAAGGGTTCCCAAATAATTAAAAAATCAGAGTGTGGACTGCCCAATGACCACTTTGGTAGGCTAACTTCGGTTACCCTTGTTTTAATTATAAAGAACAAATTAGGGAGCGCCCAGGTTCTCAAGTTTGGTAGGCTTTTGTTCAAGATATACTCTTCTGCATCGATTCCGTGATAATGATACGTCACTTAAATCCTCGAAGCGAGAATATCTTGCCTTCCCACGATGCACAATTGGAGTTACAGTCAGTGCATGAAGCAACGCAGTTCGAAAGTAACGGGATATAAGACTTAAAGATTAGGAGAGGGTAGATGACAAGAAAACATCGCAAAAAATAGCAATGCAGGGGATGGAGTAGCAATGCACGACCGGTTTCGCTCTCATTTTGAGCTCATCAGGTGAGTATAGCTGGAAAATGGTGCAAAAATGGCACCGAAGTGAAGGGATTTGAGAAAAAGTAAAAGATTGAGAATAACAAGTAATGCAGCTCACCATTTCCAGCGAACCGCATTCGTTATTCCTTCGAAAAGTTTAAAGTGGAAACAGTAGGTTTCATAGAGAATCTTTCTCTTCATAGAGAATCTTCAATCTTTTACTTTTTCTCAAATCCCTTCACTTCGGTGCCATTTTTGCACCATTTTCCAGCTATATTCACCTGATGAGCTCAAAATGAGAGCGAAACCGGTCGTGCATTGCTACTCCATCCCCTGCATTGCTATTTTTTGCGATGTTTTCTTGTCATCTACCCTCTCCTAATCTTTAAGTCTTATATCCCGTTACTTTCGAAACTGCGTTGCTTCATGCACTGACTGTAACTCCAATCGTGGGAAGGCAAGATATTCTCGCTTCGAGGATTTAAGTGACGTATCATTATCACGGAATCGATGCAGAAGAGTATATCTTGACCAAAAGCCTACCAAACTTGGGAACCTGGGCGCTCCCTAATTTGTTCTTTATAATTAAAACAAGGGTAACCGAAGTTAGCCTACCAAAGTGGTCATTGGGCAGTTCACTCTCTGATTTTTTACTTTTACAAGATCAGACAAATCATAAAACGATAATTTCAGTACGATTACTACGTAATAATGCAAATCAATGCTAAAATTTTTCACCAGTATGTAATTCGCAGATCGGTAAACGCACCTTTTAGGCCTCGAGCAAGCAATCTACTCCATTGTGCAACAATGGGCTAAATGCAATTGTTAATAACAATTCAATTTGACCCACAATATTGCCTCAAATAAAAAGCATTGTTCTGCACAGCCGCGTGAATGACTAGCTGTTACAGGATCAGTTCACTATACCGATACTGAAAGAGAGTCAGAATATGTTTAAAGGCTCGTTGGAGGCCTGATGTTAGAAAAAATAGAAACAAACAGTCCACTTCTCATTACAAAGGCAATGTTGTAAAGAAGGTATTTTGTCATGAGCTTCATAAAAAGTAAGAGAACGCGTTCCCCGCCCGAAAAAAGTAGGGGAATGGCGTTCCCCCTCCACTGCACCACTGTGTATTACCCGTACCACACCAACAAGTGCATTCATACACCGCATTAGATCCCTGTCTGTATTTTAGGAAAACGCTAAATTTTTATCACTTATTCTCGTGAATACGTTAAAATATCGTAAAACAACCCAACAGGCTGTTTCGCTCCTAAGGCTCTTCACTCTTCAGGGGAGGAAAGTGAAACCACAAAATCTTAAATAGGATTTTATAGTTTTACTTTCCCCCTGAAGAGCTCTGGGAGCGAAACAGTCTGTTGAGGGGTTTTATGATACGTTAAGTACTGGTGATTGATTGTTTTATATCACTTATTATCAATATCTGAAGGAATCATAATTAATATCTACGACTGGGTGTACAATGGAAATTCTGGGGGTCTCTAAAAAGATGCCATTGTTCTCTCAGAATGCACCCACTTCGCAGGTTGCGCAGACCCCGAGTTTACAGCGGATCCCACACCCCGAGGATGGAAAGGCTAAGAGCTCTGCTAATCCAAATTCAAAGTTTCGTCTGGTGTAATCGAAAAATATGTTAGCCGGAGTCGAGAATTGAAGTGTTCTGTTGAAGCAGTGGAGTACGCAGCGAGAAATATTGAAAGGGCGGAACGAACTACACAAGTCATCAAAAGAGTCTGCCATATTTCAGTCGCATAGAAACATTTGATCTTTTTTTACAAAAAGGCAAAGTTAAAAGGGGATGAAATTACTTGTTAAACCGAAGAAGGAAAGAGTCAGAGATATTCGCAATTAAACTGCAAACATTTCGGAGTTAAAACTTTATTTCAGTTATCATGCTACAGTAAACGTGACGTCATTTCTAGTCTACTGAATGTGATGTTATACCGTTTCCACGTGATTCTCCATGGTTTCCAATCCTGCGTCACGCTGTGAAAGAAACCGGTAGCCGTTTTAACCATGAGTGACGTTATTCATTTTTGACAATGTGAAACAAGTTGAAGATACAAAGCGATTATCATTTCCACTCGATGTACCGCCTCACACATTCACAACGCTTTCCACTAACTGAAATTACGTCTTTTAGAACAGCTGTTTAACGAAGTTGGAGTTCAAATGGTGTTGCGAAATGATTACAAAACCAAGCAACTTCGTTAATTTCTGTGAGTCAACATCTGATTTTAAAAACGATTTTTAACACTTTAATAACCTATTTAACGTTTAAAAAATTTAGATGGGTTAAATAAGAAATTTCAGTATAATGGCTGCCAATTGTTGTAGCCACCAAACACTTTACGCCAAACTACTCCGAATGCTCATGAAAGTCTCTACTGATCATGGGAATTACGCAAATCGCAAAACGAAAATGCGGTGAAGCGCAAAAACACGGTTCTCAATCCTTTAAATGTTCCGAATTCCACCAAAATGTATGTGAAAAGATAAAAAAAGGTTTTCACGGCCCGTACGCGTTACATGAACTGGAAATGTTGGTGGCCAACCTGATGCGTGTACATGCCAAATCGGCCCGCGATCGACAGCCAAGCATCCAAAGATCGGCCGGTAGATCGCGATCGACTGGTTGGGCACCCCTGATCAAGCTTTTATGAGCTTGTGCAAGCAGACTTGGGATTGCTTGTTTGCCTATTTGATATATAAAATACTGTATTTTGTATTTGTATACTTTTTACAACAAGTATTTGTATTTTAAATACATTTGTTCCACGCAATAGAAAGCAAATAACGCTGAACAAAGCTGCCGTTCGAAATAAAAACGCCGTAGCTGGAACTTTCTTGATTTTTACTTTTTCCAATTTTTAATAGTACTCAAAAAGCTATATCTTGTAGTGTTTTTGGATTTCCAAAATTCGGTTTGGTTCAAATGTTTTTCGTTTTTCGGAAAAGTATTTTCAAAGCATTTTGAAATGTATTTAAACACATTGTTAAAGTATTTGTATTTTGTATTTACTAGTATTGCCGAAAAGTATTTTGTATTTGTATTTAAATACTTTATAGTCAATCTATTTTGTATTTAAATACATTTGGAGAGTATTTTGCCCAAGTCTGTGTGCAAGTTCTCTTTTCTGGTTAAGTTTTTTAATGACTTTGAATTTTTTCTACCTACCTAATGAAGCGGCTAAATCACTACTAAACTGGCACCGATGATTGTTACTAAAATTAAGCTAGTATGCCTACCTAAATACCTATATTTACACATTTCATTATGTAAAAAATAGTTTAGTGCTTTATTTGATCGTGTGTATTTTGTTATTTTTAAACCTTAGTGGGGCATTGTTTGCTACATGTAACTCTAATCAATAAAGCAAAAGTTAGATCGGACAAATTTTGTATGCCTACTTTTCGGTTTTGTCATTGAAGTATTTGCATTTTGCAAATACATGTATTCACAAAATGCTCGTGCATAGTTAGAAGAGCTATGCACCTAGATAAAAAAATTATCCTGAAAAAATTCCGGTCACTTGAGCGCGCATGCAATTGATGTCTATCAAGGCAGGTCTGCTGTGTGTCCTGTTGTGTGTCCTATCAAGACAGGTCTGCTGCTGTGTGTACATTCGACAAAAACACGATCTTACTAATTTGAGCCCCCCCTGTCCAAAAAACGTTTCCGCGTCCCTGTCTTGAGGTGGGTTTGCCAGGGATGTCCAACATTTTTGAACTGATATCAACGTTAGGTTAGTGGGCCTGACCGATATAATAAGGATAACACATTGTGCGACAACTGGCTCGAGGCACGTAAAAATCCGCCTCGTTCCGTAATTGACCCGCGGTCCGGGTTTGGGACACTCCTGGCTCACACAAGAAGCTGAACTTTCTTTGTTATTTGATGACGCCACGCAGCATAGTTCCACTTTGCATATATTGCTGAGACAAGCGGCATGTCATCATAAAAACTAATAAGGTTCAGCGCCGTTCCACTTTGGTTGTTTCTCTACACCGAGCTCATATCATATTCTAGTTGCGTGGGTAGTGCTATGCCATGCAAACCGAACTGCTGTTTAGCCTATCCAGTCACCACTAAGCCTGCTGGATCTCTGTTATCGAGCGATTGTTTTGCTATAAGTTGCGTAATCAGATTGCCTGGTGACCTGTATTTAACGCTTCGGGGCAAATAATGTTGACTGTCATTTGTTTAGCCATTGCACGATGTGCTCTGTTTCGAGGCGAAAAGAGAATTGTTTAAAGAACAGAACCAACCCGTTGTAGTGGGATAGAATGGTGACTACATTGTTACCATTGTTGAGCATTGGAATTATTACCCAAGTCATAGCGGAGTTTGCTACAGAAACTGATGTCGCACTAAGATGGGATTTTACTGACTGTGGAAGAACTGGTAGATTTGGTCCTTCTCAAGTGAGTTGTTATGATCAGTAGCGCACAATGTCTTTCAATAAGAGATTACATCAAAATTAAACAAAAATGGATTAAATTTTCTTGTTTTTTTTTCGTTATCGTACGCAGCCTAGATTTAACAAATGCGCTTCACAAAAATTAAAAAATAATATTTATCATCAGACCTGACTCTTCGCTTGAGAGGTTTTAATTACCTCATCAATGTGGGGGGTTCTTGCAATCTTGCATGCGAATAAGACACTGTTTATTCGTTTAGCCTGATAGATTTTGGTCTTTAAATGTTGACAAGCTCGAGTGTTATTTATCCAAGAATTGTAGACCATTCATTCAGTCTCATATACTACTTGGAGCAGAAGTCACAGAATAGCGAGGCATGGTCGGCTCTTCTGCACATTCATTAGCAGCAGATCTGATTTGTTCCGAGGAAATCACTTGGTAAATCACCCCTCGGCAATCGCTTTTGTAAAAGTGAGTTTTTTGCAGCATTTTGATAGCAAAACAACGTGATCATTATCATTCACTTTTCCGAACGTTATCAAGTAATAGGTGAACATGTGAAATAAAAATCGTCATAAAAACAGTTTTAACGCTCACGACTGGCTGTGCATGTTTGGAACACTGCTGGTTCCGAAGTACATCGTGATGGGTGATACGAAAGTGAAAGTATTGTTGATAATCAGCAACAAAATTTATTTACAGTAACTTACAAGAAAAGCCAAATAGAGTGTTGCCACAAGCAAAATTATCTACTGGTTTCTGGTCAAAATTCGAAATTGAATTTTCTAATAAGATTGAAAAATTACGGTATCAACGCAATATCGTTTGTATTGCAGTAGTTTTCTTCTATCACAGCAACCCGCCTGAAGCATATCGGGCACCCAAACTCTTCAAATTTTCATCCTGTGATACAGTGCTACACTTTTTACAAGCTTTCAAAAACTTTGTGAATTCACAATGCATAAAAATTAAAGAAAACAAACTACATTGGTGGGCCGATTTACGACAAATTGATCAGTTTTTTAAGACCCTGAAAATGTCTAAGTAAAAAAATAAAATTAGAGAGCTGTTTTGATTACAAAAAAATTGATTGAGAATGGTTTAAGCATAAATGGAAACGTCTCGAAAATATTCAAATGTTTAAATATCACTGGCTCTTAGTTTTGTAATTAAAGTATTCAAAAATTCCATGCATTGTGTTCCAAAGCTTTTTTAGTTTTACTGTAGTTACTGGTTAGTCAGCTGTATATTGTTGCATCGTTTCAGGGACTTGGAAATTACGTAGGTTTTTTCTTTTTGAGGAAAGTAGAAGAGATTTTGAAGTAATGCTGAGTGACCATGTTGCCATTTTTTCAGATATATATATTTTTTACTCGCAAGAAATCAATTGTTTAACCTTAACCACATAAGAAAAGAAGATAGAGTGATAAACAGCGGTCATAGCTTTGTTTTGAATAATGAGATTGCTAGTCATTTAAAAAATCTTAAAAGCAAAAGCGAGAAATGGCTACACGGGTCCCTCAACCAACCTTCAATTTACAAGCAACTATGACGTAACCACGATATTTGTTCTGATCACTGAGCACGGAGAGTGGTTTCACTGTTAGTAGTAAGTAAATACAGTGTGGTAATCACAAGTTGGCGGCAGAGACCAGATTCAAAGCCGAATCGGAGCTGAGCTGAACCGAATTTAGGCGGACTGAGCTTACGAGTTGATCGGATCGGAGCCGCACCAAAGGTTACGCAAAAAAATAATCGTTCTCATCGTAGCTTCATATCAATTTATTTCTTTTTTAGACAACTTAGTACATGTTATTAATATATGATATCTGAGGTTATTTTCAAATTATATTGAACTGAAAATTCAACTGTAATTGAGGGAGACTGCGAAGTGAGCTTGCGCTCTTCGAGTCAGCAGCCACCCGTTATATGTGTCAATTGCGATCGGATCTGTCACCTGCGCGCGATACCGCTACGCCGTTTCGCTGACAAATCTTCTTCATCAAAAGTCGCTTTTTGCTACATTCAATTATCACGTGTTCTTTTCACAATTATTCTTTTTGTTTCGGACTGAGTCGGACTGTGGACTAACTGAACTCTCACTACTAACTGCGAAGTCGGATTGGATATCAAATTGTTATTTGGAAAAGACCGATTGAATCCGGATTCTAAAAATGTCACCGTCAGTTTATTTCCGGTTAATTGGCGGTGTCCCTGTAGGCCATATCCGAAACGTAATAGTTAGCATCTAGGCATCACAGCTGCGAACGTAAAACGCTGCAACCAGGGTAATCTCTGGCAGTAACGCGCTTGTGCTTTTATCCTCGGCTAGTTGCTGGCCATCTGTCTATCGCTCTAAAAACAGAGAATACCGTTAAAAGCTTTCCCCTAACAACAAGTGTTTATAGCCTATGAGATTAAGTCGATAAAAATTAATGCTAGATGAACCCAAGCAAGAACCACACTTCAAAGTATCATTTCTACCAGCTCAGATGGCCGAGTGGTAAGAGCGTCCGCCTCTGGAGCTGCGGACTTGGTTTGATTCCAAATCGGGTCAAACCAATGCTTTAAAATTGGTATCCCTGCTGCTTGACATTCGGCATTAAGGGGACAGTGTGGAGAACCAGCTGGCAAGTTTACTTGTTGTGCCGTTGGGAAAGGCACTTAGCGGGATTCTCCCATCTTGGTGTGGTAGACAGGTGGCCGGCAATTCCTAAGCGAGCTCGTTATAGCGCATTGATCGCTTTCTCGTGATAGAAGGATAAATACGCAACTAATACAAAATACAATACACACACCACTGGCTTAAAAGTAGTGACAGTAACCTATTATTTAGTTTTTAGCATGAAAAAGTAAACAACATGAACACAAATAATAACTTTGCGGCGTCGTCGGACAGCACTTGATTGATTGAATAACTAGGTAAAACGTTGCCTACATTAACGTTACGATACGACAAATAATAAAGAACATGAAAAAACAACTAACTCTGTGTTTAAGGAAGAATGTGATAAAGCGTATGAAGGCTCCAGTCTTTCTGAGGGTGTTGTCGTGACGAATGGCATGCAGACTTGGACCGCACCAACTACAGGTTTATATCTGATCACAGGTAAAAACTTCTACCAGAAACCTTTTGCATAGAATATCTTGATCCAATCGCAACTTGTTTTTATCTTGGCGAAAATGTTTTAAAATATTCATATACCGGTATAGGTCTAAAGTAATTGCTATGCAACGTAACACGTTTTTTGAAAAAGCTTAAAACATAAATGGAAATTGAAATTGAAAACTAAACTCCCCATTCAAGCAGGAACTGAACCATCCCATTTGTAACATCAATTGTAAAATCAAAAAAATAATCAAATGTATGGCTGAAGCGTCTAACCCATCTCTGCGGCTTATCGCCTGGGCAACACAGCTCCGAAGAAACATGGTAACGGTGACGAGCCGTTGGCGACACTATGCGTGATTTGACCGGCTAGGAATTCGAATTCAATTCACCATCTTCTGCACCGATAGCGATGTCTTCAACCACCACTACGCCAACCGATTGGTGCGGCGACATTAATTGTAAGTTAGGTGAAAAAGTTGCAAGGGACAACCTAATGTATTGACTAAAAGAGAGTCTCGTCAGCTTTGCCACGCACAGTCATTCCAGGCTAGACTCGTTCCAGAATGGCAAGATTCTTTGTTACATTGCTTTTCGTATCTTCAAACTGCATTTCTTTCCATGATATGCTGAAGCAGGTCACGAGTTTGCTGCAGGAGCGCAGCCAAGATTTTCTTGGGAGGGAGCAGACTATATTCAACTTTTTTCTCAGTCGGGTCAAACCAAAGGCTTTGAAACTGGTATCTGCTGTTACACTTGCTAAACGCTCAGCAATTAAGTGTTGCGCGGAGGATGAAATAAACAGAGAATAAAAATACGTCAGTGAATTCTTGACAAAATTTAGTCCTGGCGTTAAAGGACCTTAGAAGTTATAAAACGCCATAAAACCACACAACATTTCATTTTTATGAGCAGAACGTAAGCAGCCATCTTGTTGTCATGCTGTTCGCTTAGCTGACTGGTTAACACAGCTATTTTTATTGGTATGATGTAACTTTAAGTGCTTTTGCTCAATTAAATGTTTGGGTAGTGACTACACATAATTGAGTAAGTAAATCTTGAAAATTCGGATTTGATGAGCTAGCATGGTTATACTGAATCGCGAAAAATTAAACTACTTATTAGGAATGGAAGTCTAGAGGCAGGTGTCGGTAAAACTTGACCATTCTAGGTCTCGAGAGCAAAGTTGTATTTCGAAGCTTGCAGTATGATGCCATCAATTTTCGTTCAAGTCACTTTAGTCGGCGTCAAAAGTTACGCTTTGAAATGAAAAATCGCTCCACATTGACAACTCACAAATCCCCTCTTTGTTCAGTTTAGGTGTCTCATAGGAGGCCCTTAAAAGCGGGCCGCAAGTATGCGCCCACGTGCTATCGCTTGTTTAAATACAGTATTTAATTTTACGCATTCTGTCAAAAAAATACACTTTTGTTAGAAAATAGGTGTCACGAGTGTTTGGGTTTGGTTAAAAGGGCCACCAGTCACAAAATTTTGAAAACTACAGGAGTAGTCTATTTGAGCTCAAGATCTTTTCAAAAATTTATAGCAGTTTACTACATCTGCAGAATACTTCTGTCCCTCACCAAAAAAATGTGTGTAAATAATAATCATTCGAAATAATAACACCGCGAAATTTTTGGGGTTTGATTAAAAAGAAATCAAAGCTTCATTAGACTCGCAGTATTACACCGAAGCGTGTAACGAGTGGCGGGATCCATCTCTGCGGCTTAGCGCCTGGGCAACACAGCACCGATGAACCATCGCAGCGGTGGCGAACCTTAGGCGACACTGTGTCCAGTTTGACCGGCTGGGGAATCGAAGTGCAGACTTCCCGCGCCAATTGCGGAGTCTTTAACCACTCCGCTAACTGGCTGGTGTGTTTGGGATTCAACCAGGGACGTGCGGTCAGGAGAGGCACTGCCTCACCTATTTAAAAACATGGCGAAGCATCGGTAATTTATCACGGATCTGGTCAATTATTAAGAAATCCTAAATGAAATAAATAATTTATGAGTAAAAACCAAAGTATTTTGTTGTTATGTCTCATCTCTTGAAATATTTGTTGACGCCAGCAATTTTACTGCCATTTTTGTTCCTACACCTCATCGTTGTTTCAGTGGTTTCTATGACGTTATTCGCTTAGAGAATTCCCGTAGCTTTCTTAGCTTAAACAATAAAAATCTCTAGAAATGCTGTCGGTGTTAGTTACTTTAACTGTCTACCAGCAATTTTCTGTTAAGGTTTTCCAACTTTTTTATTTCGCTGTTAAATGTAAACAAAAACACAAATAGACTACTAGTTTTGAACGCAATTTTACGTAGTTACTTGATCTCACTTTTAAAAACGTAACTTTCAGTGCAGGTTTACTTCAGTGAGCATTTTCCGCTTGAGACTTTGAATTACAATCACGCAAAGCATCACACAATTTTAAGGAGAGTGGAGAAATGCAGGTTGGTCGCACACACAACATGTTTTCAAAAATTTCTTTTCGACCACGTGTGGTGCACGTTTCGTGTCGTATTCATGTCAAAGCGCAAAATGAATTTTCAAGTCACTCGAACAAAAAATATTGGCACCATACTCTACGTGGGTTAACCGCTTAACCCAGCTCTCGGTTAATCTGGGTTAAGCGGTTAACCCAGATTAACCGAATTGAAACCAGGCCCGTAACTAGACGGAGGTCAGGGGACGCCAGGTCCCCCTCTGTCAAAATTTTGGCCTGTCAAATATTGGCTGCTTTGCTTGCTTCTTTATCTAATTACCAACGATACAGTGCTAAAAATGTGCACAGGTAACCCATATGCTCTCAGTACACAATAGTAGATCAATTTAAATAAAAGCCGCTATGTCATGAAGGTCCACTCTCGTACAACCGAGAAGAGTGAAACTGAGTAATTAAATAATTTAATCAGAGCAGCTTCATAACAATCGGGTTATACTTGAGTAGACCCGCGGTAGTCAGTATAGCTGCAAAAGAGCCGGGTATTAGCACTTAAAAAGATAAATTAAAGCGAGTGTGGAGTTGGCGGGCCCTAACTTCATCGACGTTCGTATTCCTCACCCACTCGGTGGCCTACTAAGTGAATGAACGGCGACTTTCAATGACTCTGTTTGTTGTGGCCATAATTACTTTAAAGACGCACTATAACTTACATGCATTACAGTAGCATAGAATAAAAAATGTAGCGTTTGAGGCCTATAATATTCTGCTGTCAACCAAATCAAAAGCTTGATTTTAGCATAGACTGTTATATCTGTTCAATACTTGTCAAATCAGAGCTTTGTATTGGCAGCAAAGCAAAAAAAAATTGTGTCGCACTTAGACAAAAAAAAAAAAAGAGATAAATAAAATGACTGTTTTTCCGTAAATTGCAGCCCAAAAAGAATGAATAGCAAAAGAAAAGAGCAGAACAGAAAAAAGCAAGCAGTCAAAAAGCTATATTTTTTCACACAAGAAAGCTCTCCAAAAAATCATTTTTGGGTTTTATGCTGCTTCCGATTACATTTTTAAAAGTTTTTAAATTGAAGAGAGTAAAAAAGCGACAGTGTCGTATCATTGCTTTCAGTCTGCAAGTACTATAGAAAGTTTATGATATCGTCAGTACGGTAACACCATGATGCACAATAGAAGGCAATACCCAGGGTGATCCCCCCAAAAAAATACCACCCATGCAAACATCAACAAAATGCACACTCTTTTTTGCATTTATTCCATATTTGGTGCTTAAAAATTGCATGCTTTGCCTGACATGCTCAGCCAGTTTCAGCGATTTCTAACCAACTATGTTTGTTTCACTGCCGTTCAAAGATATTCTCTAAATGTTTACCTTTGCGTCGCAAGCACACCTGGATTCAACGTGCAAAATTGTCAATTACTCTGACGCACAGTGATGGTCATTGACTAGGGGGGGCCCCGGGCAAGACAGTGAAAATGGGCCCCCTACGCAGCACAACACAACATGTTTTTGCAACTAGGACCACTGGACCACACGAAGGCTTAATTATGGCAGTGGCTATTTGTACGGGCCCATACAAATTAACCCTTTGTTTCTTTTATGCTCTTACCGGTTTCACAAAGCGTGACGAAATAATAAAATAAACCAAAAAACAAATGTTACATGTCCATAAAAATAGCCATTTCCCTGAATTATGAGATCAATGCACTTACCAACAAATTTTACAAGTGGTGAGTCCCAAAATAGGTAAATACATAAACTACCTACCAAAGAAAAGTTTCAAGATATGGAAGATATATTGCTGAAGTGCTGGCAACGCCTTAGAGTTTTACAAGGAAGAATAACAACATCATGTTTCACAAAACTTTTTAAACTATGCATTATGTCAACTCTATCTGTCACCAAGTAAAAACAGTGCCATTATGCCATAGCAGCTGGCTGTACATTGTGTACAACATAAGTTTCTAGATAAAAAGTAAATAAACCCGAGCAGAAAGAAATTCATGTATAAGCAACACTGAAAGCCGCACTGTTACATAACTGTTGTCTACAAAACACTGAGAAAGATATGCCACAAACATTTGCTGCTTGGTGGTACTAAGGACGCAGAAGTTCAAACTATATAGCATGCAAAACAATTCAACTTACATCAGTATACCAAATTCTGCTCATTGATATTTGGGTAGCAAGCAACTTGTAAGCAGTCAATCACTAGTCACAACACTACTATTACTGCTCTCAAATTAATTCTCATCAGGTAGATCTTGAACATTGTAATAGCTTGCAAATTGCATAATATTTTAGCTCACAGCAGGAGTTCAGTAATCAGTATACCAAACTCTGCACCAATACTACTGTAAGTAGGAAGCACATTATAAGCAGTCAATCACTACTATTAAACAGTTAAAGGCAGGTGCTCAATCATTGGTACGCAATTGATTAGAAACATTGTTGCTATTGTGCAGTTAGGCCTAGTTCAAAGTCAAACCCATTGTACTGAAGACTTAACTTCCACTTTAGTGGGGTATTTGGGAACAGCAGTTTGCTAGTTGCAAACCACAAACACTTTCGGTGATGTTAGAAAACTTAACGTGACTTCGTAATAATTATAATATTTGTATGAACAAATCAAAATGCTTCTGTGATGTCATCAAGAATAAAATCTAATGATAATGTTTACGCAAAAATATTTCTTATAGATGAAGTGGCAAAATTGCCAACCTGAGAATCATAAAAAAATTGGAATTTTAAAACCAAATTCACTCCAAAAACACAAAAACCTAGTTGCTAATTTTCACGTTTTTTGATATGTGAAAACAAGTGACCGATACTACACAAAAATACAAAAATTATTTCCGAGAAACCTTTGCTATTTTTTTAGTTGTGTCAGAAACTTAGCCTTTGACTGTGATTACACATAAATTTACTCCGCCAAGATGCTTTGGACCAGAGCTGGAACGAGAACCGAACCTACCGAGACCGAGACGAGACATCATAGCTTCGAGACCGAGACAAGGCATCATAGCTTCGAGACCGAGACGAGACTTTAAAGTTACGAGACACGAGACTTCATAAGCCAAAAATTAGAAAATATAAAAACAATAGTAATACTCTGGAGTATGGGCTCTACTAAGCCAAGTTATTAAAATAACTTTGTAGCGAAATGACATTAGCAAAAACAAATGAAGCAATGAAGTCGTCGCGGTTATGAACTGATGTAGCCTATTATAAATGTGCTATTGGTCATATCCTTTTAACGAATACAATTAATGATTTAACGAGTTCACCATAATAACAACGAAACAGCTTATTGTCACAGAAGATTTAAGTCCTTGTAGCTTGCAAGGCAAGCAATACCTCTCGCAGACAATTACACGGCCTAATATTCTTTTTTAATCTAACGAAAAAGATGTCAAGAAAACTTTAAACAAAAAGTCATTGGTAGCCTATGTTGGTCTAGACCAGGGATGTCGGCATTGCAGCCAACTATCCTCCGTTAAAACAATTTTTTAGCAAGTTTATCAAGTATTGACCACGAGAGTGTTCATGAAATTTAATCAAAATACTTAATATTTGATAAATAATAAATTAATTAACATAAACATTTTAAAGGCATTGTAACACTACGCATTTCTGAAAATCTATCAGGTAAATAACTTTCTAATAAAAAGAACTGGCTCAAATCTGGAAGCACTTCCCATGTCGGTAACCAAATTTCCCGCAACTGCAATCCCTGCACTTTTTTTGATTTGAAGCCTTTTTTGGGCCTGGACTACTTTGAATAATCTTTTGATAACTGTTGTAAACCAGACGAGAATAGCATCTTTCATAGGGAACAAATTTGTAGAAATCTTAATTTTATGACATATGACACGTTACTCTCTTGAAAATGTTTAAAAAATGTATTAATTTTTTAGACGTGGCTAGCGGTCGTTGTCTTTGAGTGAAGACCGTATTGTTAAAAATTAAAACTAAATTAACATTATTGGATTAGAAATTTGCAAGGGACAAATTAATGTTTCGACTATAACAAAAGTCTCGTCAGCCTCGCTACGCACAGCCAATCCAGGCTAAACTCATTCCAGACTGTAAAGACTCTTTTTTGCATTGCTTTATCTGAACATCTCGACTTCATTTCTTTTCTGGGTTGTGCCCTGTTTTTGGCAGGCGACTGGCCCCAAACAACGATACCCAATGAAAGAGCCTGTAACTAATAACGCACAACTAAGTTACCGGTAGCCTAACTAGCCCACATCACTAGAAGCCCCCATGGCAACCCACTCATTTGCAGCTGCAGACGCGTTTCGACCTTATTATGGTCTCATCAGTGCAGCATAGCAACCTCCCACCTTCCTGAAAAAAAAAAAAATCTAATCTTCAAAAGAACTACAACCCCCAAATCTAAGCCTCTCCTCGTTCTGCTCAAGGTAGAACATTTGAAATAAAACCTTCAAGAAAATAATACAGGCTGGATTAAGTTGTCACAGATTCCCTGTAAACAATCGATAAGAATAGAAATGACCGGTTGGTTTAAACATTATTTTCCCGGTAATCTGAGAAGGAATTTTTTGGTTACGGTTTGTAACTATACCAGTTACCAAAACCTGCAAAAAACCTCTCTGTCCAACCCGTCCGCCCGTGAAAAAGCGGGGGACAAGGCAGGCACTGTGTCTGCGCATGCAGCCCAAAAAACACAGTGAACGTCAGCGCTTATCGGTGGTTTAAACATCAATATCCCGGTACGTTTATCGAACTGCATGAACAGTTACAGGATACAGCAAGATGATACAAAGAAGGATATGTAAATCAAATAGAATTCTTCTATCCTACACTTCTCCGATAGGCACCTGCAAAGTCAGCCAACAACAAAGCCCAATGTGTCAGTGGTATACTGTGCGCATTTCGAGCCCCAAGTGGTGGAGGAATGGACCTGAGTGGGGGTGGTGGACGGTGTTGGTGGTGGGATTTTTTTTGGTGGTGGTAGGATTTTTGTTTCTGCGATGGTGGTGGGATTTTTTTTTGGTGGTGGTGAGATTTTTGTTTCAGTGGGGTGGTGGAATTTTTTTTCAGTGGAAGGGTGGAATGTGGAGGGTGGAATTTTGTTTTCAGAGATTGAGGGGTGGGATTTTTGTTTCAGTGGGGTGGTGAGATTTTTGTTTCAGTGGAGGGTTGAATTTTTTTTTGACGACAGACAAGTTCTGACATGTCAAAAAACAAAGAAAAAATAGGTCTATAAAAAGAGCTGATATTTTGAAACTTCATGCAAACAAAAATGGAGACGTATACCGAAATGGCTGATCAACTCGAGAGAGAAGCTGAAGAAATTGTCCCAGTCGACTGTCAACCATATACTTCGTGTTACGAAACGCTGCATGAGAAGCAAGATTTAATGGAGAGGGCACGATCTATGCAAATGATGGCCAGGGCTATCAGAGAAAAATTTGCAGACATCGTTTCATCCGGATTCTGTATCCCGAGTGAATGCCCAAACATGAGAAAAGCGATCGTCACAATCCGTAAGGGAAAAGTATCATTTTCCTTGGAGCAACTGCTACGGTCTATCAAACTGCTTCTGGAGGACGTGCCTTACATTACGTTCAAGTCACCCAAAGGTTTGTTCCCTTACGTCACTGTCTTGTTTTGGGTTAAAAAAGAAAAGGACGAAAACTGTGACGTAATGAAACAAGTCGAGACCATGAGGAGAGAAGTGGCGGTGGATGGACTCCAGATCAAGTTTGATGTCGACTCCGTTCTTGCTCCTACGCGATATGTGCTCTATCTATTTGAAAAGAGCTCTGGTTTTCAATTTTCGAAAGCAGGTATTTCAGAAAAAGAAGAAAAGCAGTTTAACGCGATCCTAAATCTAATCCTTGATCCACAAAGAAGGAAAATTCAACAGATTCCAGTGAAAAGACCCTGTCGTTCGGATCAATCGACTCCTATCACGAAAAGAAAAAGAGATGACGGATGCGCTTAACTATGTCTTTTTTGAATGTTTTTTGTCTGTGTAACTTTACCAATAAAACAGACCACATAAATCTCTTTTATTTGTGTTTTATTGTATACATGCAGAAACTTCTTCAGTAAGTCGAAAATCCAGCGAAAAAATTCTGCAGTAATTCAAAAAAAGCCAGCTCAGTGAGCTAGAAATTTTTCAGTCAACAGAAAAAACGTTGTATCGGTTCGATCGTTACGTAAGACATGTTACCTGCGATGTTATGACAGGTCACTATGAAAGAAACTGATCAATCCTATAGTCGATTTTGACGATGAAATTATGTTGTTTAAACTTTTTTATCATTAGATCATTTCTAACTACATTCGACGTAAAAGGCGACAAAATTTTTTTCATGGATACATTACGACATCTATACAAAATATAATATACACAATAATGTCCACAAACAACCGATAAAGGATTCTGAATCGATTTAGAGTTACATGACCAAGTAGTTGCGTTTTCATTCATAAAAGAATCAAAATTGTAAAAGTCAGGATTCAGTCCATAGCTGTCCATAAATTCTCCTCATCTGTTTTCATCAAAATACACGGCAATCCAATGCTCTCCTCTTCTCCAACTCGGATCGGTGTTAAAAACGAACGCACTCGGATAAGATATCGAGGCAGGTAATCGGTCGCGAGGACATACTTCTTTAAAAACTTGTTTGGTATAGGGGTCTTGAGTTAAAATTCTCCCAATTTGATCGGAATTCATGCGTTGTAGTCAAAAACGACGTTGCGTGACTTGTCGATTTGCAATCAGTTGTCAAATTCAGCGTAGATGACTGCGTTAACAGTAGCAGGAAGAGCTTGAGCAAAATGAACTTCCAGTCGTAAGTTCCCGTTTTTAACCAGTTCAAAATTTTCACCGCAAGATCCTAAGTCCGGTGTTAGATCAAAAGCAAATAAGGCATTTCCACCTCTAAAATCGTCTTTAGTCAAATCCATCCCTTCGTCTAAATAACACTAGGAACTACAACTACCAGGTGTTGTTAAACCAACTACAAGGTAGTTGAAAACAGCACAAGGGACTACAAGGTACTTTTAAACCAAGTACAAAGTAGCTGAAAACACTACAAGGAACTTTTAAACCAACTACAAGGTAGTTGAAAACACTACAAGGAACTGCAAGGTACTTTTATAGCTATTACAAGGTAGTTGAAAACACCACAAGGAACTACAAGGTACTTTTAAACCAACTACAAGGAAGTTGAAAACAACACAAGGAACTACAAGGTGCTTTTAAACCAAGTACAAAGCAGCTGAAAACACTACAAGGAACTACAAAGTTTTTTTTCTCATGGTAAAAGCTGTACTCTCCTATGGATTGTCACCATAACGTGGTGGAGAGGTTTGAGTTACCAATTTTCTAAGAGCAATGCCAGGGCCGTTGAGAGGGAGGTCCAGGGGGTATCTTTGGGACCGGGCCCGGAATTTCTATGGGGCCCGGAATTTGGAGAATGCCACGCGTAAAAATTGGCAAACAAGTTTGAAAGGGTAACTCTTCCATAGACTGGATGAAGGCAGACAAAGTCTTCCCTCGCCACCGTACCCTACCTGGTAGTCAGTGTACAGTGTAACAGCTAAAGCAGCTGACCAAGAAAAGTGACCACCTGAGTGTGGTATGGCGGAGTGTCGCTGCTATTGATATTAGCTGTGTGTTATCGCTAACTTGCACAACCATTAACAACACATTTTAACTTTATTTAGTTTCAAAGTCATTAAAAAATAAAACGACAAACGGAAAGATTTAATCAACTCCAAGTTTGATTAGTCATTTGAGTTGTTTTGCGCTATTGAAGATCATTATTTTGTTCGATAAGGATTAGAATTTGATTGCTGGATAGATAGCCCATAAATAGCGTACGGATTGCTCTTATCGATATCCAACTCTTAATACCAAATAGTACCAAAAGGCTTTTCAGCTGTCATGACAAATTAACTACAGCAGTTCAGAAAATCCCATGATGTAATGAAAATGTGTAGTAAGCCCAGTCATATTCCTTTATACATGGCTGACTTACTATGAAATTTTTGCTGAAAAAAAAAAAGCTCGCTAAGTTCCACTGATTCATCATCTTGGAGTAACTATCGTATAGCTTACCGGTACTTGTTTAAGCGACAAGAGTTTTGCCATCTGCAAAGTTTTTGAAAATGCAATAGTGAGTAAAACTGAAGGAGTTGAAAAAAAAGTTTGTTGCATAGTTGCTATTGCACAAACATACAGTATATGATAGTCACAATTTCTGCAATGTTTAAAATTGGTGGTAGTGCCAAAACAGTATTCAATTCGTTGTTGTTTACGCAATTATGTAGAACTGTTGTTTTTGTTTTAGGCAGTTTGTTTATAATATGAGCTAGTTCATAAGCTGAGCGGAATTGTTACCCTTATCAGATTGCAAAAATTTTACATTTAGATGACGCTGCGAAAATTATTAACTACAACTTCTGCAATTTTTAGCTGCAGTGGCTCAGTGGTGTGCTTAACGGATTCAAGTCAAGTGTAGTCAGTGTTATACCGTTTCTATAGTAGAACCAGTGATTTTTAATTTTTTTCCAGTCTTTAGTGTGTATTTATTGACATATGTGAAGTAAAGAAAATGCAACCTAAAGTTTCATGCGTATGTCATTTGAACATAAAGCATAGGAATTTGCTGTTGCAGATTTGCAGACAAGGACTGGGTTGTGAAATATGTTAAGCACGAATGATTTGCTACAGTTTCTGCAACTTTTAGCAGTGGCTCAGTGATGTGCTTAACGGATTCAAGTCATGCCGGTATGTAGTAAATGTCATACAGTTTTTGTAGAACCAGTGATTTTCATTTTTTTTCATGTCTTGAGTGTTTATTGTTGACATATGTGAAGCAATGAAAATGTAAGCTGAGTTTCATGTATGTATCACGTTAACGTAAAGCATAGGAACGTGCTATTGCAGATTTGCAGATGAGTACTAAGTGGTAAAATATGATAAGCACAAATGATTTGCTACAATTTCTGCAATTTTTAGCAGCAGTGGCTCAGGGATGCGCTTAACGAATTCAAGTCATACGTTGTTAGTGTTATGCAGTTTCGGTAGTAGAATCAGTAATTTTTAGAATACAATAAATATGGGACGAAAATAGCTTAAGGAGGAAAAATAAAGCCGCTGTAAATCTCAAAACTGGACGTTTCGACAACATAAATTCAGCTGTCATCATCAGCAGTGTATGCAAGGCAGTACAAAACTGTAAGAACTAGAAATGCACGCTTATTAATTCTTGAGTCACTTTTCATTCAAAAATATGAGCCATTGCTTAACGTTGACTCCAAATCCGCTCCTCTTTACTTATTTAATTGTTAATTTAACTCAGTCAGTCTTTTTATTAGCTTTTGGTTTATGACGTTATAATTATAATACTTATTTTGACCCGTTGCCTGGGTTATGCTATTACTTGTAGTTAGAATTGTAAATTCTAGTTCTTACAGTTTTGTACTGCCTTGCATACACTGCTGATGATGACAGCTGAATTTATGTTGTCGAAACGTCCAGTTTTGAGATTTACAGCGGCTTTATTTTTCCTCAGTAATTTTTAGTTTTTTTCGTGTCTTGAGTGCTAACTATTGAGTGTTAACACATGCAAATTAATCAAAATGCAAGCTGAAGTTTCATGTATATATCACATTAACGTAAAGCATGAGAATGTGCTATTGCAGGCAAGTACTAGCTTGTAAGATTTAAACCTGCGTAGATAACTACTTTTGGTTAAGGTTTTATGCATTGAACTCTAGAAAAGTTTTTTCAGTTTTTCTTTTCTTAAATGTCCTTCATTGCATTGAGCAGTATTTATCTTCTTTCTAAATTTGCAGATGTTTACTAAAGTGGGCTGCATGCAAGTAGAGATAATTATCAATTACTAAAAAAGCAATGTTCTTCTTGGTCTACTGGAAAGGATTTGACTAGCGTAAAGGATTTGACTAGCGTGGTGACGTAGACACATGAGTGGCTACGTACCACAAAAGTTAGATTCTTTAAGAATTTGACTGGCGTGATTCTTTAAGGATTTGTTAGATTCTTTCAAGATTTTACTAGTGTTAATACTCTATAGTAAAAGATGCAAAAGGATTTGACTAGCGTAGTGACGTAGACACACAAGTGACTAGCGTAGTGACGTAGACGTAGACACACAAGTGGCTACGTACCACAAATGATAGATTCTTTAAGATATATTTATTCGAAGGGATGAGTGATCTTCGCAAGATCATTCGTTTTGGAAAATGAATCTATCTTGCCTGAGGGCGGCTGATGAGGGCTAATAGCCCGAAACACCGCTGTCCCGCTCTGCGGTACACAGAGACAATTATGTTGTTTATTGTTGTAAAAGTACTGCATATGCCATTATGCTGTCAATGATTAAAGCTGGGTGTAATACCATATACCATCAAATTCCAGTATTATGACAATTGTTCAAAATTCTACCCATCTATACCAGATACACATCATGTAGTACTTTTTGCCTGGCATTAGGCATGGACAGATGCTAACACCATTAAAGGAAGTGCCCTTATGTTAATGTATATATGATGTTTATGGTTGCAAAAGCTGCAAATGGAAATTGTATTTACAGCGTAATGTACTTTGCATATCTGAGCAATATCGAAACAGATTACTTCTTTTTTTAATGGTCTAATCAGTTCATAAATTATGGTCAGATTTTTTTGTGGACCAACAGAGGCTGCTAAATGTTTAATATAATGCTGTGCTGTGAGTTAGCTAAATGATACATTTTAGCTAAAATACCTATACAGTAAGCATCACCCGTTCAAGAGTATCATTGACTTTTTTGGGTTGTTAATCGATTTTGATAAAACAAAGTGGACCGTCTGGCGAATCTTCCTTTTTATCATTTTTGGCGGACCATTGTTTTTGTCGTTTTTGCAGGGGGGGGGTTGCGGTTTTAAGTTTGGTACCGGGACGGGGCTTGGCTCTCAGCGGCCCTGAGCAATGCCGTCGGTAGTGTTTAATCACTTCCATGGCTGTAATCACATCAGGGTTACCCATGGCGGTAAGGTCGAAGGAAAGAAAGAGACTAAGTAACAATCCAATGCTGTAGCTAAATGAAAAGTTGTAACAAAAACATCATACTGCATCGGACGGCGAGCAGGATAAAAAGGTACCCGTTCGAGTTTTAGGCAGAGGGGCTCGTTTGAAAAGTAAGCTACAGTCTCCCCCACATGCTAACCATCACTGTAAACCCATCAACGCAGTCGCTAAGTGTTTGGGGAGGCAAATGGGGGCACCGCACAGAAAAAGTACTCGAGTTGGACCAAACTGCCGGGATCTAGATATCGGGAACTAAAACGTTTGGTCACTGACAGGAAAAGAGCAGAAGATCGTTTGCGAAGCCCAGCAGCATCGCCTTGATATTGTGGGAATTTTATCAACAAAGCGCCGGGGCTCTGGAACTGTCGAGTTAAGCGATGGGTGGAAAGTTTTCTACTCCGGAGTTAGGTAATTATGCCCCCCCCCCGCCTTTTAAAATTTCTCGCTACGCCACTGCCCGCTCTGGTTGTAGGTGAAAAAAATCTGGTTATTGGTTTTGCCCCCCCCACTCTTTAGAAATGCTTTCGCCATCGCTGATTTGAAATCCTATATTGCTGTGTTCTATTTATTTTGACGGTGCAGAAATAAAAGACACTACTACTACCACTACTATTACTACTATACGTACTTGTATAGTCTACCAAATTTTACATTGTGTCATAATGTTTAATTGGGCGTCAATAAACAAAGTTTCAAGTTCAAGTTTAAAAAATCAAATCTTCATTGTGCTCGTTTTATTAAACTCGCTGCAGTGCCTAAGCGTGGTAACAAGTGGCGGGACCCGACCCCACGGCTTAGCGCGAGGGCAACGCAGCACCGAAAAAACGTCACAGCGGTGGCGAACCGTTGGCTACACAGTGTCCGATTCGACCGGCCTGGGAATTGAACCTTGAACCTTCCGCATCGATAGCGACATCTTTACCACTGCACTTTAACCGGTCGGTTTATTGAAAAATTATTAAAATATGAAAATCTAAATTGATTCTGCCCTAAGTGTTAAAAATTAAATAAAATAATGCCAAAGAAGACCGGACCAACGAAAGATTTAAAGAGGCCCAGAAGCAGAATGGGGGTAGGCAAAATGTTTGTACGTGGGTAGCTCTCTCAGGAGCTAAAGTGCTCCATTTCCAAAATACCCCGATTATGTTTTTGAGAGTATCTGATGATACCGACGCAGTGATTTGGGTGAAAAATGCTTAGATAATATTGACGGTGTTTTTGACCTTAATCGCATGATTAGAGATTTCTCTCGCGCATAATTTAGTTTAGTTAAACGTTTCGGTATGGAGGGTAGCTTTTCTCACGCTCCACTCTCTTCTCTTTTCAAGACAGTTACGGTAGAAACTGCCCCCTCCATAATGAGTGCATATTAAATGTTCTTATGAAGGTTTTTATGCGTTGTTTATATTAATGTTGGTTCTTAATTGAAATAAGATTGTTTTGGAGGGAAGCAATTGCCTGTTTTACCCCCATGGCTACACCCTGTTTGTGACGTCGAAAAAGTTAGCCTGCTTTGAACCTTCCGCATCGATAGTCAGTTAACCTTCTTATGGCTCAAACATGAAGTCAACTAAACGTTTTCAGTACATTTTTAACCACGGCTTGACAGCTTGAGTTTCTTAGAAACCTTTTCTCTCCTTCAATGAAGTGCAAAGAAACAAGCAAAAGTGTGAATAAAATTTCTCGATTGTTTCCTTCTTTATGGCATTATATTGCTTAATCATGGTTAGCTGCAATCGCGTGGTAACTTACAACTGGAAACATTACAATCCGATGCACTTACCTCTGGACAACTGTAATTGTAGTATTTTTACGCCATCACGAAGCGACGTCACTAACCCCCCTATTAAAAAATCCTGCGTACGCCACTGGACAATTGCCACTGGTTTTACTAGTCTGCCAGGCTAATTCTGCTGGGCTTAAAAAGTGAAAGGATAAAATTGAAATCTTGCTAGGCTGTAGACGATGTGCTTATGGGCTAAAGGCAATTAAGCAAAGCAGAAAAGTATAGAACTGGTTTAAGAATTGAAGCTAGACCAAAATAAAAAGGAAGTGTTTATTTTGCCATTAACGGCAAAATACTGATTGGCTAATTTCTTTAAACCGGGCGTGCGAATGGACGCAAGTTAATCAACAGTCATGGGTATACATACCTATATTTTTTGGCCAATCAGTGTTTTGGCATTAACGGCGAAATAGATACTGCCAAAAATATAAGACTTAACCGGTACAGTACGGGGATATCGTAGTCGGCAAAACATGGCCTATAGCCTACAGGATTGTAGGAACTAACCTAGTCAGCTGTAATATCATTTTCATAGGCTAACAGAGTGCTGATACAATTCTAAGGCTATTAGCCTAAACAATCATGCAAATGGGAAACCTTGTCACTGGGTGTGGCAAATGGCAATATTGTAATGAATCAAAAGACAAGAATAAGGTTTGAGCTATGAATTCTTCACTTGTGGCAAACAATATTTTCATGTAATCAATTATACAATAGTTGATACCAGTAATTATTATTTTTTCTTGTAAGGCATTGGCTATTTTGCCTCATGTGGCAAGATAGGCCTAAATGTCATTTTGCCCCATAACGTCACGTAGGCTTATGATGTAATAAAATTGCAAAAACTTTCTGAATCTAAACCCTGAATCCCAAATGCGAACGTCGATTTCGAACCTCGAATTCCAAACCTAAATAGCCTAAAAAAATTACTTGCAAAAAAAAAAAGAATAAACCTTACCAAAATAACTACCGAACCCACAAGCTTCTTCAATGGCCTTAGCTATTTTAGGCCTATCTTAAGCAACATCTTCTTCGTTCTCAAGCTTAGGGTTTTCAATGACAGTGACATAGTGAATTTTATTTTTAGTTTAGAATTGTTGTTGTCAAAATAGTTGGTTTTGGCATGTGTTAAATGTTTTGTTTAATGTTATTTGCCACAGTGACGGGTCAATTTTTTTACAGCAATATTTATGCGACCCAAGATTTAAAACCTGATGGTAAAATTAAAAGGCACCGTCTATTTTGCCGTTAACGGCAAAATAACTTCTAGGTCTATATTGCCAGCAGTATCAGCATCAACTTCCGGCAAAATAGACCTAGAAGCTATTTTGCCGGTGCTCAAAAACAGTCATGAGTATATATCCACACCATGGATTGCACTATATCAGTATATCCGGCAAAATAGATGTAGATACTATTTTGCCGTTAGTGGCAAAATAGACACTTCCAAATTGAAATAAATGTAAAACAATATTCAAACATAACCAAAGTCTCGTCTCGTCAGCCTTGCTACGCACAGCCAATCCAGGCTAAACTCATTCCAGACTGTAAAGACTCTGTTTTTGCATTGCTTTACCTGTACATCTCGACTTCATCTCTTTTCTAGTTGTGCCCTATTTTTGGCAGGCGACTGGCCCCAAACAACGATACCCAATGAAAGAACCTATAACCACTAACCCACAAACAAGTTACCGTTAGCCTAACTAGCCCACATCACTAGAAGCCCCCATGGTAACCCACTCATTTGCAGCTGCAGACGCGTTTCGACCTTATTATGGTCTCATCAGTGCAGCATAGCAACCTCCCACTTTCCTAAAAAAAAAAAAAATTCTAACCTTCAAAAGAACTACACACTCCAAATCTAAGCCTCTCCTCGTTCTGCTCAAGGTAAAACATTTGAAATAAAACCTTCAAGAAAATAATGCAGGCTGGATTATACAGAGTCTTTACAGTCTGGAATGAGTTTAGCCTGGATTGGCTGTGCGTAGCAAGGCTGACGAGACTTTGGTTATAGTCGAAACATTAATTTGTCCCTTGCAAATATTCAAACATATATGTAAGCAGTGGTGGGATTGAAATTTTTTCTCAAGCGGATCCACAACCAAAGTTATATTTTCTGCCTGTTCTGTTTCAACTAATGGTACAAGCATAAACTTTAAGCCGTGGTTACATTAAGCGTTCAGTAAAGGCTACTTTTTGTCGCCGCCACTAAAGTGGTCAGATTGAGCGATTCAAAGCTGCTACGAATAGCAGCGATTTTAAACTCACGCGTTTGCAGAGGATGAAGAATTCGGCAGTTATAGCAGAACTTTAACTATATGTAGCAAAATGTCGAAAGTTCATCGTTTAGCTATTAACCGCATTATTAGATTGTAAAGTCCAAAAATGGGCAAAGAAATTCAGAGTATACATCAAAACAAAAGCAGAAGATGGCTAAAGGATTCAGTGTTCAGGAGAGAAAAATATGTCTCACCTGGCACTTTATTTAAAGAGTTGGTTGCAAAAGATCTACCCGGTTTTTAAAACGCCTTCAGGATGGTTTTAGAAAAGTTTAATGAGCTGATTCCCTGCTCTACATAACTTTTTTCAAGAAAGGGTCTGCTTTGTCGTACCATGCTAGCTTACATTTCGTCAATTTGTGCACCGTTTTTCATAGACTCAATTAGCCTACTTTGTTCCTTTCGCTTCTGTGAGCATCTTTGAAGGTTTTCAAGTTTTTGCGCAATGTTTTCGCATCGCGAAAATCTACGTTTTTTTGAAGCAACTCTTTCATCAGTTTTAAAATTGATATTTTCTAGCATTTTTTTTTCATGTAGTGCAGGTTACCAGAATGAGTAGAATCCCACATACTGTACCTCATATTTTCGGAATAGGCTATCTCGCGAACTTGTATAATATCTTCTCCGTCCCACTTCATGTTTACAACTACGTAAAAAATGAGAAACCATTGTGGAAGTACGTATGCATGAAATTTGCAGTATACATTTATGTCATAAAAATCGCTTATCGTCTAGTTTGTGTCGCGTGACCTTGAACACGCTGGGAAGCGGCTACTAGAATTGAACATGTTCAATCCTAGTAGCAGCGTCTCATTTAAAATTTAGTAGCAGCGACTAGGTGGTCACATTGAGCGTTTAGTAGCAGCAGCTTCTGCAAAGTAGCCGCTACTAAACGCTCAATGTGATCACGGCTTTAATGCTGGCCAGTTCGCTGATCTAGTAAAATTTTGTGAGACGATTCTATAGAACCAGCTGAATCCCATCACTGTATGTAAGTCTGCGTTGCAACGATGCTTAGCCTTGCTTTTTATCATTTTCAAATTTTTTGTATCTGCAAGTTACAAAGTTTATTGCTTTTTTGCTTCACTTGTAAAGTTGTACCATTTTTAATGTTTTTATCTTAACATATTTCTTGTTGCATTGACGGTGTGGAAATATTGTATGAGGCACTGCTACTACTAACTTCATTTGTTATTAATTGCAGAATACTATTTTAATAAAATATTTTACGTGTGTGGTTGTTAATTCGGAAAATGAAAGCTTTAATTTTCTCATTGTTAGAAAATACTTTTTCAAATTGTTCATTTGATAAAAAACAAAAAATTGTCAAAAAAACAAAGTGCTAAGAAAAATCTTGCTAGTGTTTGCACATGGTGGAACAAGAGCAGTTACATACGCAGAAATTCTCTTGCTCTTGAGTTTGAGGAAATACTTTGGCTTACAGATTTTGTTCTATGCGATTTGGAATAAAGGTTTCTGGGATCCTGTTCATTTGATTAATGATATGCAAAGGCAGGAGAAGTCTAAAAAGCATGTTGATGCATTTTACAATTTGGAAGTGTTCTGGGAGAATCAATACAGTTCTGAGACTTCTAGTTGCAATGACAATGTAAGAGCAAATAAAGAAGTTTTTACAACTTTAATCAATGCAACTTGTTTCTTAAGCAGGACAAGAGTTGCCTTTAAGAGGACATGATAAATTGCCATCATTTTTCAATCGCATTAAAAACAAATCCAGTTTAAATGCTTATCTTCAAGCAGCTACAACATTCATAGAAACTTCTATCAGCTTAAAATGATTTGATGAAAGCTTTACACATCTTATGCTTGATGCAGTTGCACAAAAAATTCAAGAATCTGAACTTATGGCTATCATTTAAGATTGGAAGCTCAATTGCAGTTGCAAAGAAAATATAAGATGAGACACCAAATATTACTACAAAATTTCAACTTTCTTCAGTTGTCAGTCTCGCGATAAAGTCACAAAGTCACTGCAGACTACAAGTCTGACGTATTACCGCGAGACCTGGGGGTTATTATAGGATTTTATGTGTTAGCGAGCGATTTCTCTCGCTAATTCTCTTCGGAGAAATTCTCCGAGCGGCAGCCGAGATAACGAGCTCGCAAAGTTGGGATTACAGGTTGCGCTCGCAGAAAGAGCAGCTACTCGGTAAAGCCGAGTGTCTCGCTAACTGCTCGGTATGTATAGGCCTGTTGTGAGGTGCTAGACTGGCAGCTGCTGTTTGCTGGCTAGCGTCTAGTTAAGTGCTAAAACTGTGCTAGCATTACAAAGTTGGGATGGTTTTAACTTGGTTATAGGTAAGAATGTATGCAGTAATGGTGTCTACAGATGCATAGGCTTGTTGTGAGGCGCTAGACTAGCAGTTGCTGGCCATGGCCTCACACAGTTTCTTGCGGAAGATACCATTACTACATACCCTTCGACCAATGCTCCGACTAAGCCTGCAGCCAACGCATACTTGCAATAGGTCTACTCGCACATTTTTCGCACTAGACTAGACACTAGCCAGCAAACAGCTGCTGCTAGTCTAGAGCACCTCACAGCAAGCCTATACCGGTTCATCTGTAGACACCACTACTACATAGCCTACACTCTTACCTGTAACCAACTCAAAACCATCCCAACTTGGTAACACTGGCAGAGTTTTAGCACTAGACTAGGCGCTAGCCAGCGATCAGCAGCTAGCCTACTAGTCTTAGTTTGATGTGTGTGTATTTATATGTTGACCTAGCTTTGCATTTTTCTTTTTTGTTTTGTTTTTATTTTGAAAGTCTGATTTTTTCTGTTGCCATGTGTCATGTTTGAGATAGAGTGTAGCGACTTGATGAGCCTTTGGCTCTTTTGCATGCATGAATAAACTTGAACTAGAGTCCACCATTTCACAACAAGTCTGGGAGTTGCATAAAGCTCTAGTTGTGTCATGTACTAGGTGCTAGCTATTGTGCATAAACTATGACACCCCCGAAAAAACGCGCTCTGCCATGGCTAGTTGTGTATGAAATTGTCACTCGGTAACTTAAGGTGCTCATTTTTTTTTCTCGCTACTTGCCGAGCGAGTTCGCCAGCTCGGAAAATCCTGTAATCCCGAAAAACGCGTAGCGTGGAAAAATTTTTCCCGAGCAGTTTGCGAGCTCGCAAACTGGTGACCGCGCCATGCGAATAACTTAAAAGAATTTTCTTTTATGCAAGCTCTGGATATGATGTTGATCCGAAATACTGTCTTTGTTGACTTTACTTAGGGCTTTTTTACAATCAGAGTTATCAGGAGGTGATGAATGTCTTTTAACTGAAAACCCAGACAAACCTTTGATTGATTGATCATCAGATTGCTTTTCTTACCCTAGCGGGTTTAATTCTCCAGAGACAGACGGTAGTTTTGAAATAAATCAAGGGCTATTGAATTTTAAACATCAAGTTGATGTGCTTATGCGTTGTTGCATTGTGTGATATTGCACTACTCCAACCATTGAATGACAAACTTTTCATTTATTTGTTGAAAAACGATGCCTCAGTACAAAGCACTTATGTTTACTGTTGAATATTATGCTTGTTTTTACCCATACTAATGGCATAAAAATCAAATGTGGCTACTCTTGCCCCAAAATTTGCAGTTGCATCCCCATATTATTAATTCTCATTAGAGATAGGCAATGGGGCAGTCAGCATTGCAGCGACAAACAGGGGATCTAGGGGCTAAGCCCCCCAGGGTACGGTAGGTATTTCAAGAGTAAACGCCCAGTCAAAAAGGGGACCGTACGCCACTGCCATGCACCTCAGCTATCGCTTACCCATCACATGGGACATAATAATAATCAATCTTGCTCCTTCGTTTTTTTTTTTTGGGTGGCTGCTGACTCGATGACCGCGAAGTCTATTCGCAGTCTCCCCACTGCAACAACAATAGCATTTGCTTTTATATTTGTTCTTATTACTATGTCAATTGCTCATTATTACGTGTATCGTTGTTTGCAAAAATAAACTGAGTGTCTGTCTGTGGTAAGTAACTCAACTGTTTCGTAAATTACGATTTTTTCTGTGACGATATATGCAAAATTGTGGAATCTGGTAGTAGCGATAGCCACATGCGCTTGTCCGTTCTTCTCGAGAGAGGAAAACACGAATTTTCGATGAGTAAATGCGGTTTCTGTTAAAAAATAATTACGCATAAGCTGGGCTCCAAGTGTAACAAAAAAATCTAAACATTAAAAAATTCAAACATACCAGCTATTTTGAGCCCAACAGTCAAGATCAAACGTAAAGCGTAGCCAAGTAAAATTGCTCTAAAATAAACATAAATCTTTTAACACACGAACTACAAGAGTGCTAAATACAAGTGAAAAACCTATACATATCTTAAATATTTAACCACTCTTTAACCTTTCCGTAGCGTAGGCCAACAGCTCAGAACATGTAACAACTGCGTTTTTTAAAGTACTTTAAAAACTAAACAAATCTGCAAAATAATAACCAAAAAAGTATACTTGCATCTTATTCAGGGCTGCGAACTCGAAAGAACTCGATCATTTTGCCGAACTTGAACTTGAACTCAAAAAACTATTTTTTCTGAACTTGAACTTGAACTCGCATAAAACTGTACGAGTTCGAGTATATTGGAAAGACATAAAAATTGTTGAAAAGAAATAAAAGATCACTACGAAATATAGTTTGTTGTTCAAGTAGTCACATTTTGTGTAAATTGAAGTTATGATTTTACCAAAAGAAAAGCTGCATATCGTTTATTTGTTCATGCCATTGCGACCTACAAAGTCCAGGGTTGCGAACTTAAACTCGAACTCGGTCATTTTTGCCGAACTCGAACTTGAACTCGAAAAATAAAATTCTTAGAACTCGAACTTGAACTCGGACTTACAAATATCTCTTGAACTCGAACTCGGTTAAAAATCGATCGAGTTCGCAGCCCTGATCATATTCATTGAGCTCTACATTTATGTTTTTGATCAACTGATAAACTTAACGAAAATACTGGTTGTAACAGTGCTGTCAAACGCTGCAGTACTTACTGCTTACAAAATACTCTGTGCAATTTCCAATGCAACTGCGTAACCCTCAGGGCCTATGAGAGGAGGGGCAGGGAGGCAAATGACCCCGGGGCCCATGTTATTCTAGGGGCCCATTAACCATATCTAACGAAATAAATGGAGCCAAAGGAAATTTAAGAAAAAATTAAAACAGCATTTGAGCTCGATATACTTCAAATAATCAATTTTATGAAGCTCATGGGCCCCAACATAAGTCATCATGCTGTTTTAGGGGCCCATTAGCCCATATTTTACGGAATAAATGCAGCAAAAAAACTTTCAAATAATCAATTTAATCGAACGCATGGGCCCCTACCATAAGTCTCGCTGTTCTATAGGGGCCCATTAGTCCATGTATCGTATGAAATACAGCAAAAAAAGGTTTAAAAAATTATTACAGCATTTAAGCATAATATGCATCCAAATATTACCAATTTTCCGGAGGGTATGGGCCCCTAAATAAAGTTGCACCATTTTGATGCGTATGTTATGCATAAAGGCGCATTATAAGCTGAAAATTAAGATTTTTTGCTTCATCTACACTTCATTTCGCTTCGTCTTAACCGAAGACTGGATTGTTGAATCATAAACGTGTTTATCTGAGATTTGTGGCTGCGCAATGCGCAACTGCGAGTATGCGATTGCGACCAGTTACAGTGTTCCAACTGTAGCTTGAAGCTGGAGAGATCAGTGGAATGTTTACCTTTCATGTATGCAGGGCTGCGTTAGAGAATTTTTAAACAATCGAGTAGATGCTGCGGTTTAGGTATAATAGGCTTGAGTTTGATGGAAGCACAAGAACAGTTTCATTTAAAAATTAAAGCATTTTGAAGCGAAAAGATACCGGTACCATTTAAAGCATTTGCTTAACTTAAAGTAATCGGCAAGGCGAGATAGCAAGACAGTGCACAGCACGAGACCAACGAAACATAATTTAATTATCCGTGAGTGGCAGGGTTTCGTCGTGTAAGTACGGATAAAAACACTTATGGTTCGAATAGGTGTTCAAAAATGTTATGTGGTTGTCACGAGAATGCAATTGAAACAGCGCAGCTTTTATGGCTCCATTGGTCGAAGGGGTTCCCTATCAGCAAATCGTTTGGATGATTGCATGCACAAAAAAACGGATCGATGCGGCTGTTGGGCTCACTGTTTTTTAAATAAATGCTGTCAAATTGATTAATTTGGTAAAGTAGGTTTTAAAATTTATTTTTTGGAATATATTTAATTACTCTTACAATTGGTAGTAGGTATATTTTTGTAAATGCATGTTGAGAAATGGCAAAACATAAATCCGGTGCACAAAAGCGAAAAGAAAGGGTCATTAGAAAACGATTGCTGTCTAAAGGGCAGCAAAAACTTGAAAGCTTTGGTATAGTTGGGAGAGAAAGTGAAAGAAAAACATCTTGTGAAGATGCTCCTGACCAGGAAACTGCTAATGAAGTGTTAAATGTCAGCGAAAGTAATCTAGGGAATGATGTTGAAGTTTCAAATGTAAATTTGGTATCTAATCCGAATGATGCGAGTGATGATGTAAACATGCAATGATCAAGTCGTACTTTGAGTGTCAATATTGTAGCTGATGGAGCAAGTGTAAGTTCCCCTAATCCAAGTGCTCATACTGACAATGGAGTTACTACTGTACGCAGCACTGGTAGCGAGACTACGAGTCCGCACTGTGACTTTGACGTTGGCCTTGTCCTCACTGAATTTCCATCTACCTTGGAAATACGTAGCGCGATTCATCGTGGTCATCAAAAATATCCTCCAAATTTTCCCGAGGATGAAAAAATCGAGCTTTTCCAAAAAGTTTACTGAAATTAAAGCTTGTAAATTGTGTAGAAACTTCACGTGATTGGCTGGTGTGGAGTAGGTCAAAACAAGCGTTATATTGTTTGCCTTGTCGTTTGTTGAGTAAGTCACCGGTGTCTAGTTCAAGTTTTGCCACAGTTGATGGCAACTCGAAAATCAAAAAATGGAAAAAGCTGTACGACAAAATCTCGGAACACGAAAACAGTAGTCAGCACAAAAAATGCTACATAGAATGGCGCTCACTGGAGCAAAGAGTTCTATCCGAATCTATAATAAATGACTATTTTAACCATTTCAGAAACAAAATAGATGCTTGGAGAAAATTGCTTTGGAGATAGCTTGATGTTACTTTGTTTTTGAGAGAAAGGGGGTTAGCGTTTCAAGGAAAAAACCATCGCATAATGGAAAAGTAATGATGGATCGCATAATAATGGAAAAGTTTTGGGAATTCTAGAATTAATCAGCCACTATGATCCAATTTTAGATGAACATCTCAAAAAAGTGAAAGCGTCGCAAAAGGAAAATGCCAGGTTACAAGTTCATTACTTCTCGCCAGATAGCCAAAATGAATTCATTTCTTGCTGTGCAAAGATAATTACTGATGCTATTTTGCTTCAACGAGAATCTTTGAAATATTACTCTATTATAGCAGATGCGACACATGACAGTGCACACATTGAACAAACTGTGCTTACACTTAGATATGTGTTCTGGAGCAATGATGTAAAAAGATTCATAGTGGAGGAAAAATTTCTCGAGTTCATGAATCGCATCCAGAAAAAAGGAGACGAAATAGCTGCATTAATAGTGGGCTTGCGAAATAAGCGCTAAGTGCCCTTATCGGATTGCCGAGGCTAAGGCTATAACAATGGCTCCAATATGAGTGGATGCTATAAAGGCGCCCGAGCTCATATTCAAAAAGATAATACGCTGGCGTTTTTTTGCCCTTGCGCTTGTCATAGCTTGAACCTCTGTGGTACCCACGCAGCAGAATGTAGCTCAAAAGCAGTAACATTTTTCGGTTCTCTAGAAAAGCTGTACGGTTTGTTTAGTTCCAGTCCACAACGTTGGCAGGTTCTTACTGAAACCGTTGGGTGCTTAATGGGAGATCTCGGGAAGTTAAGGGAGAGGTGGGATGTGATTCTCGCTGAATGCAAACTGGTTGCCAAAAATTTGGGAATGGAGGTCAGTTTTGGTGCGAAAAGAAGAAAAATACCAAAACGATTTGCTGATGATAATTCTGCTAGCAATAGCCAAGACGAGGTAACCAGCCCTGAAAACGTTTTCAAGGCTCAAGTTTTTTTTACAACTTTAGACAGCGTGACGAGCAACATCTTATTTCGGTTTGAAGTAGCCAGAAAATTGGCAAAAAATTTGGCAGTTCATGGAATTATCTTCCCGAAACTGACGAGAATATTATCGAAATGCAATATCGAACACTCTACATTGAGTTTTGCAATGACGTCCCCAGTAATGCGGTCAACGAATTGAAAGACCTGAAGATAGTACATACATCAAATTTTGGTTGAGGGAGCCTCTCTCCGCTACAGCTGCTGAGCAAGTTACGTGAACTTAATCTTGTAACATATTTCCAAATGTTTCCATCTTATTACGCATTTTTTGAACGTTGCCAGTTACTGTGGCTGAAGCTGAACGTTCTTTAAGCACGTTGACGCGGGTTAAAAATGTTTTGCGTTCGATGATGTGCCAAGCAGGGAGTCGAACCGAACCTGAACCGCGAACCGGTAAAAACCGCTTTTTTTCGGTGAATCCGAACCGAACCTGAACCGTTTAAATTTGATATCATTGAACCTGAACCGAACCCGAACCTTTAATATTTCAAATCTGTGAACCTGAACCGAACCTTTCAAATTTTATGCAAGTGAACCCGAACCTATAATATTTTGTGTAGCCTACATAAACCTGAACAGAAATCGTTTAGTAACAATGTTTGAACCTGAGCTGATTCTTAAAAAATATTAATAAAAATCTCTAGACATGTGCTGCGATGCGTAACATTCTTTCTGCTTTTCAAAGTTCAATGAGTCTGAAACAAGCAGGGAGTCGAACCGAACCCGAACCTAAACCGCGAACCGGTAAAAACCGCTTTTTTCGGTGAACCCGTACCGAACCTGAACCGTTTAAATTTGAGATCATTGAACCTAAACGGAACGCGAACCTTTAAATTTTGGTGCAACTGAACCCGAACCGAACCTGAACCCAAGTTTTTGAAAAGTCTTGAACCTGAACGGAACTGAATCGTTAAAAATTAAATTTCTTGAACTTGAACCGGAACCAAAGCGATATTTTAAACGGTTCGACTCCCTGGTGCCAAGATCGTCTTAGCGGTTTGGGAACACTGGCGATCGAATGTCAACTGGCGCGGCAGCTAAATTTTGATGATGTGATCGATGAGTTTACCGGTCGTAAAGCACGCAAAGCACCAATTATTTGCTAACTGTGTAGCCACCTGGTCTATGATGTATAGGCCTACATTCCTTTTAACGCTTCTTGCTTATTTATGTTAAAACAGGTTGAATAAGTTAAGAAGGAAAAACAGAGCCAAAGCAATTCGTTGAATTGGACGTTTCGACAGTGATGACAGCTGAATCTATGTTGTCGAAACATCCAGTTCAACGAACTGCTTTGGCTTTGTTCTTCCTCCTTCAGTTATTTTCGTCCCATATTTGCAGTATTCCGAGGCCTAATAAGATTTGAGGCTATATTAAATTTGTGATTTATGAAAAGACTTTTCAATTTTTTGCTGTCCCAAGCTTGACCTGAGCTAAATTCCCTTTTACAATGCATGGAAATTGTTTTTGTGTTTAATGGTTTGGGTTGTTCCCTATATTCATGTGATGTCTTTCCTGATTAAACAATGATCAAATTCATTGATGATGATACGCAATTTATCCTCTTGTGTAAAAATGAGATACGGTAACCTAAATGACCGAGTGGTGAGAGCGTTTTCGGGTCAAACTAATGACTATAAAGATGGTATTCACTGCTCCCTGCTTGACGCTCTGCGTTAAAGGAGCAGCCTAAAAAAGCCAGTCATTAAGTACGACTTGTGCCCTTGGAAAAGGCAGTTAACGAGGTTCCCCCATCTTGGAGTAGTGGACAGATGGCCAGCAATTTCTGAGCGAGCTCCTTATATCACCTTAATCGCTTTTTGTTACAAAGGGGACAAGCAGACAACCAACCAATTCACTGAATTTACTAAACTGTTGCCTTAGTGCTTAGAGACTGCTTAAAGTAGGGGGCCCACCAAAAAAGTTGCCCCGGGCCCATTGGCGGCTATCGGAGCCCCTGGTAACACTTTGAAAAACATACGCGACAAACAATCTTGAAATTAAGCAAAAAAAAGGTGACCAACAATCACGTGATAAGTGTCTAGTGATTAAACCTTGCGAACAAAATACATTAACATTGAGGGCATTACGTCTTGGGTCGGAAACTCAGCCACGCGCTAAAAAAATATTCCAAAATCGCACAATATTTAACTCTGGTGGTGACAAAATAAGGCTCAGTTTGCGGGTGTTGACATCATTATCATCTTGCCAGTAAAAACAGTTTTTTGTTACCTACAATATCATAAACTGCTGATGATGGAAGCTGAATCCATGTTGCCGAAGCTTCCAATTATCACACCTTTCCCTACCGTTAATTAACAAACCATTTCATTAAAAAGCTTTTCGGTTAAAGTTTGATTCATCATTGATGAAATGTATCGGACTCATACAACCTGATAAAAATATTAAAAATGACAACAATTATGTGCTTGGTGAAGCACAATCACTTGGGCCCTGACCGCGCATTATGCGAAGCTCGTCTATTATGCGATTGAAAAACTTTGGCAGGAATAAAGTGTTATGTACAAAACATCTTTGGAGCTTTTTAAATTGATTTTGAGAATTTTCGCCTCAGATTTTTCTAAACTGCTCTTACGAGACTAAATGAGCTCGAAACAGTGGCTGTTAGGAGATTGAGTAAATTTCGAAACAATATTTTTCTGTTCTCAACGATCAGTTTTTACGGAAAACAGAAGTTTGCCTTTCACATGACATAATGAAAAGCACCGGTACAGCAATACTGACTGACAGGCATCCACCCAATTGTCAGCCAATCTCTACCCGCAAAAACATCTGGCTATTTTGCGGTCAACTTCTAATCAATATTGTTTGCATGCTACAGCTCGCGGTTCGTCAGGGATAGCTTATGGTGAAAGAGAAGGAGGAAAGGGAGCCGTCACATCAGCCAATTTTCGTCTTCACAAAGGAGAAGAAATAAGCATTTTAGTTGGTGAGTAGCTAGCTGCAAGTTGTGTTATTATCTACTTGAATCAAATGGTGGAACTTTTGTACTCGTAAATGTTACACTTGAACCATTTCCATTATGCTTAATTTGCCTAAGCTTCCTCCTATGAATCCAATCTTTTTTTACTGTTTGAGTGAGCAATAAAGGATAGGTGATTTGCTGTACAAAATTTAATGATGGCAAGGTGGAGAAGGTTCGTAGCTCCTTGAAGCTTTTCTTTGGCACTCTTCGGGAGGAATCATTAGAAGGCGAAAACTAGAAATGCAACAGTATTAATGCGAGAGATGGAAAATAGAAGAAAGGCGAAAAGGGAGGGGTAAAGTTAGTTGGCCGAACCAGAAAATCAGTGTTTGCAGCGTGTATGCAGACAAACTTCTTTTGACTGCACAGGTCGGAATTTGATGCTTTTATAAAAGCAATATACAGCAAGCATAGTGTGGAAGCTAAAGCCACTTCTGGCTAGAATACGAAATTTATCTTTGTGGTAATGCTCAGCACTGCGGAATTTGGCGAGAGATTTGAAACGTTTGCTTGCGAAAGATGTAAGCTATTCAAAAGTCGCGAAGCTAAAGCCACTTCTGGCTAGAATACGAAATTTATTTTTGTGGTAATGCTTAGCACATGCGGAATTTGACAAGAGATTTGAAACGTTTGCTTGCGAAAGATGTAAGCTATTCGAAAGTCGCGGACCGAAACTGCGAAAATAGATTGCTGATTCGCATGCTAAAACTCTCTCCAATCGCGTTGCGTGAGTGATATTGATCTGGGTGTGCAACCTTTGCCAGTTTACAGCGTGTCTGAGGATTAACTTGGTACAACCAGAAGAATAGGTTGCTCATTTATTGTCGCGAGTTTAAAGAGGATTATACAAAACGTGAAATGTCCAGTCAACTTTCAAGTTAGTTCGACCCTCTACGTGTGGAATCTCCGATTTTATTACTGTAGAAGGTTAATTGATTTTGGTGAAATTTTCTTCATCTAGTTTTTGCGATTATAAGAAATGAGTGAAAAAAGTGACTTGCTTTGTTAAGTTCGCTCGAAGACGTCTCAATTTCGCGTAATTGTTGAGCTGATTTGGCAGCGTGGCGTAGTGGTTCGGAGCGTCGTTTTTACGACAATCATGATCGCAAGGTTAATAGTTCACCCCCCAACCTAGTCTCGTTGTTGCGTCCTTGGATAAAATGCTTCACGATGATTATCTCTGCTTGGTGGAATCTGGCAAGCAGCAAATTAAAGAAGCCAAAAGAAAATTCAAGCGGAAAACTTGGAAACAAAGGCAACTCCTAAGCGAGCCTGGATTCGTCCTACGCATAGCGCCTCCGCCGCTTTCTCGTGATAGGAGGATAGAAAAGAAGAAATCAATGATTGTTGACCGTCACTGCGTGGATCTTTGTACTAGTTACGAGGATTTAATGACACTTCAAATTCGACTTATTTTCGTGTTGCGTATTTGCGCTGCTGGTAGCCAGGTAATTCTATAAAGTTAGCTTTGTGTTAGGTAAATCTCGCCTCGTATTAACTCATCGAGTTTGTTAGGTGATATCTCGCAAAGATTTGCGAGCTGTTAAGTTGTAAAGTGGACTTGTTCTTCAGGCTTGTGAGGTATGGGAACATCTCCATGACAGCGTGGACTTTTGGACCGATTCTCAAGTTGTGGTCACCTGGCTCGTGAATCCAGATTGGCACTTCGGTTTGTTAAATGTCGTCTTGCTAAGATATTGCAAGTAGCTTTCTCTAGCGCTCGGAACTACGTAATTCAGGCTACCCATCTCTGAACCGAACAGAGATGGGTAGCCGAGACGGCGCCATTAATAGTTAAGAATCTGAGGGCTTGTGGTTGAAAGATCCGACCAATCTCATGTAGCAGCAGCAGTTTCTGAATCTCCTGCGTTTGTTTCTGTTGTTCGCTCGTTCCGCTTGTCGGTGCAAAGCGAATGTTGCGATTCTTTTGACAGACTGATTGCTACCTCGTGTGATCTGTGCACCTTAAAGAGTTCCTGCGTTGATGAGGATAGTGCAGTACGTTTAGTTGGAGTGCTCCGGGGCCGCTGTTGTACCTATTTTTTTTTCAACATTTTGTTTCGGTTATTGGACCGATTTTAGCTTATCTTGCTGAATTTTTGCGGTCAATTCGATTTTTTTCGGTCGTGTTTTAACCAAGTCTAAAAACCATGCTTACCCACACTTTCTTGAACTATGAAATTCATTGAAATTTTAAAACAAGATACTTACGATCACTAGTATTGGAAACTCGAAATCCCGGTGCGGCAAAAGCAAATAATTAAGGAAGTAAAAACAGTTTATGTATTTACTTGTAATAATGGCCAGGAGGGAATCCAGAAAATTTTGGTGGGAGGATGCAGTTTTGATTTAAGTTGAATGCTAACTACATACGACCGACAGGTAGGCGTGGTGGGTAAATACATCGCTATCGGCGCGGGAGGTTTTATATTCGATTCCTGTTAATGCTGAACGTCAAGCAGGAAAGCAGTGAAAAGCAATTTTAAAGTCACTGGTTTGATCCGACTCGGAATCGAACCCCAAGTCTACCGATCCAGAAGCAGACGCTCCATCTCACTGGGCTATCTAATCGCTCCCTCCGCATTTTGCTAGGCTAACTAGGGTGCCAGAGCATGTTTTGCTTTGCAAAGTAAGAACCCGCTACATCTAATTGTAAAAAGAAACATTTGTATTACTCTGGTGCAGAACATTTGTAAAAAGAAACTGTCAAACTAGCAAGCCGACGATCTAGACTACTATCTATTGTTTTTGCACTAAAACTTTGCTCGTTACTTTTTCAAATTAAGTACATGTAAATTTACTGTCTGGCGTAACACCCTTCAACAAAGCTACACTCTGTCAAAACTTTCCGCTAGATTGTAAAGAACTTTGCTATTTTTCCCTTTTTTAAAACTGATTAAAGAAAGCAAGATGGAAGTGTAAACATTTGGAACAGAGTAGATGTAGTTTTTTCAAACCAAATTTAACTAAAAATTTCTCGTCCCCCTTGCAAAAAAATTTGCCCCCCTTAGCATTTTTGTCGGGCTGCGAGCCTGGGTTCAAAACAGGTGGAAAGATTTAGGAACAAGGTTCTTTTAAAGGAATTGAACCACAAGAAGACCAACCTTAAAAAGCTTTTTGCTTACAGTTTTGTACTGCCTTGCATACACTGCCGATGATGACAGGTGAATCTATGTTGTCGAAACGTCCAGTTTTGAGATTTACTGTGACTTTACTTTTCCTCTTTAAGCTACATCCAGTTTGTGTTTGACTAATTGCATATTTTTGAAGAAACTTTAGGATGCTGATCTCAATTCTTAGGGCCCTTTCACACGGGCGACCACAGTCGCGCGACTTCAAAAAAGTAAAGACGCGCGGCCAGACGATTGCATTGCTTTAAATAGAGCTTTTCACCCGAGGTCGCGGTCGCGCGTTTGGTCGCGCGACAGAAATCTTGGTCGCGTGATCACGCGACTTGTGGGCGAGCTTGGACGCGCAATAATAATGGAACGCTTCACATGCTCGTGTAATTAAGACGCGCGTCTTCAAAAATGTCTTTAAAAAAGTGAAGACGCGCGACAGTGATTGTCCGTGTGAAAGGGCCCTAAAGTGCTATATTTGGGACAAGCATTCAAACATTTCTTTAAAAACATCTTCTTCTTCTGCAGCCTAGCTGTCAAATTTTGCTCTTTGGACTCTTATAAGACACGGTGTAAAATATTGGTGAAAAAAGTTTTTAGATATGCGTTGTTGTAAAATATGCGTCTTAATTTACGTACTTGCAGTTTAAAACCTTTCTCTGAAGAACACATTGCTTTTGCTTTAAAGTTGAGGGAGAAGTCCTTTGCGTAAGGGTAAATCGCATTAAAGTTGGGTAGCAGTCCTGTGCGTTTATGCATGAACAATGACGATTTCATGCATCAAAATCAAATCAAATCTTCATTATACACGCGATATTACGCCGAAGCGTGTAACGAGTGGCGGGGCCCATCTCCGCGTCTCAGCGCCTGGGCTACACAGCTGCGAAGAAACGTCGCAGCGGTGGCGATCCGTTGGCGACACTGTGCCGATTTGACCGGCCCGCGAATCGAACCCCAGACCTTCCGCACCGAAAGCGTGTGCTTAGCAACTGAGCTAACGGCCGGTCTCAATTTCATGTATAATAACCGCTATTTGCTTCTCCATTACCGCATATGCATTTTACCGTTGCAACAGCTTCAGAAGTTAAAATCATATGAAACTGCGCAAAAAATTTTAAAAGCAGCTCAAAAATACAAAAAAATAAAAAACATATATATATTTGTTCGTTTTTGTAAGAAAATTTTTGATAAAGGCAATTTTGACTAGTTTTGACTTAAACGCAAAATTTTGACTTGTAAAATCTACGAAAACAGACTCCTGAACAACTGAAACAAACATTAGCACACGTCTGATCACGTAACAAGGTCCTAAAAAATTTTAACCTTATTAACTTTAGCGGGCCCAAGTTATCTGTTTTACTGGGTTAAGTTTTCAGTTATTTCTTGCCACATTGATCTTTAATGTTTCTGCACTTGCCACCCTGAATATCCATTTGCTTCGTACCGTGCTGATTTACCGTTGGAAGCTCTGTTCTGGAAAGTCTTCTTGGAGAAAGTCAGGGAAGCGAAGGTCCACTATAGTTTCTAGTGGACAATTTCAGACACTTGGCTACGGCTTATGTCAGGAGCAAACACAACAACCAAGTCATACTAGGCGCTAACGCGGTTCATTGTTTCTTCTTATTGATTGATTCAACGTGTTTCATGACCCATCACCTGATAATGCTCATCGTCTCTTTCTTCATTCAAAACGATGTCGATACGCAGGTGAGCAAGCCTTTTGATCGCTTGAAAGCAATGAACGATTGCAGTAGCCTATATTCTCCAAATCCATTTTGATAAAAGGTATTAGGCCTCCTGTAATCGCGTTAGGCCAATTGAACATGGCTTTTCTTAAACAAAAACTTTTAGCAGAAACAACAAATCCAGCAGTTACCTAATACCTATGCTAACAAACTTTTCTTGATTTTTTTATCCTTAGCTTGCATTAAGCGCGCCTATATAAACAAACCTTCACATTCTTTTTTTGACACTTTCTTCACGACACTTTTTTCACGTTGCATACATACTATATTTATCTTTAATAAGTAAGCAATAAAAGTTATACTTAAGATTTTTTCGGACTCCTGTAACCCATAATCCATCCTGCATTTATTGATTAAGTTACTCGAGGCAACAAGCAAAAATGAAATTCTAATCAGCATCTACTGTACATGATTTAAAATATAGATATCGGTGTACCACTGTAACTTAGTTTAAGCTAGTGAAGAGCACAGGACATCAAAAATCATTTTTCGTGCTTATTTGTGAGCATATTTGTAAGTTTTTTACGTACATCACCATGTCAAGCGTGGAAGCGTAGTCACGTTCAATCGATATGGTTGCTGAGCTGTCAAGTCTTTCTTGAACCCTTCAACTTTTAAAATTTTACCACGCAAAATGCTTTCTCACACAAAAATAATTTTATAATTTATAAATGGAGGAGTGTTTTGGCAAAGACATTTTGATGCCCCAAAACAGGCATTTGGATGCCCCTGAAGCATGTCCAAGAGTGATGCCCTATGCGGTTGCCTAGTTCGCCTAATGGACGCGCCGGCCTTGCGTATTCTGTTTTGTTCTCGTTAAGAACAAAATAAACTTGATTTGTACTAGGGTAACATCATGTGACGTAGGTGCCGAAGTGAATGATGTAATTTTCTTAAAGGATCAGCTATTTTTAGAAGCTCAATATCTTCTGAATTAGCCAATAAAAATGCACCGGATCAACGCAAAAATTTTTTAAAAAATTATCTTTAGCGATTTCTTTCATAAAATATAGAACGATTTTGACTTTATTGCCCCTCTAATAGTTTGTAGCTCATTTTTTCCTATCAGACCTTCCTCAACTAAATAAAAATAACAAATATTCTTTTGCGGATCTTTGAAAAGCTCAGATGGCCGAGTGGTATGGAGCGTCTGTCTCTTGAGCTGCAGACTAGGGTTTGATTCCGAGTCGGGTCAAACCAATGACTTTAAAATTGGTATTCACAGCTTCCCTGCTTGACGCTCAGCTTTAAAGGGACAGTGAGGACAACAAGCCGGCAAGTTTACTTGTTGTGCCGTTGGGAAAGGCACTTAGCGGGATTCCCTTATCTTGGTGTGGTAGACAGATGGCCGGCAACTCCTAAGCGAGCTCGTATAGCGCATTGATCGCTTTCTCGTGATAGGAGGATAAATATGCAACTAAATAAAAAACAATAACCGGCCGTAAGCTCAGTCGCTAAGCGCACGCTATCGGTACGGGAGATCTGGGGTTTAATTCCCGGGCGGGTCAAATCGACACAGTGTCGCCAACGACTCGCCACCATGGCGACGTTTCTTCGGAGCTGTGTTGCCCAGGCGCTAAGCCGCGGAGATGGGCCCCGCTACTCGTCTACTCGTATAATGAAGATTTGATTTTTTTTTTGATTTGATTTTAAAATACTATCACATGTTAACGATGGCATGGTTAACCAAACAAACCTCATCAACTCTTTCAAGAATGAAATGCAATCTTGTATTTACTGATAAGCCGAAAACCGCCCGTCACAAACACCACAACAGGCCTCAGTCATACTGCAAACAACAAAACTGCTTGGCGGCTTCTGTCAGAGATTAGCTACCGATTAATACAGTCAACTTCGTATATAAGAGACACGTTGGGACCAGCTCAATCAGTCCTTTTTATCCGGATATCTCTTATAACCAAATGTACATAGTTTGATCCGATACCATAAGACTACAAGTTTTAAACGTTCAAAACACTGTTTTGAAGCTTTCCATAGATCCCCCGTGAAGAAACTTCATGAAAACACGCAAAACAAACTCATACTTATCACCAAATCTAAATTTTAAGTGAATTTTATCTAGTTTCAATCGAAAACTTAAGTTCTCAAGTTTTTTTCTGTTTATCCCACCCAATAAGTCTCTAAAGGCCATCTTTCATTCCTACTTCACATATCGTAGCCTACGATATAGACTGATACGACACAACACTTTAAACATCATGATATCACAAGTGAATTACATAACAAATAAGGCATTACGTAACAAACGTCGCAAGGGCATTAGACTGCTATACCATTAATAGCCGATAGGCGGCTACAGTGGTACGATCAGTTTGTAAAGCTGAATTCGACATCTCCCAACCAGAAGTCCCGTGGCAGAGTGGGTTATCCCTTATAATCGACTGAAATTACTATAAAAAATTACGATTGGGACTTTTAAACTGTCCCTAATAAGCGAAAATCCCTAATATCGGAATCCTTTATATGAGCGAATATTTTTTGTGCTAATTCAAATTGAAAATCATTGGAACTATTTAAAACCGTCTTTTATAAGCAAAAATTCCTTATATTCGCATTTCTTATATTCCCAGTTGACTGTATTTCTGTTATAATACGTTTTGTTTACAGCAAGTGACGCAGAAACACTTGCTAGAAGTTTCGCACTTTTACAGTTTTAAATGGGTTGACGTGATTTCTTGTGCCACTTGTGGGCGTCTGTTATGGTGCCTTACAACCCAAACTTTTTTCGGTTGTTTTGTCAAACAGCAACTGATGCTAAGATTTGGTGTTGGTGCCTATATAATTACAGGTAAGTTGACCAATTTTTTTCTTTTTGACCCTTTTACTAATTCAAACTTGCGCTGCCGATCCAGCAAAAGTACATTTTTCAAGTCGGTAAAACATGCTTGACTTGATTAAACCAAAAAACAACTTTTATTCATCTAAACTGCGCTAGACATTTTGGCTCTCTGAAGCAAGTGGATCTGCTTGCTTCACCGATTTTTAAAGAAAATATTTACTGCACTACAATAAACAAAAAACTTGGGGAGATGAAACCAGCAACTGCGAATCTGATGAAAAACCGTGGGCTCCAACACATGAAAAAATGATTTTTCAATGAACGCGCTGCGCTTTCTTTATATTGTTTATTTTTAGAGCATTGGTGTTCCTTTCACTCACACAGTTCAAGGCAAGAACTTATCCCGCGAGACCAGTGAGTGTAGGAAACCGGAAAGAGTTAGTTTAGGCTGCTTCATGCTGTGAGAAAAACCGACAAAAAGCATCTATAACTTTGGTTTAACGCATTTTTTTTCAGGTCAGCTCAGTGATCACGATGTCACTGTTGGAAATAAGCGTGGACCTGGAGGATCTGGAGGATCTTTCATCACAAGAATGAGTGATGAGTACATTCTGATGGTAGCCGGAGGAGGAAGTTCAAGCGCAGGAAACTCATTGGATGCAACAAAAAGAGGGCATGCGGATGCAAACATTTACGAGAATGGAAAAAACGCGTCTGTTGTGGCTGAAACTATGGGTAAAGGTGGCGTAGATGGTTTCGGAGGGTTTCATGGTGTGGTTAGCAGCAAGCAAATATCTTCTTCGGGAGGTGGAGCTGGTTACTACGGAAATGGAAATGAAAGTTACGTCAGAGAAGGAAACTTGGATGATGTTGAAAGTCCAAGTGCTGCTGTGCGAATTTCAATTGGCAAAAACTTTGAACAAACTCCTGGAGTTGGAGGATCTCTTCAATATTTTATGGACTCTGTAAAGGAAAATAATGGAGGGTTCGGTGGTGGGGGATCTGGATCTGTAGATGGGGGTGCAGGTGGCGGCGGGGGTTATTCCGGTGGAGGAGGAGGAGCTTGGAACGGTTGGGGAGGAGGTGGTGGATCGGTAAATAATGCAGAAAATCCTTTTCCTACAACACTTCACACTGGAAGAGGATCCGTAACAATATCGCTCACGGGTAAATACATTTTTGTGCCAAAAAATAACCCATGAGCAAGTGAGCGTCCCCTAATTTTTAACAGGCTACTTTGCTTTCTTTCAATTAAGATTGAGAGTAATATAGTTATTAAAGACCGAAAATGCAAAAGGTATAATATTTTGTTATTTTTATTAACGAACTTTGCGATTGACGAGATTAGAACGCGATGAAATATTTCGCAGTTCTGCCCACAGCTTGTTACGCTGTCACGTTCACACAAATACTTCGACTTTTGAAGCCTCATTACGTCAGTGCACTGACTTGTGTTGAGGGAAAGGCGATTCAGTTTTATGATTTATGGTACGTAACAGCGCTAGACTTTGGAAAATGGGCATTTCAACTCGTAATGTTACGCAAGTACAGTAGCTGCTACAGACGTTTTAAGGTGGGGGCGGGACGATCAGCCCAATTTCATCTTCTGAGTCCGCCCCCGTACGCATTATTGTGAATGCATGAATGATTGAATGAGATCTCGAGTCCACCAGCTATAATTACGGATTCTTGCGTAGCCTGGAAATTACGGTTAGGCGATGTTGGGCAAGGTTCACTGGGTTGATATTTGTGAAGCTTTGAATATGAAGTCACTGTTTCTGTATCTATAAAGATTGCGATTGCGTTAGTACCGACATGTTACATAATTATCCCCAAAAATTGCAGCCACATAGCTGCTGCATATTCAACACTTCAGGTAGAAGGCCTAGAAGCCGTCCCAGACCCCGTTGGAGGATTTTATTCAAAATCTTGGTTGGCCTTGTAGTGAAATTCCATCAAAACTAATCACGAACGATTAGGATTCTAGGAAACTCCATCTTGAGCTTGCTGTTCCCGCAATCCGCCAAAACATGCAAATCTCGGAAAAGTAGTGAGATATTCACCAGCTGAGAGCTTATACCTTATTACAATTTGGTCATAACTTTGGTAGAGAGGAGATCTTCAATACCCAAATGGTAGCAATAGCTAATAATCGGAGAACATTTAACATTATGTATTTACATTATTTACGAAATAACATACGGAAAATAAAATACGCTGAACGCATTCGGACAAATCGACTGTCCTTCATCAGAGCATGATTGGAAATGGAAAGTGAAAACAGGGCAAACTAATATAAGCGGAAAACAAAAACAGCAGAAGTTATGGCATAATCTAATGTTTCACAAAAGTAATGAAGTGTGAACGATCAAATTACGAGGGCCGACAAAGTTTATCAACGCGTGATTTAAGTCAGAATGTAGTTACTATTTTACGAAAGCACGACAAAATTCAAAACAAATTTGCAATCAATTATTAATCAAACTAAATAATCGAAAGAGTTAAAATACTTTTAATAGAAACGAACAACCATTGGCATAGAGCTGGCGGTTTAATTTCGGTTTGAATTTCTTAATAAGGAGTGCTTCATGAACTTTCGTGTCATACTCATATTTACAATTTGGAAGAATTTTGAACAAAGCCAGACTGTGCGATGAATTGGAACATTTAACGCAGTCCAAAATGTGGTCTTTAATTGCACTTTTTCGAGATTGATTTAGGTCCAAATGTTCCTTGGCTCTGGTGACCAGATGTCTGGAAGGCATACTCAAGTATGTCAAACCCGTATCACACGGGCATGTATAACAATAGACGACATTTGAGCACAAACCCAAGGGAGTCATTGATTTTAAGTGAAAATAATTAGAAACTTTCATTGTTTTGTGTAAAGACACTAGTTTTAAGCCTGCTATCTTTAAACACAAATCTGACATGTTTCGGAAGAATTTTCGCGAGCTTTTTCCTACATACGGGGTATTTCCAAATACAATTTTTGGTTGTCATTTTCATCTTCAGTAGTCTGATCATTTTCTTGCTGACTGGAGTTATAAAAACTAATAAGAATTTTGTTAAAAAACCAAGCAGGGTAACTATTGACGGATTTGACATACTTGGGTATGCCTTCCAGACATCTGGTCACCAGAGCCAAGGGAACATTTGGACCTAAATCAATCTCGAAAAAGTGCAATTAAAGACCACATTTTGGACTGCGTTAAATGTTCCAATTCATCGCACAGTCTGGCCATTGACTTCTTACTATAATAGACTCACAACTACGATTTTGCCCTAGCATTTCACGCTTGATTGAACAGCCTCTGAGCGCGTCGTATCAACCGTGTGCAGCGGCAGATTGCAGTAGCCAGACGGCTAGCTCAATTATCTTCGTGGCTTTATCTGAATTTTGGCTCATGTATTCATATATCCAGCTCAGTGTTTTTTAAGTTTTGGCTTGTGAAACTATTAAGCAATTTTGAAAGACCGCCAATTGAATTTATAACGTAGAACATGGCTTTGTACACTATTGCAGAAGCAGATTTTGCAAGACCGCGCGACAATTGTGGGAGACCATTTCGGTTTCTCAAAACGCCTTAAAAAAAAACACTAGCTGATCTAGCTGCTTTTTCTATCCATCCAACCAATGACATACATACCAGATACCAGGAGATCTCTTCAAGTCGAAAGATTTCCTGAGAAGAGTGTTTCTCCACTCTGCATCGAAATCGAGCTACAGTAGACTACAGTGAGCAGTGCTCACTGTAGTCGCCGTTGTGCGAAGCTGGATGTGTTAGCTCTTGTTTTTTATACAACAATAACACAATTACGGGAAATGGTTACTTCCAGTAACAAAAGGGCTCAATGACCAAGGTCAGAGCATATATATTTATTTAAAAACACAAAGTAAAAAAGTAAAAACCTCTACAGACTGTTTCACCTCAGCGGACCATCAGGAGGTATCTAAATTAGGGTTTAAAGTTAGTCTGGTAGTGAATAACTGATAGTAATATTGATAGACTACGCTTACTACACTAAAAACCTGACGTGAACCATAGAAGGAGGGTAGTCTCCGCTGCGAACAGCTCAGTGCTCAAGCGAGCAAGTCACAAGCTAGTCTAGAAACATTCGAAGAAAATAAAAAGCGCGGCCGAAATACGGTGCTATATAGTAAAAAGGCGGATAGGGGGATGTTAAAATACTGTGACGAGTGTTATGGGTAATAAAAAAAAGGGGGGAGGGCGGTTGGAGAGTAGATCAACGCACACAAATTTCATACAAAATAGTAACGACGTATTAGAGAGGGTCTGTAATTTTAAGGGATAAACCTTTCTCTACTGAAGCGATAACGATAATCGATAATTTTAAAAAAGCCATGGGCGATAACGATGATCGATAAATCTCAATTTCTTGAAGCGATATCGGTAATCGATAAACTATCGCCGATAAATTTTTCCGATAAATGTTGCGATAAATTTTCATGTGTTTGACGAAGTTTGTTTTTTAATAAGTCAAATTGCAAAAATGTTTTTCTAGATTTTTCAAGAAAAGAGAGCGGTTCACGGATTCTGCCGTAGAAATGGCGTGGGCCGCTAAGAGACCCGTCAACGAGCCGTCAACCGGTATTTTTAAAGATCCGCTAACGGCCCAGTTCTATCTTTTGTTTCTAATTGGGCCGCTGACGAGCCGCTACCAATTTTTGAACTCCTTTCAACTTTCAGTTTTCTTTTAAATGTGGCTGAAGATTCATAAAAGAATGGGCTTTGGGTGGACCGGGCTTTATTTTGGGGATGTTGAGCAGGAGGTTCCGGGCCATGAGCGGTACGGGCTGCAAAAAAGTCAGACCGTGCCATCTCTACTCTGCCGTGGCATTAAACAAAACGAAGAGCAATTTTTTAAATTGGAAGAAGAATTTATGGACACCATGTATTTTGCCATAACGCTAACTCACTAATTACTAATTTTGAACCCTGTGTGCATGAAGAATTATCGCTATAAGTTATCGGCGATAACAAAATATATTTCAAAAGCTATGTCGGTAATCGATAAATCAAAAGTATTTTGAGCGATAATCGATAATAAATTATCGCCGAAAAATTATCTCGATAAATGCCCATCTCTGGTCGAGACAACTGGTATTGCATAATTAAGCCTATAGTTGACCAGACTTTTTATGTATGATAGTCCATAAGTTTAGCAGCTTGTGAAAGATAAGTTAAGCAGCTTGTGATCATAAGTTAAACAACTTGTGAACAAGAAATTAGACTTTCTAAAATTACATGATGTGCACAAATTAGAGCTTGCTTAATTCATGCATAAGTTTTTCAAAAACAAGCTACCTAATTCATGCAATTATGATTTCTCAACGATTGAAAGAACTCATGATTATGAAACCAGGATACCAAGCAGATCTAATTATTTTTTACCTCGAGTTTCTGAATCTACTGGGCAAAAGAAGGTTGAATTCCGGGGTGTTAAACTGTGAAACGAAATTAGCGAAAACTTAAAAAATAAACCCTTCAATTCGTTTGATAATCAGTTTAAAGAAAATTTGATAAGAGAGTGCTGACTATATTGTTAGCGCTGATCAACATTGTTTGTACTGTGCGCTATGTTTATATGAGTGCAAATTATTTTACAGCTATTAGTAGGCCTTTGTGTTAACGCTTTGTGTCTTTAAACAAGGGGCATCTCGACTAGAAAATCTCAGGGTTATTCGATGCTCCTTGTTTCTTTCCGAATGTAAGGATTTGTTTTTTGTGCGTTACTTTGTGGAAAGAAAAAATAAACTACTACTAGTAACCCGATTTGTTTCAACATTAGACGAGCTCTTGTGGGAAGTAGTGACAGAGTTTTCGAGACAAGTCTCGGGTCTCGAGACACAATTTTCAAAGTCTCATCTCGGTCTTGAACTACAAGTCTAGATCTCGAGTCTCGTAAAATTACAGTCTTGAAATGCGAAAAGTCTGGAGATTCAAAATTTTAGGTTGTAGGACTAAAAAAACTTTGAATTTATTGGATATGAGCATAAAATTAAAACATTGTCGAAGACATATTACAACATTGCCATACGTTCTCTGCCATGTAAAAACCCATCAAAAAAAATTAAAGAAAATCAGGCAAACTTTCATGCTCGCACCCGTTACGTTTTTATAATGGAGGGGTTCGGACCTCCCGAAAATGCAAATTTTTACATATTTCATGTTCTAAATGTGTTAAAAAGATGAGTGATGCTTCAAAAGTTTCAGAATTTTTGAAACAGTAACTGTTGTATTCTTTACCACATTAATAACTCGTGGCAAATTGGGTGGATTTTAAGAAAAGTCCGAAAAAGAGAGTTTTTTGATTTGGTATCTCATTCCGTCAGCTTTCCAGTAATTTTTTTATTGGCAAAGAAAATCTGCTGTAGTACGCTACAGATGAGATTGCAGACTCACAGTAATGAATCTTTTCCTACCAACACCTGTCTTTGAAACTTATTTTAAAAACATCTAAGAGTACCGGTAACAATAACATTAAAGAGTCAGCGAAGATTTAAATCGCATGAAGCATGAACCAAAAATCAAATCTTCATTATATTCGCGTTATTACGCCGAAGCGTGAAAAGAGTGGTGAGCCCCATCTCTGCGGCTGAGCGTAAGGGCAACACCCTCTGAAAAACGTCGCAGCGGTGGCTAACCGTTGGCGGCACTGTGTCCAATTTGATCGGCCCGGGAATTCATCCCCAAACATGAGCGACGAAATCGGGAGGACGCGAAGATTTTCTGGGGTGATTGGAAGAAGCTTTTTAGGAGAAAAAGACCATGAAAGTTGTTAGGTGTTAACATACGAATAAATTTTCTTAAAAGTTTTAGTCTCGCAAATTTTTTCAAGTCTCGGTCTTGGTTCCGAACATTAGGACTTAACTCCATCACTTATTTTAAAAACAGCCAAGCAACAGCAGGTCTGTTGATCAACACATGCAGATGCCGCAGTTAAATCATTAATAGTAACCAGCAGAAATTTACAGCGCAAGAAGTTGAGAGACAGTTCAGTCATGCGGAACGACCTAATCGCACTAAATTGAGCAAGCTTGTAAATATGTTCGTAATCACAAAATGTTAGCGTAAAAAAAGTTATTCAAACACGAAATACTTCAAAGTTAACCACGTACACCAATTTTCACACAAAACTAAACAGCGATTGTAGCGCAATAAACAACAAATAGTTCAAGCGGATAAATATTGGTTATTCGCGGAGCATTAGTAATGTGTCTCTCTATGAGAAGTCACTGGTCTGGCTTTGTTCAAAATTCTTCCAAATTGTAAATATGAATATGACACGAAAGTTCATGAAGCACTCCTTATTAAGAAATTCAAACCGAAATTAAACCGCCAGCTCTATGCCAATGGTTGTTCGTTTCTATTAAAAGTATTTTAACTCTTTCGATTATTTAGTTTGATTAATAATTGATTGCAAATTTGTTTTGAATTTTGTCGTGCTTTCGTAAAATAGTAACTACAATCTGACTTAAATCACGCGTTGATAAACTTTGTCGGCCCTCGTAATTTGATCGTTCACACTTCATTACTTTTGTGAAACATTAGATTATGCCATAACCCCTGCTGTTTTTGTTTTCCGCTTATATTAGTTTGCCCTGTTTTCACTTTCCATTTCCAATCATGCTCTGATGAAGGACAGTCGATTTGTCCGAATGCGTTCAGCGTATTTTATTTTCCGTATGTTATTTCGTAAGTAATGTAAATACATAATGTTAAATGTTCTCCGATTAAGCTGTTGCTACCATTTGGATAATTAGGTTAAGTGGACATGTGCAGTAAAATCGCTAGCTTTTCTAAAAACATCTTGCAATGTGTCATGGAGCCTGAATAATTTTGTGAGTCACTCAAAACTGGTTGTTTTATTCGCAAATATGCTGTTCGAAATTCTCATCAACCACGGCTCACGTCCAAGTGTTTTGCAGGTTCTTCTTGTTGTGGTCCGCTGGCAGTGTATATTGCGCTTTGTTTTATCGCTGGAATTCTATGTTCGGTTGCAATCATGCTAATGCTCTGGAAATGTTGGAACAACAAAAACTTGAAAAGAGCTTCAGGATTATATGAATTGCGCAGAAAAACAATTCAGTATTAGTCAATCATACCTTGCACAAAGAGAGAGAAAAGGAGTTGCAGGCGGTATCCCATTTCACTCTTTATGTTTTTTTACTGCTGTTGCGTAGACTAAAATTTGGTTTCGTTGAACAAAATTGCAAAGTAATTGTTCGAAGTAGGATTGTCTTAGGTGGATTTTAGGCGAAAAATATTTGATAACGTGGAAATGTACAAAGGCCAATAATTTTTATGGTACTGGTTGTTGGAGTAGTATTGTTTTTATTTTCGAACCATCAATGCAAGAGTGAACACAAGTTAATTGTACCGTACCGGTGGCCAAAAACGTGCTTGTTTTTATTTTACAAAAAAAAGAAACAACAAAATAATGTAACTGTTTCATGTTGACGCTGAAAGTTGAGAAGTTACTGAGAAGTAGGAGCAGGCGCGGTGGCAACACCCATGTCGAGAGTTCATATTTGTTTGATCGGAAAAAGGCAAAAAAAGTGACAGTGAGAAAAACAACCCATCAATTTCAGCTATACCCAGTGATGGGCACGATAAACCTTTCTGTACTAAAGCGATAACGATAATCGATAACTTCAAAAAAGCCCTGGACGATACCGATAATCGATAAATCTCAATTTCTTGAAGCGATATCGATAATCGATAAATTATCGCCGATAAATTTTTCCGATAAATGTTGCGGTAAATTTTCAATGTGTTTGACAGTTTTTTTTTGTAAGTCGAATTGCAAAAATTTTTTTTTCTAGATTTTTCAAGAAAAGAAAGCAGTTCACGGATTCTGCCGTAAAATTAAGCCAAACAAAGAAATAATTTTTAAAAATTACGAAAGTCTTAATGGACACCGTGCGTTTTTTTCACAGCGCCAACTCACTAACGTTGAAGTTTAAACACTGCGTGCATAGAAAATCGTTTATCGCGATAATTTATCGGCGAGAACAAAAAATATAACAAAAGCGATAACGGTAATCGATAAATCAAAATTATTTTGAGCGATAACGATAATCGATAAAAAGTTATCGCCGATAATTATCGCCGATAAATTATCGCGATAAATGCCCATCTCTGGCTATACCACTGTTTCCTTATTGCTTGATGAACTAAAAGAAAAAATCTGAAATTTTATAAATGCATATTTATCCAGTTATGGATGCACTATAATGAGTTTGCTTGAGAGCTGCCGGCCACCTGCTTTGTGGGAAAATCCTGTTAAGTACCTTTCCCAGCTGCACAGTGATCACATTTAACCAATTTTTTAACGCTTTTTCTATGATGCTGCACACAGCAGCAAAGCTGTAAATTGTAAGCGAACAGCTGCACCAACTCGGAACCTTCACAGGTAGATGCTTTACCGACCAGGCGACTCGAAATTGTAATCGGAAGAAAATGAAAGAAAGTGAAGAATGCACCAAACTAAGAACGAATTTCTGTTAATATGGTAAAACGAAGCCTCAGATACCGAAAACACGTAAGATACATATTTGTACAGATATCTTGGTACAGATACTTTTGCATAGGTATTTTTGTGCAGGTGTTTTTGGTCTACCTTGAAGTACAATTTGCCCGATATATGAATCGAGAATTTCCAAAATTGAATACGGACAAATTTTGGTCTAAATTAGCTGAGAAAATCTGTTTCTGCAATTTATCTAACGTTTTTCGGAACGTCGCCCCATGCAAAGAATAAATATTGGAAACTAATCGTTTTTGTAAACTCTTCAACTTGCTTCAATTAAGAAAGGGATGATATTTCATTTGCGTTTGTCCATTTACGGTTGTGGCGTCTCATATGATGACGTCATATTTACTCCCCCGAAGCACAAGCAGAAGCGTAGCCTAGGGGACAGCCCCGCCCCCGAAATATTGCTAGTACCAGTGCTAATGTAGGCATTCACGTCGAAATATTTCCCAAAGGAGCCAGTTGTTTATGCAACGCCCACTAAAGACTTTTTGAAATCCTTTTTTTTTAGAAGGTGAATCATCGAAAAACTTTTAAGGATCTTCCGGAAAGATTTTTTTTGAGATCGACAATGAAAAAAATTATAAAAAGTTTTGCCCGGTCCAAAATTTCTGGCTGGCTGCGTCACTGTCAACGATAGCCTGTTTATTTCTGTAGACGCTCGGCTGGATTTGAATAAAGTTTGTTTTGGCGATTTTGCATAGAATTCAAAAATACATTGCTGGTAAAAAGTGCCAGCCATCTCTGATCTCTCACATTCAGTCACTGCTAAGTACTAACACTTTCTTTGATTGGATTTCAGATTTTGGCTTCATTATCAGTAAACTCTGCAAATACGCAAACAATGACACCGGTAGTTACATTAATCTAGAAAAAAATCGAAAACTTCGAAACATCTTAACAAAAATCCTACGCTCAACTAGTGGTAGAACAGTAAAAGCCAGGGAAATAAAGTGATCAAGAAGAGTTCGAACTGATATGGAAAGAAACAGTAAAACAACTTCGTCCTTCCTGGCCTGCGGAAGGAAAGCCATCACGACTTCCGCGGGCTGGGGCGGAGGGTCCTTAATCACCAGCAACCGCAAAACAACTCCAGTAATAGGGTTCTGCAGAGCGGGACAGCGCTATTTCGGGCTATTAGCCCTCATCAACCGCACACAGGTAAAATGTACGTTTATCCTTTAGAAGAAGTCAATCGTTCGGAAGGATGAAAATACATCTTACCTGAGAGCAGCTGATGAGGGCTAATAGCTCAAAACAGCGCTGTTCCTTTCTGTAGTAATCTATTGAGTGAAACAATTGAAACATACGTCATAAGGAATGAATAGTATGATAACAGAAAATTAATTTGATCAGGGACGAAATAAGGTAAGCTCAAACCTCCAGAGAAATCTTTGTTTAATGCAGTGTCTCGTTCCTCAAAAAAATATTTACAACCATCACAGGGACAAATTCGAAGAAAAAAAGCAAACACTTACCTTTGTAGGCAATAAAATAGAACTTAAACTGCTTTTGGAAAAAACTGACGTGACAACTAACTCATCAACTGCCTGCGAATTCAACTTGCAAGAAAAACTAAACTGACCTGAAACTCAATCCAATATTGTGGGCAAAGTGGCGCAACGTAAAGAAAAGCTACAACTCTTAACTAAAATGAGCAAAACTGGTCGTCATTTATTCTTATGGTAAAAAATTCTGACAAAATGTGTACTGTTGTTACTAGGGCCATTTTTTTATTGACCTAAAAAAATATTTTTTATTTTATTTTAGCAAAATTTTGACTTTAATTTGACGTGACCGTTTTCGCCTATTATTTTTGTCGTGTGGCACTTTTTTCATTACTAATGTTTTATAATCCGCAATTTATACAAATTTTTAAAGAAGGCAGCCTACTTTGAACATTTTCTCAATTACTCAGTCTTGAAGCTAATGCAACAAAACCTAGGTTAACGAGCCATTGTGTGTACTGGTATCGATTTATAGCCTCAAAAAAAAAAAAAAAAATCAAATCTTCATTATACTCGCGGTATTACGCCGAAGCATGTAAACGAGTAGCAAGGTCCATCTTTACGGCTTAGCGCCTGGGCTACACAGCTCCGAATAAACGTTGCAGCAGTGGCGAGCCATAGGCGATATTTCACCGACCCGGGATTTAAATCCCAGATCTCCCGCACCAGTAGCGTGTTCTCTAAGCAACTGAGCTAATGGCAGGCTCAATGAATTTATAGTGTGTAATACAAAAATGCGTTATTATTGCAACTGTACTGAACATTAACAGTTTGCGATCATGAATGTTTCTAACAAAAACCACGAAGTATAGGACGATTTTACGCATAATAAGTGCTGTTCTTTCTCAATTACCGCAAGCATTTTTACTATCGCAACTATTTCAGAGTAATCAAATAAAACTGCACATAAAATTAGTTAAAAAATTCAAAAAAATGTAAAAGAAATGTAAGTTTTTTCATTTTTGTAAGGAAATTTTTGATGAAGACATTTTTGACAAGTTTTGACTTTATGCAAAGCTTTGACTTTATTTTGACTTATAAAATCTAGCAAAACAGATTCCTGAACACCTGAAACGAACGTTAGTGCACGTTTGATCATGTGATAAGGTCCTGAAAAAATTTTGACTTTATTGACTTCACCGGGCCCTAGTTATTACAATCAAGAGAAGCGAGTCGCATGATGTAATATACAGTCATACACTGTATTGAAGCACTAAAAAATTAGTGCAAATTCGAATCGTATAAACCTAGTCATAAATTTATGAATTTTATGAAGACAAAGATAAGTTCTTGTTACTGCAACTCCACAGTGAACAATCGAGTCGAGAATCGAAGCCCAGTCTTTCGCGTTGACTTGGTGCGGAAAGGAAGTACTAAGCTAGAGAATTGCAGCCTCGTCTCTGTAGATCTGCATTTTCTGCTGCAGGCGATCAATTTTCTTCTTTGGTAACAAATTTGAGCTATTTGTGTGCACGCTATTTAGAACGTAATAGACCTTTTTCCGGCGCCCCTAGTGGCGAAAATTTGTTGCTACGGTGGACAAGCTATCAGACTTCGCTTAGAGAAAAGCATAGCTTTTATGGTACGATGGTTGGAAAATTGCAGCAGAAAGATTAACTTAAGTTATCTGCTTGGTATTTCAATTGTGCAAATCGATTAGTGCAAGCATAGGGTGAAGAGTGGACGATTAAATGGAATTTGCTAGAAAATATTTTAAGCTTAGGGCCTAGACTAGTGGGTTTCGTTGGACCAACAGCTGCAAACCTGTACGAGGCTGTACTTTGTGTATGTACTGCAGCTGTACAACACTGGTTGTGATATCAGCTTATGCTATAGCCTAGATGAAATATTTTCCTCAGGACTCTCCTAATTGCAAACTAACGTGTAGTCAATGCGTGACAAATAAACCAAAGTTTTTGGCAAAGCTATGGCTTTGATAATGGATGTTGCAAAAACTGAAGTAGGCCTACCGTAAGCACTGTAGATGAAGTTTACAGGTTAGCAGCATAATATGGTTTGCAGACCTAGCTCAGCCCATATCCTACCAGTTTCATTTTATTTTTCTGTGATGATCGGCGTACCATAGCTTAAGTTAAAAGGCATTGGCTAAGGTTACATGACCGTAGCATTTGTCACTTTGGTTTATTTTATTATCCCTTCACGCTCTCCCCAGTTGTACCAGAGTGACAATAAAGCAAAGAGACAAATGTTACGATCACGTAACCTTATCCACTTCGAAGTTAAAATCTAATCTATAGCCAGGGTTTTGAGAGTATGAGGTACCGGTAGGCAGTTCATAATTTTGTTGCAGTCAATCTCAGCATTGACTGAACGCTAGTTTGCTATTAGGACAGTACAGGGAAAATATTTCATCTAGGCTATAGCATAGCTGATATCACAATCATTATTGTACTGTACAGCTGCAATACATACTAAAGCACAGCCTCGTACAGGTTTGCACCGGTTGGTCCTATGAAATCCACTAGCCTAAGCCCTAAGCTTAAAATGTTTTCTAGCAAATTCCAACTAATCATCTGCTCTTCATCCTATGCTTGCACTTACTCGATGTGCACAATTGAAATATCAAGTAGATATGTTCAATTAACCTCTCTGCAGCAATTTTCCAACCAACGTCTCATAAAAGCTATGCTTTTCACTGTGCGAAGTCTGATAGCTTGTCCACCGTAGCAACAAATTTTCGCCACTAGGGGCGCCGGAAAAAGGTCTATTGCTGTTGCATAGTACGTTGTAGGAATTGTATTTCTTGTATCACTGAATCAGATATCAGATTCAGGGAGACGCTGTGAGATTCGGACGTGTTTTAGCTAAACTGTGTGAGACGTAATTATTGGGCGTGGTTGTAAGTTTAAAGACTCTACACTATCGATAGAAATCTACTGTTTTGAACGATTAATTTACTTTGGTATACTGTCAAGAGAAGTGTTGAGTTTAATGAATTACGTTACAGTGTATGATAGCGACGAGTATGTGAAATTACTGTACTTTGATATGGGAGAGCACAAGAGTGACGGCAGACTTTTATATATTTTTTTTCTGAATGTTGTTTGGGGCGGTTTGAATTTTGTTTGGGGCGGTTTAAGTCGGGGGGTTTCTACGGGGTTTCAACTAACGACTTAATAGAGAGGATACGTTACTCTTGCAGTGGTGTATTGTAGTAGGCTACATTCAATGAGATTTTTGCTGTTTAGAACAATGTTTAGATTACTGTTACTGTTTCGAATAAATTGTAGACTAGTGTTGCTTGTAAGAAAATCTGCTGCAAAACAGTTGGCAAGTGTACATTTGTTATTTGTAGGCTAATTGTGATCAAATGCCGGCAATGATCGACTTGTCAAATGTACTTTTTCTCATTCTCTTAGTGATGCGTAAATTGTAATTTGATCCGGTTCCGTAGTTTATGATCTTGCTCAATATGATTCTTTGCGCGTTACGATATGGCTGAATGGAGGCTTATGGAAATTGTCATAAATTATTTGCGTTATTGATATTTCATTACTTTAATTTAATAATTATTTATATATTGTTTCGCATTTAATATGCGTACCATTTTGTGTGCATGTTACTTATCTGTGTTTATAATTGCTAATACAAAACCGCTTCAACGCTACTACGCCTCCATGCTTCACTTCAGTTAGACTGTCCACGGAAATAGCAAGCAAGCATTGGTTATAAGAGCGCGTTTTCAAAACGGCAGACCTGCAGCAACAATTTTTTTGGTTGTTGCAGCAACAGTTTTCTTCCTATCAGGAAAAAGCGATCAATGCGCTATAACGAGCTCGCTTAGAAGTTGCAGGCCATCTGTCTACCACACGAAGATGGGGGAATTTCGTAACGTGTCTTTAACGCAACTCTGTTTAACATTACGTAAGCCACGTTGTACGCAGGCTGTTAAAAAATCTATTCAAGTCTTGAGACTTTCTTTTACAGTTATACAACCACATCAACGGACGGTAACGCAAAAACGAAGAGACAAAATTATCGAAAAACTTTTACTATGAATTGCCTTTCAAAAGCAAAAGCATTTGAAAATGGTCGTCTGAAAGACCACTCCTCTTCGGCTTCAAAACATCTTTTTCTGTTGGAAAAGAATCTTTCTATTGCCGCGCTTGACGGGATGGCAGTATTGTATCATAAAAACAAATCTTTCTAACGATTGCTGCGGAAGGTGTACACTGTACAGGTGTAAAAATAAAGCCGCTGTAAATCTCAAAACTGGACGTTTCGACAACATAAATTCAGCTGTCATCATCAGCAGTGTATGCAAGGCAGTACAAAACTGTAAGAACTAGAATTTACAATTCTAACTACAAGTAATAGCATAACCCAGGCAACGGGTCAAAACAAGTAGTATAATTATAACGTCATAAACCACAAGCTAATAAAAAGACTGACGGAGTTAAATCAACAATTAAATAAGTAAAGAGGAGCGGATTTGGAGTCAACATTAAGCAATGGCTCATATTTTTGAATAAAAAGTGACTCAAGAATTAATAAGCGTGCGGAATCACCAGAGCTACTAAGAATGTTCGGTTTGGCAAAGTCCACTTTATGGTCAGGATTGTCCATTAAATGTCGGCACACCTCGGATTTATCCGAACTGGAATGCTCCTTAAGTCTGTTAATAAGATTACGTCTAGTCTGTCCTATATAGCTAGAACCACAAGAACACGTTAATTTATATACAACCCCATATTTCATCAAGGTCTTTTGCTGATCTTTCAGACGAAAGTTATGTCCGATGTTCCAGGTGGTGTCGATAATCCGTAGAATAACTCGGTTCCATGTATGCTTTTCCACTAAGGCGGACAGCTCTTTTTTGAGTTGCATTGACATGTCACCTAAAAAGGGCAACCGAGCAATAACTGTTCTACAATTTTTACGTCTTTCAAGGTGACTCAACATCTTGTCATATTTACGATTAAAAAATCTCCTGACACAACTATCTAAAAAATAAGCAGGATAGCCATTGCGACCAAGCATAACCTTGATATTATCCACCTCTGAACAAATGCTTTCATAAGAACTACAGATCTTGTAAGCACGATCGAGCAAACAATTGACCAAGTTATATTTATAGCGGCGTGGTACAAAGCTGCTCCATTTGGAATATAATCCAGTGTTGGTCGGTTTGCGAAATGTACTGGTTGTAACTGTCGTTGAACTGTTATCTACTAAAACATCCAAAAAATTAATACATTTGTTATTTTGAATTTCAGTGGTAAACTTTATGTTAGGATGTACTTCATTCAAACTGTCACAAAATATTTTAATGGAATCAAGGCTATCAAAAACAGCAAAGCAATCATCCACATACCGGTAAAAAATTGATGGCTTATGATTTGAAAGCGTTCTCGACAGAGCTTTGTCCACTAGATGGTTCATAAGGACATCAGCCATAAGACAAGATAAACTGCCACCCATAGCCACACCGTCAGTTTGCTCAAAAAGCTCTCCATTGAATGAGAAGGCACCTCCTTGAACTGTCCATTTTAACAATTTCCTCATGTTATTTTTATCTATTC